>LPNX010429200.1:0-10699 GCA_001517045.1 Pseudotsuga menziesii | reverse complement strand
TTATTTTATTATTTTAACTATTATTTTATTATTTTAACTATTATTTTATTATTTTCCTTAGGAGGCCCATTTTAGACCCCAAAATTCCTCTAATGACTATTAAATGAAATCTTATAGAAATAACACCAATAAAACCCACAATAAAAGTGAAGATAAATTTCATACGATGCAAACATAAGGGAGACACATATATGTGGTTCTCCCCAAACTTGGGGTTACGTCCACCAAAATTCATCGCATTATTTATTAAAACAAAAAATGTCATGTGAAAGTATACAACACACATCATATATGATGTGTTATCATTCTCACTTTCTCACGATTTTTCATATACTAAGAGAGAACCTTTACATTTTCAATCCGAGATCCATATATTACTAAAGGTATATCTAGTAAGCATGCCCCACCTTTTAAATCCTCATTGGTCACATCGAAACACAACTTTTAATAAAATCAAGGAATTCAGTCTTTATTATTGGAAGCGAAATGAAATCCACTCAAAACAATTCCTTTTGTCAAATCTATAGATATAATCTTTAACATAATCTTTCCATAAAAAATATAACCATTACTCAATAATAGCTATTATGCATAGTCATAATATAATTAGTCCTTAAACATTACTAAATATTTCCTAACGAAAGAGTCTACTCTCCTTTCTTACCACACTTAAATAATTTATTATTTAAGTATAATCATATAATCATACCAATCAAACATGAAAGGGATACCATATTTTCAAGAGGATACTAGGTCATCTAGCAGGATTGGAAAACATGAAAAAAACACAGTCCAGATAAAATTGCAGTCATAAAATTTCCACGCAGACCATGAATTTGATGCCACATTCTATGCAAATAATTAATTCCATCACACATTTATCACCAAAAATCGGAAACATTAGGGAAATTAGATGTGTGTATCTCAATGCAGATGT
This sequence comes from Pseudotsuga menziesii, assembly GCA_001517045.1. NCBI lineage: Eukaryota > Viridiplantae > Streptophyta > Pinopsida > Pinales > Pinaceae > Pseudotsuga > Pseudotsuga menziesii. Next base: position 9,762 of record LPNX010429200.1, on the reverse strand, counting down.
AGAAGTTAGAGTTTCACAATTTTAATAACTTATAAGATAATAAACAGACATATTAATCCAAATTCATGCCAATTCAAACACACACTACCAGAAGGCACAAAAAACACACTTTAGGTAAAGTTCAGGTGTAAGGTAGCTCTTAGAATGCACAACCCAAGTTTTTCATAAGTCACATGCATAGATTTTCAATGCATGCAGTGCATCTAGATTATTTTCTCAATCATTGATAAAAGCAGTCATTCATTCGATCCAAGACTTATTCCGAAAAGAAATTGCAGGCATAACCCATTTTTGTCCAAAAAAAATTCCAAACACACACCAGTTATGGATAAAACAACCTACATAGATAAATAAATAAAAACACATAGTCCAGCAGCGAGTCGAATTGATAGAAAAGATCGGTCTGTTAAAAACCCCCTATTATGAAATTGTTGTTGGGCTAAGGGTAGACCTGGGTTCTTATGCTTCTTTCTTCGCACCAACAAAAAGATCCACAGTGTTGGCCCTCTAGAAAACAACCTGCGAACAGGTTGCAGTCTCACTCGAAACAGCTATGGGGTGCTGCAGAATCAGGTTTCTGCAGGCAAAAGAGGGATATTACTGTACCTTTAGCCTTAACAAAGAACAAGTATGCAATACATAGCTTCGATATTCACTTAAATAACTTCACAGTTTAGATAAAAAGACAGTTTCTTGCTTAACCCTTAACTGGGAATTCACAGCGAAGTTAATACTTAGAAATATATCTTACTTTATCATTCATCTACTTATCAAATGCATAAAAACATAACAAGAGCAAAATAAAAAGAAATAACCACCACAACACAAGATATACATGGTTCACCCCCAGTGTAGGGGCTATGTCCACAGAACTGTGTTTATATTCAACAATGTACAAAACACACAGTTCTGATCTTTGCACTCAGCTGCAGATCTTCTCAACAACCCAAAACTGTGCACTTAGCTGCAGAACCTTTCTTCCAAAACCATCTGTGCACTCAACTGCAGAGGTCGTCCACGCACTCAGCTGGGACTTAACCTTAAACCTAAAATTAGCCTTAGCTTCTTCGCATCAAATTATCATCATAACAAAAACCTTCTTTACTCCTTTAGATAAGTGCCTATTTATACAAGTGCACTATTACAGTACCATGGGCTTAAACCATGGGTCCTAACCATGGGTACTAACCATGGGAAATTTACAAAAAGAGGAGCTTCAACCCAACCCTGAAACCCCTAAGACTATTTTGGACCGCAACTCCGCTTACAAGCTTCGCACCAAAACCGCGGAGTTTCCAAAATTAAGGACCTTCAAGGTCCGTGCCCCAACAGGCCCCTAAGACTCACCAGTGTCCCGTCTTGGGACACTCTACTGCTTTTCTGGTGGAAGAATATTGTTGGCAAAGATAGTAAATTTTTTGTTGAGGCTGCGCATGATATCTTCAGCTGCTTGCTCCTTCTCCACTATCTCCTGCAATGTTGCTGCAGATGCTTCATTGGCCTTTTCCTGTGCAAATGCATCATACTCCTTCAAAAATTTGAGCTGGTTGTCCGTAGTAGTGCTCAACTCCAAGGCCTCGTTAATAAGGGGTTGCATAGAGTTCACCAACAGTGTTTCTTTCCTTCTGCATGACTCAATTTCTTGCTGGAGCTCATTGCTATGCTTCAGCTTAAGCATCTTCTGCATAGGAGGCAATGTCTTAATTTCCGCTTTGACTGCATCCAGCTCTGTCTATCGTTGCTTGATAGTTTCTTGTAGCTTTTCTACTTCTGGGTTGTCCTACAAGTTTTCCTAGGCCTCGACACTTTCGTCTAGCAGCTTTGATGCACTACTCACAAGATCTGAGATCTTTGTTGCTGAGGCCTGAATATCTCTGTGACGTTGTTCCCTGACCTCTGGTGGACTCTTAGGAATGATGCGAAGTTGAAGCTCTGCAATCTGAGCCTCATGTTCTGCTTTCATTTTCTCTATCTGGCTTCGAGACTGTTGTGCATAATCTTTCAACCTAATGATTCTTTGCTCCAGTTCTTCTTCAGCCTGCATGTCAAAGTCAGGGAGACTGCGACACGCCTCATCCAACACTCGCACTAGTGCAGCCCACTTGTTTTCTGCTTCCCTCTTCTTTTGTTCGTCTTCCTCCAACTGTGTTGCGAGGCTCTCACTCTGCTTGTTGGTATTCTCTAACTGCATGTGTGAGTAGCTGTCTCGTTCTCGGATCTCCTTCATGAGCGCCAATTGACACAGATGCAGCTCCGACATAGACAACTTGGTGTAGTCTATCTCAACTGTCATGCTCATCTGCGATCGAGATGTTGCGTCGCTTATTATGAGAGATACACTTGGTACTTGTCCTCTGTTGCTTCTGGCTAGCCATTGTCTTGTATCTGGCTGCGCGCCTACTAGGGCACTGCTTGCTGCAGCGCCAGTTGCTGATCTCTCCACTAACGCCTTAAGTTCTTCAATTCGTTGTGCTACGTTGGTGAGCGCATCAAGGTTCGTAGCTGCAAACTCTGACCATTTGCTGGTTAGTACCTCTGTGGACTTCGTCAGAGCCTGATCTATTAATTCTTGCACATGAACTAGGAACTAGGAATCAAAATCATCAAAGAATAATTAACAAATACTCATGAATTGGAAATAATCGGAACCGGAATGGTTTCCTCTCTGTATATTTAATAAACAATAAAGGGTTACAATTCCAATGCTGAGAAATGGCTTAACTCCATGAAGAATTCGAATACTTAAGGAGACAATTCAAATTCAGTGAGTGAGTCAAGCTTAACTAACTCTAAACCATTCAATCTCACTCAGTTAACCACTTGACTAAAACCCTAATTGACTCACCAAACCTTAACTGAAGTCGGAGTGCAATAAATGACTAAATCTCAACTAGATGAGATCAAACACATGTCATAGCAATCCAACCATCAAGTACTAGTCCTGCATGACTCAAATGAACCCTGATGAGGTTAACTGAAGCTGAACTGACCATCAGAAGTTGGTTGAGGCGCCTTGTTGACTCCAGTTCATTAAATAATAATAAATAATCATTAAATAATATATTTAATGACTGGAGGCACCCTAACTGACTATAACTGACTGGTTGAACTGATTGTAACCCCCAGTTAGCAATTAGGTGCATTAATGTGACACAGATCACCCTTGGAGTGCTCTAGTTAGCCTCCTTAACTATAGGAGAAGGCTAAGTTAGCCTCCTTGACTGTAGGTAGGTGTGGGTGTGACTGGATGATGGAAATTAATGCTCCACTGATGTCAATTAAACTAGGATAATGGTTTAACTAGGCCAATTTGACCGAAAGAGTGTGTATGATGGTAGATGTCTCCAACACCCCCCCTTAAGCTATACCCAAGAAGATTTAGGAAACATATATGCATAAAAATGCTAGGGCCCTGGAAACAAAGGCCATAGGCCACCCTGTACAATAAAGTAACTGCTTAATATAACCAAGGAAACGGGGAAAACCTCATGGGAAAAATACCCCCCCTCAAACTAAGCAGTAAATAAAGAATTGGTTCTTCTATGCAGTAGCATCCTGAGACTGTGCATGTGAACCTTTGAATCCAAACTAAATGAATATGTCTAGAGGAATCTTCCACTTTGGAAGAAAAACAATGCACTCAACTGAATCAGAAATATAAACAGCTGCACAGTGAAAACTGGACCCATGTAGAGCAACTGAAATCATCTGAAGAGAGAGAAAAGGTTCTTTAGGATTTGAACCATGTGTGGAACACTCAAGAAACTGATATGTTTCATCCCTCAACAGCAAACCATGAGTGGTAAAATCAGCCCCAAATCTTAGGAGCAAGTGTCCAAGTGGATGTAGAATGTCTTCCTCTTTACTAGTTCTGTGAGGAGATGAGCTTGTGACCAAAGGTAGAGAATCCCTGGGAATCTGGAGAGAGAATGATTGAGCTCCATAATATGATATAGCTTCATAAATATCTAATGATTCACAAAATAAAATATCAGCAACCTCATAAGAGAAAACTAACACCAAATCCCCATAAGCAAATTTGAAGAAGAATTGCGGTACTTGATTTTTCACACCGAAATTGGTGAGAGCAGCTACAAGCATGACTGAAAGCTTTTGGATTTTAAAATATGAACAAAATAATATCAGATCAGAATTTAAATTAGATCTAAATAAGTTCACAACAGATCCAAAACTATGAAATGAAATCAAATCCCCAGCAGCAGTTTCGAAGGAGACTTGCAGTACTTGTTTCTTCACACCGTTGATGAGAACAGCTACAAGCAATACTGAAGGTTTATGAACCTGAAATTTTGAACCAAGAATTATCAGATAAGATCCAAATAATATCATATCAGATCCAATAAGGTTCATATCAGATCCCAAAAGTATGGTCAACCGAGACGGTAGATGCACAGTTTTCTTCTTCTTCAAAATTTTGAATTTTAGTGCATGCAATCCTGCAGGAATTTGCTGGAAGATCTAGATCATGGGGAGTGAATGTGTCACTCTTATAATATGATATTTCTTCCAAAATATCCAAGTTTTTACATATTTGCACACCAGCAGCAACATTAGAGGGAGAAAAATCAAATTTCTCTTCACTTTTGGAAGCAATTACTGGTAAATTTTGCACAGAATTCAAAGGAAAATCACCGGTGAATGTTTGCTTGGAATTGCAGCAGTATTTTTCTTCAATATCAGAGATTTGAATGTCTTCTTCTGTTTCATCAATATGAGAAGATGAGATATCAGAGATCTCATGAACTTCCGGAGCATCAGGAGAAGGAGTCACTTCATGGAGACTTTCTTCAATTCGAATTGAATGTGTAGAAGATTCTGCTTCATCTTCATCTTGAACAACTTCATCAGAGAGAGCAAAGGCTAAGTATTTTGAGTGAAGAACTCTTGTGGTGCTGGCTGTTATCTCCAAAATACTATTATGATCCTCATTGTGCTTGCCAAAGGTTCTGTCCAATATTGTCCAGACTTCCTTTGGGTATTCAGCATAATCAATAAGGTAGTGCAAGTTATCAGAAAGGGCCAGACACATTGCTCCAAAAGCTCTGTCACCGTCATTTAGCCAGTCATTCTCATTCTCATAAGTCTCTCTTCCAATTCCAATAGACACCTCATAGAGACCTCGTCTCTTCAGATATGCAATCATCTTCAACTTCCATTCCGAATAGCTTGTGAATGGGGTGAAAAGAGGGATTGATGAGTCCATTTGAAGTTGTACCTAATAAAACCTGCAAATCAAAACAAAAGGGGCACCATAAGGTCAGACAACCTGCACATTTTAGGCTTTCATCACACCCAGCATAGTCAATCAAGCAAGCTTGATCAACAAGTTCTTTACTTGGGATATTGAGTGGTAAGCCTTGGCTTCTGGTGCAGTGCTGGATTTTTGAGCTATTGCTCACTTTCCATGGAGAAATCTATCAAAAAGCTTGTTCTTGAGAGATTGATCTTTGTCCCGCTGCATGCTCTGATACCATATTAATTCTTGCACATGATCTAGGAACTAGGAATCAAAATCATCAAAGAATAATTAACAAATACTCATGAATTGGAAATAATCAGAACCGGAATGGTTTCCTCTCTGTATATTTAATAAAAAATAAAGGGTTACAATTCCAATGCTGAGCAATGGCTTAACTCCATGAAGAATTCAAATACCTAAGGAGACAATTCGAATTCAGTGAGTGAGTCTAGCTTAACTGACTCTAAACCATTCAATCTCACTCAGTTAACCACTTGACTAAAACCCTAATTGACTCACCAAACCCTAACTGAAGTCGGAGTGCAATAAATGACTAAATCTTAACTAAAGGAGATCAAACACATGTCATAGCAATCCAACCATCAAGTGCTAGTCCTGCATGACTCCAATGAACCCTAATGAGGTTAACTGAAGCTGAACTGACCATCAGAAGTTGGTGGAGGCGCCTTGTTGACTCCAGTTCATTAAATAATAATAAATAATCATTAAATAATATATTTAATGACTGGAGGCGCCTTAACTGACTGTAACTGACTCGTTGAACTGATTGTAACCACCGGTTAGTAATTAGGTGCATTAATGTCACACAGATCACCCCTGGAGTGCTCCAGTTAGCCTCCTTGACTGTAGGTAGGTGTGGGTGTGACTGGATGATGGTAATTAATGCTCCATTGATGTCAATTAAACTTAGGATAGTGGTTTAACTAGGCCAATTTTACCAAAAGAGTGTGTATGATGGTAGATGTCTCCAACATGATCAAGCTCGTCAATCATCAAAGTGGGCTCTTCGACGATATTCTTTCCCTTTGACGCCTTAGCTTTCTTTCTGGGATGAGGCTTAGTCACTTCCTTTGCTTTGGGAGACTTGTGCTTATCTGGGTGATTAGGGTCGAAAATTGTCTTAACCGATTCTTCTTCTTCTTCATCAGCTCCATCATCGCCACCATGGTCATCTCCGCTCTGTTGTGACTCATCTTGTTCTTCACTTTCTTCTGGTGGGTCACTCTGCAGTGACTGACTAGGACCTGCTCCCACATCTGCTACTGGGGGGAATAGTATGTTGGGCTTTGTCCCTGCGTCCTTCATCCATTCAAATGGCCACTGCTAGACTACTACGAGGATGTCTTCCTGGTTCACCATGTATGGAAACTTCGACCATGTATGCTTGTTATCTGCGCGGACCTGGATGAAGACATTGTGCATGTCGGCCTTGAAGTTGGCCACTCCTGTATACTGAGAAAATAACTCATTACTGAGCCACGATGTTTTCAAAATCTCATAGGAAATATTCATCACATAGAAGGCAAACACGTAGTTCGTCATCTGATAAAAGGCCTTATCTTGCGAAACCCAAAGAGATGTGTACCTTGCTGCGCCGGGCATCTATGGAGGCACATCAACAAATTGTGCCTCGGTAGGTTCTCTCCATCCTACCAGTGCAATAAGCACTAAGAACCATGAGTAATGAAAGGGTCTACCTTTCTCTTGCGCATCGCAAACACTTCGAGGAATTCCCTAGCAATGTACTCTACCCATTTGTAACTGTAGCCTTCAGCACAGTTCACAGCAATACTGACAATTGGGGCAGGTACTTCATTAGGTCTGCACTTCTGCATTAGTTTGCATGCTAGGAGCTCTGCGGTGAAGCAAATGTTTTTATGCCGAATTGTCGAGGTTTGATACCCTCGCTTTCCTTTTGTTAAGCCGAAGCAGTCCTTCATGTGCTGCGCCAGCTTCGTGTCTTCGTGTTTTCCAACAAACTCAATCCCAGGATCAGGCCCTTCCTTCGACAAGCTTGTAATCCTATGAATGAATTCTCCATCAATGGCGATTTTCTAGCTTCCTATCCATATGTGCCCATCATGCACCAACGCAAATAGTTGCTTGAACACCACGGTAACCTGCATGCTGCGACCGAAGTGGGGGACATTGAGCATCTTCAACAAGCTAGCTTGCTCCAAGCCAGTAGCCCACTGTTTCACTTCAAGTAATGCCATTCCAGGCTCCGGATAGTGGACTGAGTGCAAGTATTTCCCAGGTTCCAACTACAGAAACTTCCCACGATCATTCATAGCGTGGTCTGCGTACTTAAGCCGGTCTAATTTTCCTGTCATTGCTCCGACCAACTTCACACCCTGCGGCAGTGAAGGGGTGCGTAATGTGAACTTGGCTGTCCACTGAGGGGGCTGAACTCCTGGTCGAACATGCGAAAGATATGGTGGACGCTACGATGCAACTTTCTCATGCTCACCGAATTCTTCAAAACCTTCAGGTGGGAGCTCTGTTGAACCAAGAGGATTCATTTCGAGATCCTCTGGTGTCTTTCCTGATGGCTTGTGCCTTTCTTCGTTCCGCTTAGAGCGAAATTCTGCCTTAAATTTCTTTCTGGTTGATCGTGTCTGTATTGGTTGATTCGACACTGGGGGAGTCTCTTCACGAGGTTTAGATGCAAGTGGGTTGCTCATAAGGTTCTGCAGACCCCTCTGTCTAAATTCTCTCAACAATTCCTGGACTTCGTGATCAGCTGACATGGACTAAACTCAAGAAAATGCGTAATGAGAAATTCGCAGGTCTGGGTGTCTTCTTATAGAATCCAATGACCAATTCTACCATAACTGTGCATTAAAGACAACAAATCTGACCAAACGGTTGTAGATCTTGTCCAAACGGCGCTAGATTCCTTAAAATCTCATCATTACAGGTAGTTAATGCAGTTAACGTACCGATGCCGCCGAATCTGATTTTTTCCAACGGTCACATTTTAAGCTTTGACACAGCTTTCTTCTTTGGCACAGCCACTAACTTTAGCTTTGCCACAATAAGGACCTTCGACACAATATAGGCCTTCGACACATCCTGATGCAAGCTTCGACACTTCGTAAATTTTACAACAATCTGCTGAAGCTCTCTTAGAACAGCTTCATTATAGTCTAGTACCCAATTTCAACTGTTCTTGGTATGTAGACTCTTCTTCTTGCTATTATTTCTGATCAGGGGGGTACAGGCCCATCCCTATACTTCTTTAATCTACTCCCATTCACTATGGAGGTGTTGTAATCTCTAAGATCACATAAGGTTACCAATAATACATACAACAATATACACAGATGCAAGAGACAAGAACTGATAACATGAACAGATTATATTATTCTCAATAGATCATACAAAGCCAAGAACTGAACTACATTCTTGAGTGGCTCAACAGCCTAATATACAGGTTACAAACAGTTACAATCATAACTACCTGTCGGTTCACCGAACCGACACGACTATTAGTTAACAGACTAACTACTGTGTTTACTCGGCCGACCGACGTAGTCGGTACCTCGACTTAGTCGGCTGATCGACTAAGTCGGTCTTCGTTCAAGTTGACTTATGTCGACTTGCTCCTTCTACATCTCCCCCACAAACAAAACATTTCTTCGTCCCGAAGAAAGAGGGAGGTAAAAACAAAAATAGATTAAAATGCCCAGAATTAGATCGGCAAAAGGGAAACTGCTACTGAGGTGGGCTGTGCAACTGAATAGTTGGTATTCTCTGTACACAGACTTCGACTATGGCTGGTGCTGTGATGGCAAGCTGATGTTGAAAATCCGTCCATGTCTGTAAGGCTTTATGAATGTTGATAGTCAGAGTAGTGAGATTTGAGAGTACCGACATCTTCTCTGCCATTGCCATTTCTGCAATATTTTCCATGTTGGGGCCCAGCAGCTGATTGTGTTCTTCCGCAGTCTCAAGGAGTCTTTTCATCTGCGGACAGATGTTGTCTACTTTCTCCAAGTTGGGAAGTGCATGCTGAACCCACTGGTGTGCCTCACATTCCAACTGCTGCAGCTTAGTGCTTTCCATCACTATTTGATCCTCGATTGTCTGCCTCAGTTCTGTCTCAGTCGACTTCCTTCTTTCCAAGGCCTGAATGCCTTGTCTGGTCTGCCTCGTCTGACTATAGACCTGCCCATAATGAGTAGGCCATTCTTGGAGTACTTCCTCAGTTACAATGGATTCCTCCATGTGGTCTTGTAGAAGTTTGTGAGCCTCCGAGAATGCTGTGTGCTGAGTCAGGAGCAGTCGGACAGTTTCTTCTTTTTGCCCGGCCTTAGTCTCGTGGAAGTGGGTCTTTACGGTCGACACCAAACCTTCAAACAGCTGATATGATCTGTCCAGCGGTCGGTCGGTAGCAGTGTCGATCGGTCCTGGAGCAACAGTCTGTACAAGAGACCTGCATTTGTCGAGAAAATCGACTTCTTGAGTCTCCTTATCTG
>LPNX010429180.1:662722-721294 GCA_001517045.1 Pseudotsuga menziesii | reverse complement strand
AAAATTTCACCCCTAGATTCAAGTCAATCAAGATAAGGAGGGGTCCCAGAATTTAAGTGAAAAAAACTGAAGTCGGGGAAAAGGTTGCGGCAGCAACAGGGTGTTAACCATAGTTTCAAATATAGATACAAAGTCTGAGGTCGACAGGAAACCAACAGTACAAAAAGCACACCACTAGAAAAATACCTAAGTATTAATCCAGGCAAACAATGATGCCTTCCAAAGGAAAGTCTGGGATGATGAGGGCCCAAAACTAACAAGTGAAAGAAGGAGAGTAGTTACTTGGAGTCTCATGAAGATCCCTCTCGGTGCAAGCCCTAGAATCATCGAACCGCCCCCCAGATTGTCTATCGAGGTTGCCTTCCAAGTATAACCTAGGTGTACTGGAAATGTCCTTCCAATGCCACTAGTGCAAGATCTTAGCAAACAAGATACTAAGGCTACCAAAATTGTGGAGAAAGTCTGGCGGAACAGTCGTCAGTCCAGTCGATGCACATGGGCAGGGTAGCTAATCCCGAAACCCAAATAGTACCGGGAACCACACGGGGCCAGGAGGAGGTACTGGATGAGTGCCCAAACATGCAACAACTTTTGTGTATTATTTACTAAGAAGTGGAGAGGTATCTCCAACAGCTCAGTATCGCACGACCTCATGCTTGACCCCTGTGTGAGAGGAGATTTATGGTGTCTTTCCCGACAAAGTTGGATTTCCTAATAGATATGCCACTATGTTTGAATTTGAATTTTTGGGAATTTAAGATGTCCCTAACCCAAAACACTATCCTAGACTAGTGTGTGTCGTCCCTATAAACAAACAATTACAAATAAATTTGAAATATTAAGCGTTTATTTTAAAGGGTTGTTGATTACTCAAATGGGGTGGAGGAGGTGGAACCAAGGGTGTTTTGACTCAATGTTGAAACAAAATGACTAAGAAAAGATAAATGAAATGAAAAAAGAAAAAAACTACTCTTTCTTTTTCAAATAGAAACTTGAAAGCCACAAAAGAACAATTTATTTTTATTTTTTCAAGAATAATGATATGCAGTGCATTAAAGACAAAACCCTAATCTACATGCATATTAAAACACTTATATGGTATTTTTATTTTTCTTTTATAAATGAAAAAGAAAAACTACCTATAAACTAAAGTATGTAGATGACAAGAACAAAGCAAAAGGAACTTTGCTATATAACCACTAAACAGACTCTAGAATTCCATAAAGTTAGTATAAACCATACTTGGAATGAAGGCTTGCATAAGAGACAAGTAAACTACTTTGGCATGGTGAAGTTAACCAACAAAAGAAGAAGAAAACAAACACTAACAGAGGATGACAAAAAACATTAGCCAAAATTCAAACCAAGCAAAGGGGGTGGGGGGTATGAGCAAAGAGAAAAAACTAATGCTACAAAAGGACTTACCACATATATATAAAGAACACCCTAAATGGATGACACTAACTCTCTGGAGTCATGCACCTACAGAGGACCCCAAAATACCTACCAAACAACCCTCAAACAATAGAAAAAACCACAAAATGGGGAAAAATCATTGTTTTAAGGGCATATGTGAGTTTCCCTACTGACAGGTTGCATGTCATATGCAAGTTTACAATATATCAGGTTGCATGTACATACCAGACACGTGACTGTGGAGTATGCAACTCGCGTATGGGTGGGAAAAGGCCTAAAGAAAGCCAAAAACTGCCTTAGGAAGGCAGGGGAGGTGTACTATCAAAATTAGAAGGTGTTCCTAAGTGGAAAGAAGGACCTAAAACCTTACAAAAAACTAGAAGAAATACAAAGAAACCCCAAAAAGACAAGGATCTCCCCAGTGGATTTGTTAGTTCTGTTGTAGAGAAAAGTTTCCTATGGCTAGGGTTTAAGAGGCCATCAACGTATTGGGGTTGAAAGAGAGATGCATATAGTTCAGCAAGTATATATAAGCAAGTTTAGAGATTGGAATGGTTCATACCTTAGACAAACAAAGGTTGATCCAAGCAACCCTTCAATCCTGCTCTTTCTCCTCTTTCTCCAAGAGACCTGCAAAATGAATTATACCTTCCTTAAACCAATATGACCATATGAAAGGAGATTATATTCAATGAAACATGAAAACCTAATCTGATAAACAACATCATATAATCATAGTCAGATATTCAATATATAAGACACATTGATTGGAAGAGGAAGAGCATCACATCTTTATTATTCATGAAAATAAGTACAAATATACCTTCTCTTCAAGTTGGGCACCTCACGAAACCTTGATCGGGTTCTGTTGATTCTCTTCTCCATGGAACTCATCCTCCAAGCTCTGCAACACAAGGAGAAAGATTCCAGGGAAAAGGTGGGGGGAATGAGAGTCCCAATTCCTCCAGCATAACAATGAAAAAGTTCAAGTCCCCTCTCATGGACATCCCTACCTCTATTTATACCTTTATGAAGAGATAGGGTTGAAGACAAATTATTTACAACTAAAGGAGTCAGCTACATAACCACCCAAACTACCCAAAATTCGAGAAACATCCAATTTTACATGTACATGAAAAATCCACAGGTTGCAATGACAACAGTTGCATACATACGCGGGTTGTAGTGACAATAGTCATGTATAGAAAGGGATACACGCGTTTCAATGTCAATATTCGTGTACAAAAAGGGATACATGGGTACCATGTAGAGCAAGTCGCATATAATAAGCGGGGACCATGTACAACAAGTTACATATAGGTCAAAGATTCTCATTCTAAGGGTACTTTTGAGAATTTTCAGAATTTGGTGTCTTTTGAAACATTTTATTTGACTCAGATACCTTTCCAACGGTGCAAAGAAGAGATCAAACGAATTTATAACACTCCGTATATGGATCCTCCAATATAGGTGTTTTTTCAGTGACTTTCATGAAGTGTCGTCATGGAAGTGTCGACATGCAACAGAATCATGGGAAAGTGGTCACAGGAAGAGATGTGGCATTTTGGGCTATAATAGTCCCTTGACCATTCTTGAGGGAGGAAACTCAAGAATTATGTCCTAAAGGTATCTTTTAAGGCTTGAGGTCCATGAACAAGGCATCGAACCTGCACATAGGACCTTCGTATGTGATATTTTGCATCTAAGAGATAATGTACAATGCATTAGAATTATCTTAGCACTAGAAACATATCCGTAGACATGGTTGAGGGAGGAAATCTAATCCTTAGTCCCTAAAGGAATGCTATAGACATATAGGGCCAAGAACAACACTTCGAACAAACACACATGATATTTAAGGGTATCCTCAACCTTTAAGTTGGGATATGGCCATGATTAGGGATTTTTTAGCATTAGATATGGAGGATAAAGTGTTAATCATGGTTGGTACAAAAAGATTTAATTTTAGGTTGTAAACCATCTTTTAGGGATCAATGTCCATAAACGACACCTTCAGTCACCATAGATGACCTCTCATGTTGATAGTTTTGTTTTGAATGGGGATATGGGAACCATTAAGGGTTTTTAAGTACTATGTATGTGTCTTGGGATCTTAGACATAATATGGGAGGAAACCTAGGCCTTAGCCCCTAGAAGATGCTTTTATCCATCTAGATGCAAGAATGATGTGTTGAACAACCTCAATAGATGCTTCCATGGTTTCATTTACCTTGAAATGGGGATACTAGTGCCATTAGAACATTTTTAGCACTAAGTATAGATATTATCCCCCTTCACATGGGTGGGGGGGAACACTTGGTCCTTAGCCCTTAAAGGAAGTTGTTAACCATTTAGGTCCAAAACTGATGCCTCCAACCACCACACATCACATTGAAAGTGAATCGTTTGAATCTTAATAGGGATATGCATGCCATCATCATTTGTTGAGCACTAGGTATGCATCTCAAGGCCATGGACATGGTCATGGGAGGAAACTATGGTATTAGGCCCTAACTAATCTTCTATGCATATAGGGATAGGAAGGATGCCTTAAAAAATCACACATGGCATCTCATAGATATATTTTGACTATGAATATGTATGTTAGTATAATTAGGTGGTTTTGAGCAGCAGGTATGGGACCTCTAAGACATGATTGAGGAAATATGCTCATTCCTTAGGACATAATGGAATATTTGAGGAACCCATGTTAATGAACAATTCCTTGAAGCACCACATATGAACTAATCAAGGTATGCTTGGTCTCCAAGAAAATATGCATGTTCCTTTAAGAGGCTTTGAACATTAGATATGAGTGTTAAGGTCTCAACATGGTCAAGGGAGGAAATTCAAGACTCGATCCCTAAATAATATGTCTGGAATATATGGATACACATGTTCCTTACTCACTATCCCTCTATTCCTTACTCACTGGCCCTCCCTTCCTTTGTATTTACATCTCTCTCTATCTCTATGTGTATGTGTGTGTATATGTCCCCCCTCTCTCTCACACAACCTCCCCCTCTCTCTCTCTATCTCTATGTGTGTGTGTGTGTCCCTCCCTCACTCCCCATCTCTAAAAACCTCTCTCCACCTTATTTATACCTCCATCACTATTCCTCCCTACATCACTCTCTCTCTATCTCTCTCCCCTCCCCCCTCTCTCATTGTTTCTCACACCTCTCCCCTCTCTCTCCCACACAATTTCTCTCTTTCTCTATATGTGTGTGTGTGTGTGTCCCTCCCTCATCCCCCCTCTCCACCTTCACTATACCTCCCTCATTTTCCCTCCCTCTAGCACTCTCTCTCTATCACTCACGCCTCCCCCCTATCTCTCTATTGATCACCTCTGTGTGTGTGTGTGTCCCCACCCTTCTCTCTCTCTATATGTGTGTGTGTGTCCCTCCCTCCCCCCCCCCCCCATCTCATAGTCTCTCTCCACCTTCTATATACCTCCCTTACTATCCGTCCCTCCATATCACTCTCTCTATCATTCACCCCCTCCCTGTTTGTCGCTCACCCCTCCCTCCCTCTCTCCCACACAATCTCTCTCTCTCTCTCTCTCTCTCTCTCTCTCTACCTCACTCCCCATATATCATAATCTCTCTCCACCTTCTCTATACCTCCCTCACTCTCTCTCTATTTATTACCCCTCCCTTTGTTGCTCACCCATCCCCCCCTCTCCCACATAATCTGTGTGTGTGTGTGTGTGTGTGTCCCCCCTTCTCTCATAAACTCACTTTGTCTCTTAGTCTCTCTCCACCTTATATTTACCTCCCTATATCAATATCTCCCTCCCTTCTCCCTTAATTACCAGCCCTATGTGCCATTATCCCTCTACCCTATCATTTCTCTCTCTCTCTCTCTCTCTCAACTTGTATCCCTCCCTATCTATCTCTTTTAACCCTCCCTCTCCATGTTTCTCTCTTTCACAACCTCCCTCTCTCTCCATCACTCAACCCTCCACCCTTTGTCTTTGACACCATCTCTCTCTATATATATATGTGTGTGTGTGTGTGTGTGTGTGAACTTGCCCCTTTCTCTCCTTGTTTCTATCCCCCCCCCCCGTGCCCCCTCACACACACACCTTCTATTGCCCCCTCAATATCTCTTTTCTTCACTCTATCTCCATCCCTCCCTCACCCTCATCCTCCCTCTATTATTCTCTCCCACACTCTCTCCACACCATTCTATCTCTCTCTCTCTCTTATACTTCCTTATTCTATGTTTTCAACTTATCCCTTCTCCTCAACCCTCTACCTCATTATGACCCCTATTCTCTGTTTTATCACATCTCATTCCCATCTCTTCAATTTCTCTCTCCTTCTCCTCTCTCCTCCAACACATCCCATCCCTCCTCTAATACTCCATATCCACCTTTCCATTCACCAATCCTCTCTCTCATCAAACCATCACCCACTTCCTCCCCTCCACCTTATCCCCGTTCGTCACTCAAGTATTGTGTACTACTTCTAACCCTATATGTCTTCAAAAACTCTTATCCTCCTAATAATTCTCTCAATCCCCACTCCCCTTCACCCATGTAACCCATAATGTTCCCATTCCATTCATATTTCTCCACTTGAATATACAACATCTTCCTAGGACCTTGACCTTTCCCCACCCCCTCTCAACTATTAACCATACTCACTCGAACTTATAACATCCTCCTAAGCCCTTGACCCTTCTCCACCCCCTCTCAACTATTAATCATTCCCACTTGAACCTCCAACATCTTCTTAGGTCGTTGACCATTCCCCGACCCCTCTCAACTATTAACCATCCCCACCTAAACTTCCAACATCCTCCTAGGCCCTTGACCCTTCCACACCCCCTCTAAACTATTATCCATACATTTGATATATTACATATAGTGCTAGATTTTTAGCTCTATAAAACACGTGAGAGTTATAGTGCTACATAACGCGTGCACCTTTGTAGTTCTATAACACATATGCGTTTTGTAGTTCTACAAGGAAAGGAAATATAATTTGAATTTAAACATGTTAATTCATTTGCTCACATGTCACGAATAGTCCTATGTGTATGGTTTGGAGTTTGCTTCGGTAATACCAAACCTGTGATATGGTATATGATAAACCATAGCTAATTGGGCATTTCTTCCATTTTCTTAATAAGTCGTTGTTTACGCACTCGTTACAATATGCTACACAATCATTTTTGATGAAATCTTAAACATAAATAGATTTTTTTTTTCTTTTTTTTTCTGCAGATTCTAAATATGTATTTTTTATTAAAAAATGCTATATTTTCTTTTTTTTCAATTTCTATTGTGTCCTAACTCCTTAACTCAAAAAACATGTTAAAAAACATGTTAGTGTTTTTTCCATAACTTTTTCAATTCTTAATCGTTTTAAGAAGAAATTATATGGTGCACTAGAAGACAGTGGCCTATACATTCTATAAAAAACAATTTCATGATTATTTCATTAAGACCTTCAAATGCTGCACCCACAAAAGATGCACTATTTTTCAAGAATGATCACTTAGATAAATGTAAAAAAATTAAAAATTACTAATTTTATTTTCGAAAAATAGCGCTGCACTAGTGCTATAGTTCTCTACATGCCTACAAATTTTTGTATCCCGAAAACATCATTTAGGCCCTCAAAGGCTGCATCCACAAAAAGATATACCTTATCATTTTCCTAAAAACTAAAAAAGTGACTATTAGAAAAAATGAAACTTGACATAGTTATAAAAAATTTCAATACATAAACCTTATATATTTGGAAACGTGATTCAATTTCATAAATTTAATCTTATTTACTCAAAGCAAGATATTTTGTGTAAGTATCTTAAAAAATACAATTAAGTTGATGGATGCCTGATTTTTCAGTTTTCTATTGCATCTAACGTGCCAAAAGTGACCCTCATTAGCTTGCACTCACCGAGAGACACCAATATATGTGGTTCACCCCTAACCAGGGGCTACGTCCACCAAAATTGTTAATATTTCTATTAATTATTCAATAAAAGGTTACACATGTGCACTGCAACTACTGCAATTCATATTCCTTATCCTCAAATCTCTTTCATAGAGAATAATATCAACTTAATTTAGTCTTATTGCAAGGCCTTTCTTTAAGAGGAAATAACACTATCTAAAGCAATTCAATTTTTTCCATTTAAACTATCCCGAGTGAAATCATAAAGAACTACTCATATAAACTTACCTAGATTCCTCACTTCTTATCTTTCTTAAAGAAAAATGTGCATATAAATACAACCAGTTCTTCTTATCTTTCATAAATATAAATGTACATATAAGCAAAACCAAGTTCTTCTTACCTTTCATAAATAAAATATACATATAAACACAACCGAGTTCTAGGGGCACATCCTCACTGAAGTAAACCGATTTTTAACCACTAAAACTAAAAGACACGGGGGATTCATCTTGTTGAGCAATATATTATCACGTCCATTCATAAAGGGAGGTTTTTAATTGTGAAAAATAAGGTCAATATATTGTAGGTATTGGGGGGCGGGGAATAGGTTATGTGGGATTTATAGGTATTCAGGTGTATAAAAATGGGTTTCTAGTAAAAATAAGGAATATATTGTAAAAATAGGGGTTTTTAATTGGAAATGTGTATTAGGAGGCTCAAGAAAAGGATTTTAGTAAGTAATTACGAATATCTAGTGAAATTAGGAGTATTCTTTAATATCTCATGAACGAAGACGCTATGACATGGTGTCACTAAGTGAAGACCCCGTGCTAAAAGAAAACCTTGCTTGAATCATATATGATTACAATTTTGAACATATAGTAGTTAAGGGTTGTGTCGTCGGCCACGCCCTCTCTTATCATCCCAAACTTAAACGCCAACACATAATTAAAACGCAGCACCCGGAAGTTGTGGATTCAACTCTTATTACCATTCCCATAGATTTATACACAAAACCTAAAAACAAAATACATAGTGATGTTTATTCAGTCAAAGAAATTAATGGTTATAAAACCTAAGGTAGAACCGAAGTTGCATCCAAAAATTAGAATACATTACTCTTTCTCAAAGAGCGAGTGTCTATCAGTAAGCCAAAGTTTTAGTATTTATTTCTTCCATATATCCATTAGATTTGGTAATCGTGCCAGACCTCAACCATGTTTCCATGTTCTCCAAGGAATACACCATACTACAGAAGTTTGAATATATATTCTTAACTCTCTGTAACAAAGTTCAACAACCACGTCCACTAAATCATAACTGAGTGTAAGAGCTCATGTATGAAGGGCAGACAGAGATGAAGGTTGCGCCTTGCATTCAATGAATAGTAGAAAATAAAGAGATCCCTTAGGAACCTCTTGATAGAATTATACTCAAATTTTATGAAGAAATAAAATACAATAACACATCAATCCTCTTTTTAAAACTAAAAAATAAAAGTGAAGAAGATAGTTATAAAAGATCTGAACACCCAGTCATTTACAGTCTTTCCTCATAGAATAAAGAAAAGAAAAGAAAAACAGAAAATGGGGCCATCCTCCATGCAGAGGCCCTTCCTTCCAAAACCACTACCATCTAAACAAAGAATACCCATAAATTGGAAAGTTTAATACAAATAAAGGAGTACTTACCAAGCACTCTCACGCACATCTCTTGCTGATAATCTCGAACCCAGATCTCCAAAAACCGCCTTTGAAGAAGAGATTAAACTCTTAGATGTTGAGTCGCATTTCTCTTATGAGTTCAGTCTACAGTAGTTCCCTGGAGCTTCTTTTTTATATATATATATATATATATATATATATATATTCTCCAAGATTACTCTTCCCCCATTGAAGATTACAAGGGGTTTTGTTCCCCTTCAAGGTTCCTCCCCTCTGATTTCATGCTAACAGAAAGAATCATAAAAGTTCATAAATAGTCTACACGGAAGATCTTGACTTTCTAGCTATTACTTCTTTTCTTAGTGGATTCCTGTCCTTTTTTGTTTAGTCAAGGTAAGCTGAAGTTTATCAATGAAATTCTCAACTTAGAAAAATAAATAAGATTACTTACAATGCTTTTACCGACCTTGAGCTTCTCGCCAAAATTGCACATTTATATTTTCCTTGTAAAAGAATCAAAGTAGCATAGGGGATATTACAGCTACAATGACCCTACACTGACCAATGGGGATTGATGGATTCTCAACCGGAAATATGTTTTTTTTTTTAATATTTCTACAAATATTTTTTTATATATGATAAAGAATATATACTAAAATCAACTTTAGTTTAACCTTATAAAAGGTAAAAGATCACTTTTTTTTTTAGAATTTTGTTCTTGTGTTTGAAAAGCTTTAAGAGAAGCAATTCTTGATCACCATAATTATGATGACTTAAAATGTTGGGGAAGTTAGTATTGTAGCAAATATATTGAAATTGTGTTTTAATGTGGGTGTATGCACGACAATCTATGAGAAAGTGATTTTCATCTTCAAATCTTCAACCCTCATAGTATCACAAAGGAGACAAATTCTTTCATCCCATGGTATTTTAGGAATTATCCAGTTCTTTGTTTCACCATGGAGCTTGTGAGAATTTGTTATTATTTTATAAATGTTGGTTTTCTTCTTTATACTAGTTAAAACAAATGGATGCTTTTGATGTTCTATATTATGTTTGATCACCTCCTAATAATATCTTGATTTTCTTTTATCTAATATTTCTTTATCACACCACAACTTCTCAAATTTAAATGTAATAATACTTTCATTATTATCACTATTATGTTGGTTCCTTTCCCCTCAGTTTTTATTAGACAATGATGTTGGTATTAGTGTAATGTTTGTAGTATAGAAGAAATTGACATTGTTGGAATTAGGAATCTATGGCTCTAAGGTAATTATGGCCAAGCATAACACTCCATGTAGTTGTGTTAATTATGGGCTCCAAGACATTTGAAAATCCTTAAGAATCCTCGCTGGACAAATCGACTATTTACACAAAGAATCCACATGCATGATTGAGCAATTGGAAGCCATGTTCTTTAGATCGCTGATTTGGAAAATACTTTGGAGGTCCAGACTAAGAGGATGGATAAAATTTCAATGGAGTTAGATATGCATTACAACTTAGTTATTGGTTTCTCTCGCAGTACTCAACCAAGGGTAGGTCATTGGACATATTCCATTGGCTTAGTGAAGGAGGAATAACTTAAAGATGCTACAATGGTGCTGGTATTTGGAGGCCAATCAAACAAATATTCTTATGTATTGTTATTGCATTTTTATTACAAATCAATTCATTAAACACTAGCCCATAATTCATAGATGGTAAACAGGGTAAATTGTTAGCATTAATTTAAACACATTCTGCCCCCTTTCCTTTTTTATCCTTAATGATTAAATCTTTAAATTTTCAATATCTGAAATTTAAACTCTTCTTCCCCACCCCAAATGATATTTTAATTTTAAAAACAAACCAATACATAATCTTTTATACAAAATTGTATTCAAATTTGTTTTTTTGATATAGCCCTTTTAAACATTAAATCATTATCATGAAAAATAAAATAAATAAAACATTGCAAAATAAGAATGGGTGTTGCAAGTGATATGGATTCCGAGCATTATAGTTAAAATTGAGATGTTGTACATTTTTCATGAAACAATTATTAATATAACTTTTAAAATACATTATTATATATTAATAAAACAATTATTAATATAACTTTTAAAAAATACATTATTATATATATTAATAAATAAGTATTCAAAATACATTATTATATATTAATAAAACAATTATTAATATAACTTAAAAAAATACATTATTATATATATTAATAAATAAGTATTGCAAAATGAAAGAAAATAAATGGTAAGTTATTTGAAATTACTTTGACCATGGGTAGGTATATTGAAAGATCCTCATAGCATTATGGCCAAAATTTGATTGTAAGTGATATTTACTTATAATAGTTAAAATTATTGATAATGGGGTTTCAAAATTGTCGAGCTTACCTTAATTGCAAATTCCCTTTGTGGCATTCGGCCCCATCACATTCGTTACGGAGGAAATGAATAACAACATCAATCTTCCATTTTAGCATCAGTCGTTGGAGATTTTGTTGAGGTCATCAAGCCCACTTTCTTTCAAATGATATTGAAATTGTTATATCAAGGATTATATTTTTGTAAAGTTGGTCCCATAAAGAATTATTCAAGTATCTATTTGGCTTTTATAAACTGTGTGATTTGAATCAATGGAATTTGGATGGAATTTTGAGTAGTTGGTTTTTTCCAATTCATTTCATTTTGAATGAATTAATTATTAAAAAAATGGTTGGAGATAATTATGTTTAGGTGAGATTAGTGGTGAATCACCTTGGTGTTTCGTGGGTCTAATGAGTTCTTGAATGGTTTTAGAAAGTAGGAATATGTATATGTGGAGGAGACTGATATTGAGGAGATCTAAGATAACATATCGATCACCCCTCCTCATCCACATTCTCTATTGGATGCCTTATTGATCATGGTGTATTTGGAATAATTAGCTCAAGATAATATCCACTACCAAGCCATATTGTGGACATGCTAGAATCACACCGATGTGGTTCTATTTTTGTCTAAAGATACCCAAGCGTGAGTGGTGAGAGTGTTTTAGTCTACAAAGAAGCATGCAGAGGTAGAATTCCAAACATTGTCACATTCAAATCCATTTGATTGTAGGTAGTCAGCCACTTAGTTAGCTATCACATGTGGGACTGACTACTTAGGCCAATGAAGTTCAATGGTGGTTTACCTCTAGTAATGAGGTAAATAAATGGATCATGGAAAGGAAGAGATATATGTCACCTATTAGTTTTGTAGAATTAAATTATGGAAATCACCAATGGCCAAGTTATCTAGAGGTATCCTCAACGATAGGCAGTGATGAAATTAGAAGTTGTTGATGTACACATTTAGAACCTATAGCCTAATTAGCAAGAGGAAACAAACTATGCGGTTGCAAAGTCAATTTGATAGTGCACAGGTTGAGGGAAGGCAACAATAGATAGATAAAGAAATCTAATCCGTAAAGAAATCCCTCTACTCAACTATATAAAGAATCAATCTTGTGTGGTAATGTTTCAAGTGACAAGAATTGGATTGCCTTGCCTGGTGACACCTACATTTTTTATTGAATTGCCCCCAACAAGATGGATCAATAGTGACGACTTCCCTGTTACGTTGGTTAGGACCAACCAATTATATTTACGGTATTATTATGCCTAAGTGGATTAGCTTAGGAAGCTGTCACTCACTGTTATTTGTGACAATTGAGAATTGGGTTGGGAGATGGAGCGAGAGAAATCCATAATTTGGGTGGAAAGAATTCAGTGGAGGGTGGGGGAATACATTCACCTCCAAACATTGAGAAAGAGACACAACTGAGTATCGGTATTTTCTAATAATATTTTCCACTATTCCATTCAAAATTGGAAATTGTAGATGAAAGGGAAAGGCCTTGTTGCAACAGCCTAGAACCGAACCCGGGTCTGTAACGTGGCAGGGTATTATTCTACCACTAGACCACTAGTGCACAAATAATTAAAAAGGTGCTTGTTTTCCTCTGTCCCTGCCAGTTCTTAGTTAATTAAAACCCTTCCTCTTTGGCTCTGTCGCTTTTGACTTTGTAGAGTTTTAGTTTTTACTCAATATCCTTTTTGTGTAGACATGCTTTTGTATAATTGACAAATAAATAAAATGTTTTAAAAATAATTAAATAAACAAGATATGATTATTGTATTGAGAGTAACGAGGTGCTCTACAATCTAGTATGGAGAGATGTTGTCACATACTTAATGTAACACTACAAAAAATAGTAAGTAGTTAAAAAAATAAATTCATGTTAGATCATAAAATAAAAAATTAAAACAAGATGAAAAGGTAATTAAAACTTTCATGTCCTCTTATAAAATAAAAAATTAAAGGCAACATAAATCCATCCAAACTTACGTGTAAATTACTCTAAACAAGTAAAAACGTTAAGATAAAAATATTTACACTTCAAGAAATGGGAAAATGTTAAGATAAAAATATTTACATTTCAAGAAATTGGATCCCTCTCGGTGCTTGAATAAGGTAATGATTATTTTTTTATACCTTTCGTACAAAGGGTACATTGTAATTGAATTCAAGTTAACTATGTTTTACTTTTTATTTGTGTAATAGGGGTACCTTTACTCATTGGTAGGGTATACATGCACGTGTCTGTACATGTATCAAGTAGTTGGGTATGGGTAAGTTGCGTACCCTATCATGTTTCGTACATGCATCACGTACCCGAGAAACCATTAAAAAAAGAGGTACTTACCTACAAAATAGGACAATATACTCTGTGTTTAGGTACTACAAGGGTATCACCGTCTCATCTGAGGGATCAAATACGGTAGTGTTAGGGAAGAAAATTGTTGATTTGCAATTTTAATGAAACAATTTAATAATAATAATGTAAAAAATTCAAACGTGGGCCCTCACACAATATACCTAAACACTATCCTTCTTGAATCACAATGAAACAACCCCCCTAACCATTTCATTGTTGATTGCTCACACTCTTAAATGGTGGACACAGTTCAATGATGGAAAGACTCTTCAACGATGGACAACAACAAGGCTTTCAACAACAAATATCATGTTGACATGGTGGACTAGGATTGTGGAGGAAAAATTAAAGTCCACTAGTGACAGTGGACGATGGACAACTTACTGCAATGGCTCCAAGATTTGAAAATTTTAGACAATGAATATATTAGTAGAATCAATAGTGAGGAGTAGTTTAACTATTGAAGGTCTTCAAATTTTTCATTTGACTCTTTGAGTCATTTCATTTCCATATTTGAAGATTTCCCTTACAACTTCAAATTAAGTTGTTTTTTAGTTTTCTTATCTCTCCAAAACCGCCAAAATCAAAATTTCTTCATCAAATCAAAATCCTTGATATCTACAATGGAAATATGTGGAGAGGACAAAACAAAGCCAAACAAATGGTACAAGGGGAACATCCACAATAAAATGAAAGTTTTGGAAGAATGAATGGAAAGGTACTTATTCAAGAGTTAAGGCCCATTTTATACAAATCCCAAGGATTGGTGTGGATATTTGTAATGGAGACCTAGAGGATAACAATAAACTCATTAATACACAAATGGAGTAGCGAAGCATTGTGGGTAGGGAAGGAAAGGAAATCTCAAGGCCTTGTCGTATTCCCCATGGTGATGTGGATGATGATTCCATTAAGGTTGGTGATGAAAATCTCTCTGAAGATGAAGTTCAATTTGGTTTCGAAAATATTCCATCAAAAGCATCTAAAATCACTACAACTCAAGCACACAAAAAACCAAAACTTTGTGGCCTTTGTGACATGTTTGATGTGAAAGGAAAAGAGGGTGTTGATCTTGCAACAACAATATTTTTTCTTGCATGTCGCATTTCTTTCAATGCATCCTGCTCACCATATTTTGAGGAAATGATCCATGGATTAATAATGGACCTATGGGGTATAAGAAACCTGGTTATGAGAAGCTCTGAACAACTTTGGTGGACAAGGAGAAAGCACACTTTAAGAAGACAATGGCATCGCTAGAGGAATCTTGGAGTGTGGATGGATGATCCATTGTTATGGATGGTTGGACTAAACATAGGAATCGCCCATTGATAAACATAATTGTCTCTTCTATATTTGGTCCATGCTTTCTCAAGGCCATTGATTGCTCCAGTCAAGAAAAACATTATGTTCTTGAAAGACTATTTATGCGATGCCATTGCTGAGGTGGGGTCATCCAATGTCATCCAAGTTATTATCGATGCATCCCTAGTGTGCAAATAAGTGGGGGTAATGGTCCAGAAATAATATAGGTTAGTGACAATTACAAATACAATTTCTTTCAATTTAAGTATACATGAATTATTATTTAAATTACAAATTTGAGTTTTAATTATAAATCTGTTTTTTTCTTTCATTTGTTCCATAGGCATATTTTTTGGACACCATGCGCAGTGAATTATTTGAATAATACACTGGAATACATTGGAAAAAGTGAATGGATCCAGTTGTTAATTAAAAATGGCCGCAAAATTCAAATGTTGATATGAAACCACCACCATTCACAAGCAATTTACTGCAGGCATGCAAAAATGGAGCTTCTTAAACCCACTGATACCATATTTTCCTCTTACAACATTCTTCTTAGATGACTTGTGGAGATGAAAGGGGCTTTAGCAGCCACAATTATTAGTGACATGTGGGAGCAATGGAGGCTTTCTCCCTTAGATGCAAATGTGTAGGTATAGAGATTTATTTCCGATGATTTGTTTTTGGTTGATGTCAAATTCGTTGTGGAATTTGCAGAGAAAATTCGTGATATACTTCACTATGCATGCACTAATGGTCCATGTTTATGTGAGATTTATGAGAACATGGAATCTATGTGTGAGAGGATCCAATCCATCACAGATAGAAAATATCCTACTTTATGGCCACAATTGAAATCATTTATACATGGACAGTGGAATAAATTGAACACACCACTTCACATGGTAGCCTATGCAATAAATCCAAAATGGTATGATTCCTTCTCAATATATTGAGGTGGTGAAGGGGTTTATGACCGATGTCAAAAATATTTATGGTTCTTCATAAGAGTCCTCTAAGATACGATCTCAATTTTACTAGTTTGCACATGGGTGAGGTGTCTTTGGTTCACATGTTTCAAAGACAGATAGGCGGAAGAAGAAGGATCCAATTGATTGTTGGTGGCTTCATGGTGTGGATGTTCTTGATTTGCAGTAGTTCAAGATACAATTACTTGGGTAGGTAGTTCCTCATCTTGATTCTGTATCAAAATTGTAATTAATTTTACAAATTTACATACTTGAGCCTCCCACTAACAAATTTCCATACAATTACTTGGACATGTAGTTAGTTCCTCATCTTGGGAGAGGAATTGGAGCACTTATGATTTCATACATTCAGTGAAGAGAAACATGTTGGAGTCAAAGAAAGAAGATAATCTAGTGTACATTCATATCACACTTTGTCTCATATCTCAAAAAGACTTAGGATGAAAGAAGGGTCCTTTGAAGAGATGGGACCAATACATAGATGATGCTTTTTGTGTGGATGAGATACAACTAGATGACCTTATTGAGCTACCTCCATTTACTATTAATGAGAAAGACCCTCAACTTGAGAGTGATGCCTATCTAGAGGGATTGTTGATAGAGGACCTTAGTGATGTTGATGACATTGATCTCGAGGATGCTGATGATATGGCTTGATGAAGCCAAATCAACTATCTTGTTCATTGTTCATTGTTTTGAGATTTCTATTTCATGTTGGAAAATGACATTAGGAAAATTTTGAATGTAGTATGACAATGGACTCATGGAATAATGGACATATAATATTATTAATTATATAACTTCCAGTCTTCCACTTGATATCTACTATGAGTTTATGATTTATCAAATTTTATGTTTCAAATTTTCAATGTGAATGTTCATTGTTATCATGTGATTATGACACACACACACACACATAGTACCCCCTACATACCCAAGTACCTTGTTTCAAAAAGTGGCGCCCTCGTCCTGTACGCGTACCTAAGTTTCATGGATTTTTAATCATGAGTTAAATATAAATTTTGTTTTTAATGCTTAACTTCAGAAATGGAATAATATAAATTTTTAATTATATAAAAAAAATTATCTCATATTCAATTGGTAAGAAGTGTGAAATGATGTTGATTAGATTTTTTTCATGTTATTCTTGGAGACTATAAATTAAAACAAAAAATAAAAATTATCACATAAAATTAATATTTGTCTTATCCATCGATTTATTTCATTTAACAATTCAATCGATTTATCTCATTTTGCATAGGAATCACACGTGCAACCAACATCAAATTCCTTTTGCAAATGGAAACAAATTCATGAGAATGTCAAATTGCATCCATATAAACATATGTGGCCACAGTTGAAGGGAAAGTGACCACCATAGAAAGCTGGCCATCGTGGAGGTGGTGGTCACAAATTTTAAGTGGCCGATACATGGGAGTACATATCTTTAAATTGATGTGGGATTAATTTAACATTGATAAGGGGTTATGTTGAGCATGGTTTTCATTGATGACAAGCCATTAATGACAAAAGAGTAATAAAGGTTGATGACATGGCAAGAAGGACATTGGAGCCATGATATGGGATTTGGAACCATGATATGGGAATTGGAACACTAGGTGGTCCAAATGACCCATTATGTAGTCATTTGTTGTGACTTGTTGAGGTCATGAAGCCCACCCACATGATAGATTAATGGTCCATGGTACCACTTGATGATGTGCTTGAAGACCATGATGGAGCCCTTTGTACCTTGATGACATAATATTGATGATGTGGTCTTGTGTTTGATATGAAGGTAACTTGAGCCCATTGCTTGTGCTTGATTAATGTGACGTTGAATCCCTTATATCCTTGATGATGACGATCATAAATATATGGAGCCTTTGGTAATGGCATATATTGTTGTTGAATTCCATATCATGAGAAAATACTCATTGTACAATGAATCTGAAAAATGAGGATGTGGAACTAGTTTAAATAAACACCTTGCAATTAGAACTAATGGTGAAGATGACTCACAAGATGTTTTTAATCAAATTTTAGATCAAATTCAAAGTTGGCTCAGTCAAGAATTAATAAATAAAAAATATTTTTAAAAACATACAACAAGTCGGCTCCATATAAAAAATTATTATAAAACAAAAACAAATATATATATATATATATATATAAAACATGTCGGATCGAAAAAATTATAATGGAAAAATGCGTATAAATAGGAGCCAACAAACTCATTCATGGGTGTGGAATTTCAGTGGTGATTTATGCTCTAAATTTTGGAAGGAAAAAGACTTAGGCAACAAGAGTGGATCAGTTTGAGGCTCGGATGAGGCAACAACAACTAAAGTCTGATTTTTTTTCTAATTTGTGCTTATAGAAAAATGGCTTACTATACGAGTGACAAATACAATAGCTTCTCATGCAAAAGAACAAAATCAGGCATCAATTCAAAACTATGAACTTCTAAATTTATGCACGGGTCTTGAGCAGTTGAGGAGAGAACATGGTTGCTTACTTCCTCTATTAGGTAATGATTTTCTCAAGAAGTCGGATCTTTTTTTTGCAAGGAGTCTTGAATCAGCTTGCAAGTTTAAAGAATATGTATCCTATTATACATAACATCATGGCACACATGGAAGAAAGATGGTTGAGGAACACTTAAGTTATTTTGCGCACGAGTTGCAAGGAGTCATGGGTGATGTTCATATTTTAAAAAGGAGATTGGAAGGACAGTATGATGAATTTAACTAGAAGTCTATAGGTTTGTAACATGTTTTGCAAATTGTAGTACAAGATGTTGCAAATTTGGCGGAATCATTTGAGTCTCTAAGGAAAAATGCTAGAATTCTTAATAAATAGATTGATGTTGAGATTGGTATGTTACATAGAAGCATTATCATCCTTCATGAAGCATTCAATAGTGCCATGGAATATCTTGAGAATACAAAGATCAAGGATGAAGATAGATCACATTCTAAAGGAAATGTAATGATAGTAACTAAAGGCACCTACAATTTCAGATCTCATAAATTTTTGACTTTGTGAAGAACATAAAGGAACATAAGTGAAAACAACTCCCAATCAAGACAAATTCATGAAGGTCTATATATCATCAATATTGGAAGCCAAAGATACTACATTGACAAAGCATATATCAGAGATCAAACCTTTTTGTAGACACAGGTGCAAAAGTCTTAGGAATAGACCTCACTCAAGCATATTCTTGGTAATAAGCAAGACATTTGTTGAAGCAAGAATGATTAGTTAAGAATATCATGCTATTTAAAATTCGTGAAGCAAGATAAGATCCTTGAGGACATACAAAATCATCTTCACATAGAGAGCAATAATGAAGTAGTGTGATATTTGTATGAGCAACATACTAGACAATAATGAAAAGTCATTGAGCACACCCTTAATGAATAAATCTTTGACATGTAACTTTTGGTTGACCTTGAAATGGCATATGAATAATTTTGATCATTGAAGAAAATACTATCATTGAAAGGGGGTGCACTTTAGCAGAAGGTCCTTTTTCATTAACGTCAAAGGGGGAGAGTATTTGAAGAGGTTTTTCCATCAATGACAAAGGCGTATTTTGTTGAGCATGGTTGTCATTGATGCAAGCCATTAATGACAAAGGAGTAATACAGGTTGATGACACAGAAAGAAGGAAATTGGAGTCATGAGCCATGATTTGGGCTTTGGAACCATGATATGGGCATTGGAACACTAGGTGGTCCAAATGATCCATTCTGTGGTCATTTGTTGTGACTTGTTGAGGTCATGAAGTCCACACACATGATAGCTTGATGGTCCATGCTACCATTTGATGATGTGCTTGAAGACCATGATGGATCCCTTTGTACCTTGATGACATAATATTGATGATGTGGACTTGTGTTTGATATGAAGGTAACTTGATCCCTTTTCTTGTGCTTGATGAATATGACATTGAATCCCTTATATCCTTGATGATGATGATCATAAAGTTATGGAGCCTTTGGTAATGGCATGCATTGTTGTTGAAGTCCATATCATGAGAAGATACTCATTGTACAATGAATTTGAAAAATGAGGACGCAAAACTAGTTTAAATAAGTACCTTGCAATTAGAACTAATAGTGAAGACAACTCACAAGATGTTTTTAATCAAATTTTAGATCAAATGTAAAGTTGGCTCAATCAAGAATTAATAAATAAAATATATTTTTAAAAACATACAACAAGTCGGCTCCATATAAAATATTATTATAAAACAAAAAAAAAATTAAAAAAATAAAAATAAATACACACACACACACACACACACACACGAATAACATGTCGGCTCAGCACAAATTATAATGGAAAAATGTGTATAAATAGGAGTAAACGATCATTCAAGGGTGTGGAATTTTGGGGGTGATTTATGCTTTGAATTTCGGATGGAAAAAGACTGAGGCATCAACAATGGATAAATTTGAGGCTCAGATGAGGTAGCTACAACTAAAGTCTAATTTTTTTCTAAGCTATGCCTACATAAAAATGGCTTACTATGCGAGTGACAAATATAGTAGCTGCTCATGTAGAAGAACAAAATCAAGCATCAATTCAAAACTATGAACTTCTAAATATATGCACAAGTCTTGAGCAGTTGAGGAGAGAACATGGTTGCTTACTTCCTCTATTAGGTAAAGATTTTCTCAAGAAGTTGGAACTTTTTTTTTGCAAGGAGTCTTGAATCAACTTGCAAGTTTACAGAATATGTAGCCAATTCTACACAACATCATGGCACACATGGAAGACAGATGGTTGAGGAAGACTTAAGTTGTTTTGCGCAAGAGTTGTAAGGATTCATGGGTGATGTTTAGATTTTCAAAAGGATATTGAAAGGAAAGTATGTTTCATTTAATCGGAAGGCTACACGTGTGTCACATGTTTTGCATATTGTAGTAGAATAATTTACAGATATGGCAGAATATTTTGAGTCTCTAGGGAAAAATGCTAGAATTCTTAATAAACAGAAGGATGCTGAGATTGGTATGTTACATATAAGCAGTATCATCTGTCATGAAGCATTCAATAGTGCCATGTAAAAAATTGAGAATATGAAGGTTAAGGATGCAGATAGATCACATTCTGAAGGAAATGTAATGATAGTAACTAATGGCACCTACAATTTCAAATCTCATAAATTTTTGACTATGTGAAGAACATAAAGGAATATAAGTGAAAAAACCTCCCAGTCAAGACAACCTCATGAAGGTCTATATATCATCAATCTTGGTATCCAAAGATACTACATTGAAAAAGAATGTATCAGAGGTCAAACCTTTTTTGCAGACATGGGTACAAAAGTCTTACCTTGGAATAGACCCCACTCAAGCATATTCTTGGTAATAAGCAAGACATTTGTTGAATCAAGAATGATTAGTTAAGAAGTGTGTTCCATTTAAAATTCTTGAAGCAAGAGAAGATCCTTCAGGACATACAAAAGCATCTTCACATAGAGAGAAATAATGAAGTAGTGTGATATTTGTATGAGCAACAAAATTGACAACATTGTAAAGTGATTAAGCACACCCTTAATGAATAAATCTCTGACATCTGAATTTTGGTTGACCTTGAAATGGAATATGAATAATTTTGATAACTAAAGAAATCCTATCATTGAAAGGGGGAGAACTTTAGCAGAAGTTCCTTTGTTGTTGATGTCAAATAGGGGGAGTATTTGAATAGGTTTTTCCATCAATGACAAAGGGGGAGTTTGTTGAGCATGGTTGTCATTGACGACACACAATTAATGACAAAGGAGTAATAAAGGTTGATAATAGGGAAAGAAGGGCATTGGAGTCATGGAATGGAAAGAAGGACATTGGAGCCATGATATGGGATTTGAAACCATCATATGGGCATTGGAACGCTAGGTGGTCCAAATGACCCATTATGTGGTCATTTGTTGTGACTTGTTAAGGTCATGAAGCCCAAACACATGATAGCTTGATGGTCCATGCTACCACTTGATGATGTGCTTGAATACCATGATGGAGCCCTTTGTACCTTGATGACATAATATTGATGATGTGGACTTGTGTTTAATATGAAGGTAACTTGATCACATTGCTTGTGCTTGATGAATATGACGTTGAATCCCTTATATCCTTTATGATGATGATCATAAAGATATGGAGCCTTTGGTAATGGCATATATTGTTGTTGAAGTCCATATCATGAGAAGATACTCATTGTACAATGAATTTGAAAAATGAGGATTTGTAACTAGTTTAAATAAACACCTTGCAATTTGAACTAATGGTGAAGACAACTCACAAGATGTTTTTAATCAAATTTTAGATCAAATGCAAAGTCAGCTTAGTCAAGATTTAATAAATAAAAAATTATTTTAAAAACATACAACAAGTCGACTCCATATAAAAAATTAGTATAATACACACACACACACACAAATAGCATGTCAGCTTAGAAAAATTATAATGGAAAAAATGTGTATAAATAGGAGCCAACAACCTCATTCATGGGTATGGAATTTTGGTGGGGATTTCTGCTCTGAATTTCGGATGGAAAAAGACTGAGGCAACAACAGTGGATTAGTCTGAGGCTCGAATGAGGCAATAACAACTAAAGTCTGATTTTTTTCTTATCTCTGATATTGGGTTTAAGGAGTGTATAGTTGTCAAAACCCCAAATTTTCCGAAAAATTTAATTTTTTTTAAATACAATTAAAATAACAAAAGCAGCCAACTAAATATTTAATTAGTTGTGTGTTACTAAAATCACTATTTGATTTTCCTGTTGCAATATGTGTATTTTATTGGACAGTTCTTTTCAGTTTACTGACTTGTTTTCTTCTTGCGACCACAAGGTGGGGCTGTCATGAAAAATTGGGCTTACTTAGCTTTCGAGCTAATGCAGAAAGTTTTTCCTGTTCTTACAGACTACAAGTAAGAAGTTCAGTTGTTGCTTATCGAAATTCTAAAGTATTTAAGCACAAGTTCGTTGCAATACAAAAGTTCAGTAAGAAAATAAATGCTAAGAAAAATCTCAATGCTCTTTGAGGTAAATTCATTAACTACCTTCTTCCTAATAGAAGTAAATTTATGTTTCTTAATGGTTATTGAACTATCTGATATCTATCATAGTTGTCAAATGGCCTTCTCTAAAGTTCCTTACAGGTAGAGTAAGAAATAGCAGAGTTATAGAATCAATAGTTTACTTTCAGAAGTGCACAAATACATTTACATTGTTAAATATATTAACAAGGGGGTTTACGTATCACAGTTACCATTTTCAACCCTTGAAGTTTAAAAGGGTTTACATCTGTATTTCAAGCTGCTCATCGAAAAAGATATACTCATGCACAAAGTTTTAATTACACAACAACTATTCCAATGCATAATTTAAGCTTATATTTAGTCAGACAGATAACCTATTGTAAACCAGTTTTATCCTATCCCTTCATATAAATAAAAGGGACCTATTATTAATGGACTATTATCCTTAAAAGGATGCATAACATAAAAGTTATAAGTTTTGACAATTATGTTGGTGAATATTCTGTTAAAATATTAATGGCTTAACCCTTGTATGTTTACAAATTTCTTGGTTAAGAACATTTAATCCAGGCAATGCATTCATCAAAATAATTGTTTATTATTTTCTTTTGTATTTATTTATCAAACTTAGATAAATACAACAAGATCAATGGGGTTAACATATTAAATAGGATAATTGCTATAGTTGAATCTTCAAACCTCCTTAATATCAACCATTCATGTACTTTTATAATAAAAATATAGATATTGGTTGAACACTTGTATAAGCATTATTCTTACTCAATCATATGTGTTTTATTTTCTTCTATAACAATGTTACGAAACTTATTTTTATCAAGGTTGTAATGGTTGAAAAAGAATACATGTGCACCTAGATGGAGAGGTCATAAAGAGACCATAACATAACAAGTTTTATGGTTTCCAACTCTCATTCTTTTATGAACTTTTACTTCATATATTCCAAGTTTGTATAAAACGTTAGGTTAAGAACTCACTACTCTTGATAGAGTATAATCTTTTGATCAAATGATTATTATGTAAGAGATAAAAGGTTGTGCAGTGCTATGTCATAGTGTTAACTATGCCCACGATGAACAAAAGGGTTATAACTCGATTGCATTGCATAAACATGATATACCAAAGTGTAATTTAATGGTTATTACAATCTTTATGGCAAAGGTAAGATCTAAGGAGAAGTTTATTTGTTAACGAAGTTTTTTGTTATTATGCTCCAAATGATAGGTTGACTTCGGTGGGGATCATAGTCGAACCTTTGAAGACAACCAAATGATTAATAATGTTTTTCCTCATAATTGCTCAACGCTAACTATGGAGAATTACCCACCGTGTGTAAATAATTGCATGGAGACGTGACTGTTTTGTGGCCAAGCGTCGTAAGCATAAAAGAGCCATCTCCAACCCTAGCTCGTTAGTCTTCCACTGCCTTCGGGCTCTTGTCGCTCTTCTGCGGAGGGTTTGGTTGCTCTGTCACCTGGGTAGTGTCGCTGTTGTCTTTGGCTTATTCCTCCCTCGTTAGCTTGTCCAAATGCACAGTAACGAAGGCCATGCCATAATGTTACTGTTCGTCATAAGTTACTGGTTCTCCTTACATATTTTCGTTTCCTTACTAGCTTAAACCAAACCCTTGACTATAACAGTTCCCCCCCTTTCTTCTTCAGTTTACCAAGACGAGGGTGGTTCCTCAATTCAGAGATTTGTGGTTTAAATTTTACAGTATACTGTGTGTTGTTCTAGGGCTTTACCTTGTCGGCCGAATAACTAGAACTCTTTCTGCTGTCAGTAGTTGATGTAGTGTTGAAACGCCGCTTCCTTTGCAGTTGATGATGGACCTCCTACTCGTGCTGGTCGTTGCGATACTGGATATCAATAATTATATTTCTATTGAGCTTGAGGTAAGGTAATCATTCACATTATTAATTTTATTACACATTTCTTTGTCATACAACCCTTTATATTTAATGTATCATATTTAACAGTCGAATGTGTGATAAACTTGCAGGTATGACCTGTCTCTTTCTCTCTCTGCGTAGTGGGTACGAAGTTGCGGCGACTTGAAGGTCACGGTAAGCCCTGGACTTTCCATGGTTGTTCTACCTTGTACAAACCCTTATGGGATTTAAGGGTTAGTTGTTGCGGCCTGAATAACCCTTGTGGGTTTTGGTTATCCTGGTTATTTATTTTTACTATTTTTATTAAAGGTTGTTAAACCCTTGCTTAATGCAGGGTCCTCCGGCTTCGACCGTGAGTGTACATTTTGTCTTGTTTGTAATACTGTGTATATATAAAACAAACAGGCTATGAAAGCCTCCTTCCGTGGATTTTTCATTATGGCCATGAGTAAATATTATTGAACTGGACTTCACAGTTGTTAACTCTATTGTATTTTGAATTCGAAGGGTTTTTACCCTAAACTGACAGTTTCAAGAGAAGATTTACGGCCTCTTAAAGAAAAATGATCGTTATAATTTATATTACTCCTCTGAATATTTTTGGGAGTTTTACTTTATGTCTTATGATAATTGTTAAGCTCGATAGATCGAGCATTTTACACTGTTGATTTTTATCCTGTGCGATAAAATACTTGATTTTTACCTGCATTATTTTTAAAATTAAATACTAAGGTTTTCTTGCACAATTTTTGTACTTTATTAATTAAGAGAAAGTGATTTCTTAGAATTTTTACCCTTCAGAATATAATGGCTGGATTCATTCCCTTTATTTTTAAAAGAAAAATATTATGTAACTGTTAGTAAATCTTAAATACAGAATCTATATTCAAATTATGGTTTACAATAATAGGTTAAGGTATTACTATGATTACCTAATAATACTATCTTTATAAAATAAATAATAAGATAGTAACTATTACTTATTACAATAACGTTGTTACCTACCTAGAGTGCTATTACTTTAGTTGTTATTTATGCTTAGTTTCTTTTGTAAGTATATAAGGAAATAGTAATTTGTTCTTTGTATATTTATACTGATAGAATAAAATAACCTGTTGTTATCGTGTTCTTATACTTACTGTAATAAATATTTTATAGACATACTCTCTGTATTCTATATTGTTTGGTTTATGTTACAATTTAATATTTATAATTGAATGCAAAAGACTAACTAAGTTCTACACTGTTAACATCTTAAGTAATACATGTTAGCAGTTATATGTTTTTATTTAAACTTAACTAAGTAGAACAGAAATGAATGAAATAGCATCTTTTACTTTCCAAAAGTAAATTCTGCTAATAACTAAATACCTGTAGAAGTAAGTAGAGATTCTAGATATTCTTCCTTCAATTTGAATATTCTACTTGCAGTAGTTAAATCTGGAATGATGCAGACTATGAAGCATCCTTATCTAAATTAATCCTACTCTAGTTAACCATTATGTTCTTCTTTTGAATTTCAAAATAAACAATGAGATTACTATTAGTAACTACTGTCAATAAATAATACAACTTCTTCCCTATTTCTAATGAGCTGACAGTCTAAATCAGGTTTTAACACTATCACTGGTATAAAAGATAATTCTTCTGACAATAAATAAAAGAAAATTCCTATAATTTCTATCAACATTCTTTTCTGTATTTTCATCATATCATCTTTATTTATAAATTTTCACCCCTGTGCTGGAGTACGGTCTGGTAACTCCGGATGAGGAAAAACACAGTGGGTTTTTTTATTTCTCATCAAAGATTCTATTATTAACAAACTAAGAACAACTACATCACTGAGCCATCTAACTCTTTATATCATAAGCAACAAACATAACATCCAATCATACACAATTATTAAAATAAAAACTGTTAGAGAACAGAACTTGTTTTTAAACTTGGACAACAATAGCAATGGGAGGCCGTTCCTCCCTACCAACTCCTGGAGAGCGCTCAAACAGTGACTCCTCAGGACCCCCGAGCTTGCTCTGGTCTCCCTGGCTGGAACTAGGTGCAGCAATATTCAAGTACCACTCTTCAAACTTAGTACCAATCCTAAACTTATCAGTAAGTTCTCCCAGCTTACAAGCTGTAACAGACCAAGTTACTACAGATTTCCTCTCAGAACACCTTCCTTACTATTTTCCCTTTTTCCCCAATGAATTTCCTGAATAGCATTCCTCCTGAATGATTCTTCTCTGCAAAATATCTGAGCAACCTCAGCTCTATTCATTGGGTACTTTTAAAAGATTGCCTAGGTCTTTTTGGGTTAGTTGTCATTTATTGAGCCACCTGCTCTAATCCCACTTTCTTGGGGGATCATGACCCCAAATGTAGGGAAGTTGCCACCTACAACCTAGGAAGTGTTTGAGGATGCTGCCACTTGTCTTTTTCCCTCCACCTAGTTCCTTCCACCAGTTTGACCAGTAACCTCTTATTAACAGCTCTCCCATGTTGTTGTCTCCACTTTTTATTTATTAATAATAAAATATTCAGAATTACATTCCACTTCTTTTGACTCTGCTGAGTCATCAGTTCCTACTTAGCATTAAATTTAACATAATGTCTTAGGAAATATAATTAAAACAATTAACATTATTTTACAAAATTGGGGTATGTGACAATAGTGGCATCCACAGTAAATGACCTCTTTTAGGCCTAATTTTTGGGGAGCAGTTGATGACAAGAAGTAGAAGGATACGCGACCTCTCTCAAGGTCTATTTTGGGGCATATTCTCAACGTCATTATACACCTCCAAAAATGGTGAGATGGATTGACTCAATGAAGAATTCAAACAACATTCTCTTGGGATGTCATAACTTCCATTAAAGGATCTAAACTTTTCTCTTTTGACCACTGAATAAGATGGTATATCAGGAAACACATAGAGAATTTTTGCAATATAGTAAAGGTATGAAGTACCTTGCACTAATTTCTATCTTTGCTTGAAGAAGAACGTGGCATGAAGACATCTAATGGTTGATTTAGTGTCATGTTAATATCATCTCTGTGGTAGACAAATTTGCATGGTCAATGTAAACTTTAAAGTCATCTGAAATAAAGCAGTAAGGAATTGTTTTGTTGTTACTCTAACTAAGCTCGAGCATGATAGAAGAAGTTAGTGACAACCTTAACAAAGACTCTAACTTGTGAGATTGCATAATTGATATCACATATTTTCCTTATATAACAGTTGTCTTTATATATGGTCTGCAGGAAATATACAACATATCAGGTTCTCATTACCAACAAGGATGTATTGATTTAACATGACAGGTATTGGAAATAAAAGTATTAATGTTGAAGAGTAGATTGTCATCATAACTTATTCGATACTTCAAGAATTAAAGGATGGTTGCATGTAAGTACTAAGGCATGAACCCATAAATCAAAGTTGTTTAAATATTGTTCAAGATGCATAGATTAGAAAGGATTGGAGAGTGATATGTTGAAGGATGAGATGTTTTATTAGTGATGGCAGCAGCAACATAAACATTTCCATTGAGTTGAAAAGAGTAATATTAAATTTGAGTTGACAATGAAAGAGACAGCTAAATGATGACATTGACAAGCTAATAACATGTGACATGATAATGATCGATATGTAAAGGAAAGCTAGGTCTTGCAGTGCTTCTTAGTTGGAGCTAAGAAAACCAGGATGGGTGTTGGAATAAGAATTGGTGCCCTTCAATCAGTTGGTGCTGATGTAATCGAAAGATTGAAGTATTCATTGTAAATCATATCCATTTATAAATAAAGGTTACTATCTTGGTATTTCAATGTGTCTCTATGATCTATGATTGATGACATGCTTAATTGATGTATAGGTTAATGTGATTGATGAACTTTGATTAGGTTTTGAAGTGAAAATTGGTAAAATTCCTACCACAATGATTCACCCCCCCCTCTTAGTGTGGCATTGTGTCTAACAGGGTATTCATTCCATCTCCACACTTTTATTATTTTTATTGTGTTCTTCACTGCCATTTTATTTTATTATGTCCTCGATGGGGGACAATGATATAGAAATCGATGAGGTGCATTTGTCTTTGCGTACAAGGTAGATTTTTTTGGGAGCTAAAGTTAGACTTAGGTGTTGAAATTATATTATTTATTTGAATTTTCTTATTAATGAATTTTTTGAAGTGTGATTGGTTCGTATGTTATGATGTCATCCTCATGGAATGGTTCCCAGGACATGGAGGAGTGCTGAGATAATCTCACATTTATGAGGAATTTGCTCCTGTTGTGTTGACACTGGCTACATTAATTAGGTCTTTTAGCCTTGTAGATGCTATGTAAAACAAGGACTCTTGATTGGGAGGCTGCACTAGATAGAAGACTATGAGCTTGTGACATCTATGAGGAATTTTGTCCCTTTGTGTTCATAATAGTTGCATTAACTAGGCCTATTAGCTTTGTAATTGTCGTGTAGAACAAGGTTTCTTGACTGTGGGGCTGTTACACATAAATCTCTCCACCATCATGTGTTGAGGTCTAAAACATCAACCATTGCCCTAAAATCCCAAATTGTGAAGTTGAATACTGGCCCAGACTTTATTTTTACATTTTTAAGTCTAGCACCGCCTTTGAACTTAAGGAAAGAGACATTACCTTCTTTAGTAACGACTACTATCTCTTGACAGTAAGCGGTGCCACCGCTTATCCCCAGAATTCAAGGATTGGTTCCACTCTGGTAATTCTCTATCACAGTGGAAGAAAAGCATTGCCGAAGGTAAAAAGTGAAAAATAGAAGATTCCACGAAGCTTCTCGAAGGAAGACTTCATGGAACCCTCGTTCTTACTCCTGTGGACCACCTGGACTCGAGATCCATCCTTTTGGGATCTCCCTTCCACCTCACCCACCATTTTCTCAACCATCCCTATACTTCCAAGGCCTATAAAACCTGGCTCATACCCCATAGTTGAGAGAGAGAAAATCTATGCTACTGCACTAAGGTTTTGTCCAAATATAGGGTGACAATAGAAGGAGCAAGTTGGAGCTTTTGAGGACAAGGCACTGGCATGTGAAGGAGCATCACAACACTAAGGCAATGGTTGTAAGCTTTCTTCTTCATTTTTAATGCAATGTTGGTTCCTTTCCTGTAAAATGTGTTATGTTTCAATTATTCATTTTACTGTTGGATGGATTCCTTAGTCACTAACATGTTATATTTTTATCATTTAATAAATATTATCTAGGATCTTATCTGAGAGAATAACATGCAAAGTAATAATCACAAGAGACAAGAGAAACAAAGAATTTTCCTCGGGGAAACCATAAAGGAGAAAACCCCGCAACTTCCTCAGAGATATAATGAGCACCAATAGAAAAAGTAAAACCCGAAAAACATAAAGATGATCTCCGACAGCTGATCTCTCTCACTTGTGCCAACACTTCTTCTCTCACTCATGCGCCCCAGTTGAGTCAATGTGTGTGATAAATAGAGAGGCTCACTCTCTATTTATACTAGTTTAACAGGGCCGACTTCTCTAGGAGAGTCCAATAACCCTAGTGCCCCTCAACTGTGGGGACTTTTACCCCCTGATCAACAAGGAGGGTTAACCTCAACTCAATTATGGGGAATATTGCCCCGACTTACAATGGATGGTTAACCTCATTGAATTTACATGACTTTATTATATTAATGACTCTCCCGATAGGAACATCGAGGTACAATGAAATACAAATGATTCTCCCGATAGGAACATCAGGGTACAATATAAGATATACAAGTGAATACATTCTAAAATTACAAATACATCAACACTCCCTCTTAACTAGGAAGGTATTCTCTTGACACAATTCATCAGCACAAGTCTTCATCACTGGATCATCATCAAAGCTGGATCATCACTGGATCATCATCAAAGTTGAATCATCACTGGATCATCATCAACGTCACTGCTCCCGCTATCTCGATCAAATGGTGTTATCTCTCAATTCTACTCATCACGGGAAGTTCTACAGACCTAGCCCTTTTTCATGCTAGTTGTAGGCCTATCCTCCATGTAGGTATTCATCTTCTTTAGCACTTATATATGGCCATGGGAGGAACACATCCCACAACCATGTCAGAAAGGCCCAACACTCACATCTGACCATGGGAGGCCCAGCCTGCCATCATGTCAAAATGGCCCATCACTTATATCCGACCATGGGAGGAACACATCCTACAACCATGTCGGAAAGGCTCAACACTTATATCCAACCATGGGGGGAACACATCCCGCAACCATGTCGGAAAGGATCAACACTTATATCTGACCATGGGAGGAACACATACCACAACCATGTCAGAAAGGATTTGCACTTACATCCGACCATGAGTGGAACACATCATGCAACCATGTCAGAAAGGCTTTGCACTTACATCTGACCATGTGGGGAACACATCCCGCATCCATGTCAGAAGGGCTCTGCACTTACATCTGACCATGTGGGGAACACATCCTGCATCCATGCCAGAAGGGATCTGCACTTACATTTGACCATGTGGGGAACACATCCCTCCTCCATGTTAGAAGGGATCTGCACTTACATCTAACAATGTGGGGAACACATACCACATCCATGTCATAAGGGCTTTGCACTTACATATGACCATGTAGGGAACACATCCCACATCCATGTCAGAAGGGATCTGTACTTATGTCTGACCATGTGGGGAACACATCCCGCATCCATGTCAGAAGGGCTCTGCACTTACATCTGACCATGTGAGGAACACATCATGTGTCCATGTCAAGAGGGATCTGCACTTACATATGACCATGTGGGGAACACTTCCTGCATCCATGTCAGAAGGGCACACAGACTCATCACTTCCCCTTGGAGGGAACCTTGATCTGGAGAACACCAAGAGGCCATTTTTAGCATAGAATCATAGGACCGTTTACGTCTAAGAAACCTACGAGCTCCGCGAGGATTTTATGCTCAGACAACATGTCTAACTAGCTATGCTAGAACTCCCTCTTTCGAGAGAGTTTGATCTGGATGACAAAATGGAGCTTCACTGTTCCTCTCTTCCAAGTAGTCGAGAAAGTGGCAACATGTTTTTCCTCGACTGTACTCAGTGCCATGCAGGACTCCTTCCTGCTAAACCAGGATATCACACCTGATCCCATACTGAAGCAGCACCCCGAAGTGCTCTTCCTATCAATGGCACTTCCTGCCCAATCTAAATCCACATAACCCTCTAGGTTAATCTTCTGATTCACCTCATACTTGAGCCCATAATCAACTATACCTTTTAGGTACCTTATAATATGCTTTGCAGCAATCAGGTGAACATGTCTCAGATATGTCAGGAATTGGCTCAATGTGTTCACAACAAAGCAAATATCTAGTCTCGTATTTGTCAGGTACATCAATGACCCAATCATCTGATGATACATTGTATCATCAACCGTATCTGATGAAGAAACACTCAATAGCTTTAGGTTCGATGGCATAGGTGTGGTCATGGCCTTGCAGTCCATCATCCTAAACCTCTTTAGGATCTTCACTGCATACTTCCCTTGTCCCAAGGAGATTCCATCTGCATTCTTCCACACCTCCATGCCTAGAAAGTATTGCATCATATCCAAGTCCTTCATCTCGAACTCGGCAGCAAGTATCCTTCTTACAACTTTAATGAGTTCCTCTTTTTTGTTAATAACAAGTCATCGACATATAACAAGAGCATCGCTGGTCTTCCACCTTCAACCTTGAAGTAAAGGTTGGAATCCGCTTTACTCTCAGTAAATCCTAGAGCCATCAGTAAGCTACCCATCCTATCATACCATGTCGAACCTCAGGATCTTCAACAGTCACTCCCTCTAAAGCGGAGCATCATTCTCCCTCTACCTTTCGTACTCTATGTATTTTGTGCTGGAGTTACAAGTAGCTTCCTCTGCTACTAATATTTTATGTATCCATATAGGGTCACTAGATACCAAGATCCTCTATATTGAAAACGTTCTTCTCGCACTCTTTTGTGAGCTTGTCATTCTCTATAGGCTTTCATCTTCAACCTTGTAGCAAAGGTTAATGTATTCATTAATCTAGGTGATCTTCAAGATCCTCATGTATGTGTTATCCCATGGGTGTCTTATAGGCTCCTACAAGGCCTTATTTAATTTGCACACATGAGTCTGCCTGTCATGTGTCTTAACTTCTAGTGGCTGCAAATTTCTCTTCATAGTCTATGCCTTATTTCTGTGAGAAGCCTCGTGCTACAAATCTTGCCTTGTATCCCACGATGTTGCCATCTAGTACATGCTGGATCTTATAGATCCATATGGAAGATATTACAGACTTCCCTTCAAGTCTCGATACTGCATCCTAGACATCATTATTCTTGAACTGGTATTCTCCTTCCCTTTCTTCTTGGCTACTTCTTCATAGTTGGAAGGCTCTACATCAATGATGTCGCTCAATAGTGTCACATATCTAGAGTGTCTCTGAGGCCTCTTGAAGTCTATTCATACTATTCTACATTTTGGATAATTTCTTGAACTGTTGTCACTTGTTCTTGGGAAAGAACAAGTCTCATCCTTCTTTTCTTGTAGGCTATTGTATGTGATCTTTCCTACAAGTCAAATGCACCAGTTGTATGGTTAGAAACATTTCATAAGGCATAATCATAATGGAAAATTATTATGCATAAAGATATAATCATGCAACTATTTTAGCCAATATAACATTCATCCATATCTCACGGAAACTTTCTAGAATCCTTCCATCTCTACCAAGACATCATTGAGATTGTGCACTAATCCAATATGTCAGCAACGAGGTTTCATTCTAGATAAGTAGAAATGGAGATTTGAATAGCACCATGAGCCACTTACCCATCACATGCATATTAGTAGTATACTATCATTAATGCAAACATTCTATCATGCATAACACATCTACTGAATATAAACAAATGCATAACAAAACAATATCATGAAATCACAATTGAATACTTATCTTTATTTGTTTCGTGGGTAGACTCCTTCTTTCAGCTTCATCATCTTCTTCATTTATAACAGCATCATTTCTTATCTAAATGCTAAGATGGATAAGAGGTTCTTCAAGAATTGAGTCCTTCGCATTCCTCATCACTCGAGGGATCTTCTTTGAATCATGAGAGCTTGATCTTTAGTTGCTCCCATATTCTCTTCTCTTATTATGAGTCAAGCTTATTCTTATGTGCACTCTTCCCAGAGTCTGTTGAAGTTAATCACTTCCTTCTGGAACACAGTCCTCAAATGAATGAGTCC
The DNA here is from genome assembly GCA_001517045.1 of Pseudotsuga menziesii. Taxonomy (NCBI): domain Eukaryota; kingdom Viridiplantae; phylum Streptophyta; class Pinopsida; order Pinales; family Pinaceae; genus Pseudotsuga; species Pseudotsuga menziesii. Next base: position 686,990 of record LPNX010429180.1, on the reverse strand, counting down.
CATGATATTAGGAGGCCATTCAAGGTGGTTATCACAATTTCTACATTCTCTACTTCTTCATCCACTGCTACAAGTTGTTCTTTGATTTGAGACACCCTTGTAAAGTATGACTGTATGGTCTCTGCATTCTGGATCTTTACAGTCTTCAACTGGTTTCTCAAAGTCATCTTCTGATTTATGTTCTTCCCTTCAAATATAAGCTTGGTCAAGGAATCAAACATCTCTTTATGTCTCTTTAGGGAAGACACTTGTGGTATAAGGTTATCCTTGATTGAATCAGCAATGATCCTCTTGGCCTTGACCAAGTTCTTCTTGTGTCAGGCTTTAGCCTCATCTCCCTCTGGAACTGGAACTTCTCCACTTATGTAGATTTCCATTTCATTTTCTTCAAGAACCAGTGAAATCCTATACTTCCATGATCGGAAGTTTTCAGCTTCACCAAGATTGTCATCAAGCTGGTGTGATAGGTCATTTTGAAATGAGAACCTCAAATGTAAATAGCAAAAGACTAGATCTTACCGATTTAAGGTGTTCATCCTGGTTCTGGAGCTAGCTGATCTAGGGTTTGTCAGAGAAATCCTAATTTTCAAAACTTGGAATTTCAAACTTCTGATTGGATAGAAAGATATATCTCTTCAAGGAGAGTTGTCCAATGTACTCCTTTTCTGAAAACAGTGGAGGGAAACTCCCAGAATAGGAAGCCCTAGTTTTCCAATTTCTTCTGAAGAAATTCCTAATACTATTTCTGCGGTATCTCTAAAAGTACTTCTCCTCTGTGTCTAAAATTTCGTATTGAGGTAGCCTCATTTGTATTATTTGAAAAACCATAGGTTTTATTAGAATTGGTTTCACCAATTGGGACTTATGATAGATTTCCAACGGTGACTTAATTAAGGATTGTTCAACATAGCGAACTTGTATGGACTACCATGTGTCAGTGTTTCATCTACGCGGTCTAAAATTTTCACCACAGAAAGTATTGTCCATGCCCTATCTAGAAAATATTTCTAAATTTCATTTGGACCTTCATAGCCCGAGATATAGCAATTCTCCCTATCTATCTTGTTTAGGGATCAATCCTGGAAGAGGCTGGAACCCTAATTTGGAGGAATCATATCTCCCAGAATATAGAGAATATGAGACTGAAATTTTTACATAGGGTACACCAAGATTTTATCTATGGCCTGTGAACATTTAATCCCTTGATACTTCTTCCATCCTGAGATATAGTGAATGTACCAAAACTACCAGTTTTAGTATTTTAAGGTTTTTCAAGCCCAAGGTCAAACTAGGGTTTGACTTTCCTGGAGTTTCACTCAACCAAAAAATTAGACCTTTGTCTATAAACTTTGATTTTGATGAGGAGAGAAATCCTATGCTGGTCTCACTCAAAAATTCCTCTTCTATAAAAATCCCTAATTTCCTGCAGTAAAAACTGAAAATGCTCGGAATCAAATTCTGCTTCGACAGAAATATGCGCCCTTCAATGGAGAGTTAGCCTAGCCTCCTTTTGCTGATGGATTATGGAGAGAGACCCAAAATGTAAGAAGCCCTAGCTTCTGAAGCTGCACAGTGTCTTCTTCTCAGGTTATCTCTAATACCATGTTAGAATTTTATCATTTAAGCAATATGATATAGGATCTTATCTGAGAGAATAACATGCACAGCAATAATCACAAGAGAAAAGAGACACAAAGAATTTTCCTCTGGGAAACCATAAAAGAGAAAACCCCACCACTTCGTCAGAGCTAGAATGAGCGCCAGTAGCAAAAGTAAAACCCAAAAACATAAAGATGATCTCCAAGAGCTGATCTCTCTCACTTGTGCCAGCACTTCTTCTCTCACTCATGCGCCCCAGTTGAGTAAGAGTGTGTGATAAATAGAGAGGCTCAATATCTATTTATACTAGTTTNTCGACTTGATAATTACTTACCGGGGCCAACTTCTCTAGGAGAGTCTAATAACCCTAGTGCCCCGCAACTATGGGGACTCCCCCCCCCCCACCCGCCCTAATCAACAAGGAGGGTTAACCTCAACTCAATTGTGGGGACTATTTCCCCGACTTACAATAGAGGGTTAACCTCATTGAATTTACATGCATTTATTATATTAATGACTCTCCTGATAGGAACATCGGGGTACAATGAAATACAAATGATTCTCCTGATAGGAACATCAGGGTACAATATAAGATATACAAGTGAATACATTATGAAGTTATAAATACATCAACATAACATAGAATTGTGGATTATATTCTGGTACCTTTGATCTCATTTGATTGTTTGATGTGTTTGTGCAAGTACATCCGTGGAGATTCATCACCATAGGAGACAACTACATCACACTATCAAAGGACTCATTCCATATCTCTATAAGTTCTAGGGGAAGTCTTCCATCTCTGTTGTTACCCATTTGTTCTAGTATGAACCATTTAGGCCTAAAGGAACAACTCTTGTCTCCAAGAGGTGCAATTTTCCTAGCAAAAAATTTGGCGACTCCACTAGGGAAGAGATTTCAGCACATATGATCTTCCTTGGTCTTCAAACTCTTGTCTGAAATCCAAGATCCAACCTTTCGGTGATCAGATCTACTAGCTTTCTAGTGAGATCTTAGTTTGGTATAACTAGATCTACTCAGATCTAAGTCATTTCTACTTTTTGTACTTAATATTCTTGTTAAATTCATGATTTGATGCCAGTATTACAGTACCTAACTTTCACTTTTTCTCCATTTTTTTTTTGTTTTGACATCTACAGCAAGCACCACACATGCACAGTGAATAATAAGCGGTGCCATCATGCTTGCTCTATCACAGTGGATGAAAGGTGGTTCCAAAGAAGAACCGCTCTGTCACCTACTCTCCTCAAGCGATGTCAAGTAGGTCTTTTTACATCCTTGTCATTTAAAAGCTTGGTTGTTTTTCTTTCTTTTCTGTGTGTTTTTGGGCTTCATTTCAAATATCTATATTGTTAGATTCAAATTATGAACGTGGTAAATGATTGCTTTTCTTCGATTGAAAGAGCTAGGTTACACCCATCAGTTTGATTGCTTGTATGCTTGGTTTTGATTTTTCAAAAGGAGTGCTTGGAAGTTAGTTGAGTTAGATGTCTTTTTTTCTATATGATAAAATGAAAAGGAAGATTTAATTTTTGTCTTTTGCTTTTGTTCTTCATGATTTTATGAAATACTTCTCTTTTTCTTTTGATACAAAGAAATTTTTTGAGATTTGGTCATATGTGTGTTTAAAGATGGATCATTGGACCCCTGACTAGCCTCATAAGATTTCAGATATCCATGTTCTCCTTTTCTTTTATAATTTGTTATCTCATCAAAAAAATGTATATCATAGTTTCAAGATTAGATCTTTTCATTTTTGAAGAATATTGAAAAAAATATTAGTGTGCCTTTTAGTTCTGGCGGCTTTCTTTTTAGGAAAAGAGATCTTGCTTCACTGGTTGCTTTCAAAGATCAGCTTAGAAGTGTGTTGCTTGTTTGCATTCTCAGAAATATTAGTTTAGTGTGACTGTTTGGGAAATTTTTGTTTTGAAACAAAATTGAAACCCTCTCTCCTTCTCATAAGTAGGGCATACTTTGAATGGTAAAGTGAAAAAATTTGGAAATCATACTGCATGGTTTTACTTTTCTGTCCACACTCCATGCATTCACCTAACCGTTCAACATAAAATTAATGGAAGCTATAGGTTAAAAATCTTAGTAACTTGAGTGATAGGATAAAGACGTGTTTTGGTGTCTTTAAACATAGGATCTATCGTTTATTGCCTGCACTACATCTCGGGAACTGTGTGGTTCTTCCACGTACCATCGGTATATCGAACAACCTTTCATGTACCCTTGAGGTATATAGAAAGTTACTTCATGTAATCAATTGTATATCAGAAGACCCCTTTTGTATGGTTGTGCATTAGACAACACTAACACGGATTTGAGCTCCCACAGACCTTGTGTATATCGGGAGACCCTTTTAGGATTCCTTATACCATCTAAGAAAATCATTTTTAGTCGTCTTGTTGGAGCAATACACTGAGAATAACACTCGAGGAGATTACTATGCACGTGTTGTCCAGGTAGTCGGGTATTCAAGTGAGGGTATGGTTGATCCTCCTCGCCATGTTTTACTATTGGACCCTGTGGTATATAGCGAGTTGCAAAGACTTGAAAATCCTAGCGAGGAACCGACTTTATCAGCACCTCTTGTCACCTAAGTTTTCTTGTGGCCTTTAGCTTATGTAGGAGAAGTTTTGTGTGTTTTTTCTAGTCTTTAAACCCTAGGTTAGGTTTTAGTGACCATACAATCTGGCTAAGTTTTCGTTGAGACGATCTAGAAGAAATCAAGGTTTACCACCCGACTTTCCTCCTGTTATAGGAGAGAGCCCAATGGAATCCACATATCAAGGTGTTGCAACTCACTCCCATGTGGAAGGAAGCCCAGTTATGGAAGGTGGAGAACAATTCACCACTTACAATAATCCCTTGGTCGAACAACCTCCTATGGCTGAAACCTCCTTTCATTTTCCAATGGAAGGTCGTGTTGGTTCAGAAGACTAGGTAGCAGATCACCCTACTGATAGTCCTACTGGGACAAAATATGTCCCTAATGCTCCTTTTTGGAGAACTTATATGGGTCAATCCATTTCCAAATATGGGGGGACCAGACCTTCTTTTGTAAATCCTCCCATAGGTGTTTCGTTCAATGATGAAATGTATAGGAGGTTCCAACCATATTTTGACCGTCTACAGAATATTCATGAGAACATTGAAAAAATAATTTCCACAACTATTCCACATAAAGAACCCATGTCTTATCTTTTACCCCGTCTTTCGAAAGCAACTCCTTATGGATATCGTTCAATTTCCTCGTCTCTTACTGCTCCTAATGTATCACCAGCTCATGGTGTGACAACTCATAATCTAGGTCAAAAATCCAATATTGCTCTTTCATTTTCCAATCTTGGGTATGTTTCTAGTCCTCCCATACCCTCTATAGATGGGGGGAAACCCTAGGCTCAAGTGGTATCTATATCTTCTAACACTGGGGGGAAACCCCCAGCACAAGTTGTATCGTTAGTTAGTGGAGTTAATTCTAGTGCCAGACATACCCCTATTGTAGGACAACCAACAGTGGTCGTTCCTCCCACCAAGACCAATACATCAATCCCTCCCTCGAGTTTAGGTCAACCCTCAGGGGTATAATCCGCAATCAACCAACCTTCTTGGGGTTATGCTTACCCAGGAAATCAACTACTTATAGGAAATATGAACTATAAACCTACATCTACAGGGAATATGTATCATAGGATCCCTTACCCTGGAAATATGTTTACGCCGTGGGGGAAACCTAATTGGTCCTACATGCCTGCAATGGGAGGAATACCTATAAATACTGTTGCAGGTTTTGGAGGGACACCTTATGGTGGCCCACCCTTTGGAGGACCACCTCATAGAGGCCCACTTGGAGGAGGCCCACCTGGTAGAGGTCCACCTTACGGAGGATCACCACCCAGAGGACCACGATCAGGAGGACCACCACCCAGAGGCCCACCACCAGGAGTCCCACCTTCGGGAGGACTACCACCCGAAGGCCCACCTTCGGGAGGTACACCACATGGTGGACCACCACTCGGAGGTCCACCACCACCTAGAGGCACACCACCTGGAGTTCCACCCTCTTCGAGAGGATCTTCGAGAGGATCATTTGCTTATCGACCAGCCCAACAGCAAGTGTATCAATTAAGTTATGGTCTACTAGTATGCAAATTCCCTATCAATATTACCAGTATGTCGAACCTAATTAGAAACTTCCACTCTTGGAAACTTTGGGCTTACATGATCTATCCAAGTTGATTAATGATCCCATTCAGTATAACCCTTCGTGGTCTACTATTCCATTCAAGTTACCATCAGAAGTTCTGAAGTTTGATGGGAAGCAGAGAGATGATCCCAAAAATCATGTCATGACATTCCATCTATGGTGTTCTTCGAACTCCTTGATGGATGACTCTATTTGTTTGAGACTCTTTCAACGAAATTTGACCGGTACGCCTGCTAAGTGGTACGTTGAACTTCTGCAACATTCGTTTGTGGAATTTAGCTCATTGGCGACTATTTTTATCACACAATTTCAACTACCCATTCGTTATGAAATGGGTACATAACTTTTAAATTCACTTTGTCAAAATACTTCCACACATATATCAGACCATATTCATGAGTGGAGGTGGTGGAGACAGCTCATTAAAGCTCCCATCCCAGACCAACTATTAGCTGATTGGTTCATGAAATACTTGTTTCCTCCCATTGCTCGAGATGTGGCTATAGGTGGTGTTGTTACCAAAGAGCAGCCTCTCAGTCTCACGCAGTATCTGGACTTGGTATATTCCCAATCCGGAACTCTATATGACCTAATTCCTCAAGATCCTCGTCCCAGCACTGACCCTACCAAGTAACCTACAGAAACTCTTGTTGATGGGATTGTTGGTTCAATCCAGCCCTCATCAGTAGTCAAGCCTACCAAGTAGTAGAGTACTTATACTACGACTCCTTCAGCTCCTACGGTTTCCGCCAAGGTGAATGCTATTCATAGTACGTAGACACCCAGTAACAAGCATAAAGGAAAAGGAAAAAATAAAAATCCTGGAAACCAACAGGAGAATCCCAAGGCTATGACCACATAGAATGATAATAAAGGAAAGAGAAAGGCTAAGTACCCCTTCATGTTGTGTGGTGGTGATCACTTCACAAAGGAGTGCCCTCATCGTGAAGAGATTAGTAAATTTTTGAAGAGTAACCCTACACCAATGATGGTTACCGATCCCTTCCCATATCAACAATAATTGACAGATCATATTTCTAATCAAGGAACCTCTAATTCTATGGAATAAATAGGAATGATTTCCTCATAAACTAATAGTTTAACTACTCATAATTAGACATATGACAAACCTGCAGAGAAGAAGGATGAAAATCCTTCTCCCAAGAAAACTCCTCCCTCTAGTTCTTCTCCGTGTTCGTCTAATGGTCCTCTTACAATAGAGAAACCTAATCTAGACTTGATTTTGCACCCGCCTAAGAGTACCCTCAGGAAGTCTATTTTCAATCCCAATGCTCGAGCTGCACAATTCTACAACGTTGTTGAAGACTTGGATTAGGCACCTTGTGTGATTTCTACCTTGGAGGTGGTCCAAAGTTGTCCCACACAACGCAAGAACTTGTTGACAGATTTAGGATCACTAGACCCTGATAACACAAATCTGATTCATTTCAATGTGGAGAACTACAAATCTAGAGTACCCCACTAGATCGCGTTTCAAATCGTGACTAGTGTAGTTGGGAGAAAGGTCCATAGGACCATTTTGGATGAAGGAGATTCAACCTCAGTTTCGTATGTGTGTTGCTGGAGAGCCATCAGTTCTCCTGAATTTACGAAGTCACCGACAACCTTAAAATATTTCGACGGACTTAGTTTCCAAACTCATGGTCTATTACCGACCCTTTTAGTCAAGCTTGGAGGAAATATTGTTTCCATTCAGGTGGAGGTAGTCAATTCCCTATTGGATTACAATCTTCTATTGGGGAGAAACTATCTCTATGCTATGACCATTGTCGCTTCGACAGTCTTCTGTACTCTCCAATTCCCTCATTTGGGGAAGATTGTGACCATCGATCAACTTAAATTTTGTTCACCAGATGTTAGCACCCCCACTGCAAATAACATCCCTATGTTAAGTCAATCCCTTCCACCTTATCAATCGATTTGGGTAGGTATGTTAAAGGATTCCACCCTTATGGGAGTGTTTCCATCAATCCCTCCTAGTACAGAAGTGGTGACTATGAACATGATTTCCATGACTGAACATAGTCCTAGAGGAAAAGAAGTTATTGAGTCATCCTCTCTTGGCCCTTATGAATAACTTTATGATGATGTTCAAGATGCTTTGGATATCCATTCTGATGATCTTCATCTAGTGGCTTCGTATCCTTACCACCTACCCTACTGGCTAGAACCCTCTATCCCTACTCTAATCTATCTCTCATAGACTTTTCCATCCGACGAGTCCATTATGGAGATCATGAGTACGGATGAACCTGTATGGGAATATCAACATCATAGATCCTCTTTCCTTCCCAATGCCAATTCGATAGATTTTGATCTTGTATCTCTTATTAGTACTGATATTGTTAGCAATCCTCAAACACATGTATTGTTGCAAGGCACTCATTTTGAACGAAATATTTGCAACATCACTCAAAAAACCCCTATTGACATATCACTCAAGCCCGGAATTGTTGAGCACGTTCATGTAGGCCAGAACTGCTCAACAGAAGAAGCTGAAAGTTATAAAGATTTATTCAAAGAATTCTGTGTTATTTTTTCCTAGGCGTATGAAGAAATGCCTAGGATTGATCATTCCATTGTTGTACATGAGATTAAAACCTATCCCACAGAAAAACTTGTCCGAACAAAATTGCGTCAAGTCCATCCTAGGAAGGTTGCGGCTATTAAAGCCGAAGTTGAGAAAATTATGAATGTAGGGTTTATTTATCCCATACCACTGACTGAATGGGTATCTAATATTGTCCTTGTTGCCAAGAAGCAAGGAACTATTAGAGTCTGCATAGATTTTCAAGATTTAAATAAGGCTTGTCCCAAGGAAAGTTTCCCTACTCCACACATCGATCATATCATTGAAAACTATGCCGGAAGCATCATATTTTATGTAGTGTACCCATACCCCATTTTCATGCAGAATTAAAATTTCATCGAGAACCTTTACTGTTCATCGAAACACAGGACATGGCCGCAAACCACTTCTCGACATTTCCAACATTGTCACACTCCCTCCCATCTTCCATTGATCAGTTCGACGATCTGCAAGGAACGATCTCAGAGGAGACCAAATGATAGAGAGAAATAGCGACAGAAATCAATGATCACAAACGGTCCCGCATCTGGAATCAAATCAACGGCTAAGAATCATACCGAAAAAATCGATGGTATGGAAAACTTGAGTTGCAGGATTGGGAATTGTGGAGATCATGATACTGCGATCCTGCATCCCACATCCCGCATGTGAAAATGACTGTTGCATAAATCGAAATCTGCGAAGCTGCATCCCACAAGTTGCGGAAAGGTGCGTTGTGGAACAAAAACTACGGAAAGATGAAATTCACAAAAATACATCTCCACATCCCGCATCCCACAAGTTACGGAAAGGAATTTATGGAGGTCCAAATCTGCCAAAGGATGTCTTCCACATCCCGCATCCCTTGTGCGAAATAAACCATTGCGGAAGAAGGTTTCTACTCGAAAATTCAACCTGCTAATCGAAGTCTTTGAACAAACTTGGACATCCTAGACAACATCAATCCAATATTCTAACCCTCCAACTTAATTTAAAAATGCTTTGAAGGAAAAATACATAGATTCCTATAATTACAGTTATTCAAAGGAACAATTCATAAATTCAACACATCCAACATGTTCATCATATTTCATCAAGCAATTACAATGCAAGAAATACAAATGTAGAGATTAACATGGACAAGAACACTTAGCTTGAAAAGAACTTGTTCCGCAACCAGCTATGTCGCTGCAACGTTCCACTCAGCCATAGGCTAGTGTTCTCATTAATCTCTTAGCAACACTACCACCCTTGAGTTGGGCATGATTTCCTCAAGGAATAAGGGAAAAATAAAAGACTCATAGATAGCCAAGGGTGCAACAAAACTCAGCCAAGCCAACACAGTTGGTTTTATCAGGCTGGAAGGGAAAACAACCCAATAGATGGGTTTCACAGGCCACTCAGCCAAGCCATCTCACAGTTGGGTTTCACATACTGTTCACAATCAAGCCAACATTCCCCTTAAGGACCAGTCAAGCCAACATATGGGTTTATCAGATTGTACATAGTCAAGCCATCTCACTATTGGGTTTATCATACTGTCCATCCAAAGGATACTCATGAGGTCAAACGAAGCAAGGCACAACCAAGCCAACATATGGGTTTATCAGGCTACCAGCCAAGCCATCATTCAAGTTGGGCTTATCAGGCTTCTAAGGCAATGGGCAGGAAGAACTGCTAAGCTAGTGAGCTCATCTACAGAGATAAGAACACCTTCACAAGACCTATCTAGCCTAGCTTCCCCACTTCCTACACACCCAACACAAGGAAGTGCCCCCTTCTCTGCTCCAAAGTCCCTCAAGATACACATTAGAGGAAATTTGGGGTCTAAAATGGGCCTTATAAGAAAACATGCCAAAATAACTGTTTTTGAGTTGGAATTCAAGAACCAATAGAATTTCAATAAAATAAGTCAACCATAATGGTTGAATTGACATATTTGTCATTAAAAAAAACTACTTTTTTTGTTCGTATTTTCGACATATCTCATTGTGTTTTTACTCAAATTTCGATCGTGAGAGCTCGTTGGATGCGGAATCAAATTCCGCATCCAACGAGCTCTCACATCATCACGTTTTTTCAGGTATTTCTTGTTTTTGGGGTGGCGGGGTCCGTCAAAAGTATGCAGTGTGGGTACTCGTTGGATGCGGAATCAAATTCCGCATCCAACGAGCTCTCACATCATCACGTTTTTTCAGGTATTTCTTGTTTTTGGGGTGGAGGGGTCTGTCAAAAGTATGCAGTGTGGGTACTCGTTGGATGCAGAATCAAATTACGCATCCAACGAGCTCTCACGATCGAAATTTGAGTAAAAACACAGGGAGATATGTCAAAAATGCGAACACAAAAAGTAGTTTTTTTCTTTCTTCCTCCAAAATTAATCAATATTATTTTATTATTTTAACTATTATTTTATTATTTTCCTTAGGAGGCCCATTTTAGACCCCAAAATTCTTCTAATGCCTTCCCTTCCAGTGCTCTTCAGGATGTGCGTAGCAGGTTCACCAGCCACTCTTATCTTATTGTGAGGTTCCACACTAGGTTTATCAAGCGCATTCTACGTCTCTCCCATTCCTAATTTTTGTACATGGTTCATACCCAAACCAAGGTGCACAATACAACAGCCATAGGGAGACTCAGCAACACTGACTTTACTCTGGACATGAGTAACATGGTCTCATACACTCTATAGTTCAAGATAACGTTGCAACACAGTAATCACAGTATCTCCAAGGGAAAAAAAATTGCAGAACACGAAGGATACACACAAGAAGAACTCAGCTACCTCGAGATTCCACATGAATGGAGAGAATGATGAATGAGAAAGATGTCCCGCAGCTCCCAAAACGTGAATCCAAACGAAGACATAATGCGTGAAAGCATCATCCCCCAAATTGGCATACAGTTCTGGTTGTTTTTCTTGCCCATGAAGTCAAAACACGACATTCAAAACGGGGTGCTCTGCCCAATTCGAATTTCCCCATACTCTTCCCCTTCCATGCAATAACTACGTCAACCACCTTCTGGCAGAATAAATGGTTGGGAATAAAGACAAGAAAAAGGGTAGTTGACAGTTTTAATGGGATTTCCCCATGACACATGGCTTTTCCCAAACTAGTTCAAGGTTAAAATTCCCTCCCCCTTATCGTTAGGAAAATCATGCCCCCATCTCATTTTTGTTGCATCGACATAGTTGGCTATGGGTTTTTCATTAATTTGCATATCTACATGATGTTTACAAACGTGCTTGACTTAGCACATAAACCATAAGCATCAACCACAATCGCCTATATACCAATCATTAATCAATGACAAGGCCTTGGCCTTGAGCTCCTTGTCATGATTCCATATAGTATTTACATCATATACATTAATGCAAATAGGGTCAAAACCGGGGTTTTACATTCCCCTCCCCCTTCAATAGCACTATCCTCAGTGCTTTACGAAATTGAACAAAATGCTACACTGGTACCTCACTCAGTGCTCCGCAGATTCGAACAAAAATGGATGTGCCAACCGCATGGAATCCTCCAGATCCCATGTAGCCTCTTCAGAACTGTAGTGCTCCGAATTCACCTTTACCTATCATATGGCTCGGTTCGGGAGCATAGTGACCTTCCTATTAAGGATGCACATTGGCTCGATTCGGAAATCTCCCTCGGGTTCCACTTGAATCACATCCCAATTTATCACATGGTTAGGGTCATGTATATATTTCTTAAGCAAAGAAACATGAAAAACATTATGATCCCTAGTGCTAGTTGGCAATGCAATTCTATATGCAACTGGCCCTATTCTTTCAAGCACTTCAAACGGCCCACAATATTTGGGTGACAACTTGGAACAACTTCCAAGTTTCATGGATATTTTCTTTGCCCTCACTTTGAGGTAAACATGATCCCCAACACTGAACTCTATGTTCACCCTATGCTTATCAGCATAGATTTTCTGTCTGTCTTAGGCTTCTTTCAAATTCCGCCTGATCTTTACAACCTCTTGCTCCATCTCCTTAATCAATTTTGGACCAATCATAACTCTGTTCACGGGATTATCCCAAGTCACGGGTGTCCTACACCTCCTGCCATACAAAGTTTCATATGGACTCATCCCCAAGGATGCTTGCTGTCCATCGTTATAAGCAAACTCTACCAAGTGTAAATAGTCTTCCCACTTGGTTGGTTTTTCCATCACATACATGCGAATCATGTCTTCAAGCACTTGGTTAACGCTCTCTATTTGTCCATCAGTTTAAGGATGGTACCCCATGCTGAAGTTTATATTTGTACCCAAATCCACAAACAATCCCTTCCAAAAATTGGAAGTGAACTTGACATCTCTGTCAGAGACTATTGCCTTTGGAAATCCATGCAATTTGAAAATCTCATTCATGAATATCTTTGCAATGTCATCAGTCTTATGCATAGACTTAACTGGTATAAAATAGGCTGCCTTTGTCAACTTGTCCTCCACAACCATGATGGAATCATGTTGTCTCCAAGTCATTGGAAATCCTGTAATGAAATCCATGGAAATAACTTCCCATTTCCATTCAGGAACTAGCAAAGGCTGCAACAAACCTACTGAGTGTTGATGCTCAACCTTCACCTGCTGACATTTCATGCACCTGTAAATGTATTCAGCCATGTCCTTTTTCATTCCTGGCCAAAAGTACTGCCTTTGTGGTGTAGCAATTGTCTTATGATATCCTGGATGACCAGACTATGGAGCTTGATGGATCTCATCCATAACAACTCTCCTCAAATATGCTACATTTGGAATGTAAATTATGTTCTTATAAGTAAAAAGTCCATCTTCTTCCAATTTATATCCCTCATACTTCCTTTCAAGGCTTTGTTGCTACAATTTGTCCTTGACCTGCACATACAATTCATCTTCAGCAACATGATTAAAAATCTACTACATATTGGAAAACACTAACGGATGCCACATGCATGTCCTGCACCTTCCTGCTGAGTGCATCAGCTACCTTATTCTCTTTCCCCTTTATGTGCTTGATCTCAAAATTAAACTCATATAAAAATTCCAGCCATCTAGCTTTCCTAGCATTCAGAGTAGACTGATCAAACAAATACTTCAAACCACAATGGTCTGTCCTTAACTCAAATCCTCTACCCATCAAGTAATGCCTCCACATCTTGAGAGCATGTACTATGGCTACAAGTTCCAGATCTTGAGTAGCATAGTTCTTCTCATGCTCCTTCAACTTTCTAGACTCATAACATATCACGTGGTTGTCTTGTGTGAGGAATCCTCCAATCCCTTGACCGCATGCATTTGTACACACCACAAAATCTCTCTCTTGGTCTGCAACTTCCAAGACTAGCGCACGGGTGAGAATATTCTTCAACTGCTGGAAGCTTTCTTCACACCTCACTGCCCATTCAAAATTTATTCCCTTCTTTTGCAAAGAATTAATGGCATGTTCAACCTTGGAGAATCCTTCAATGAATCTCCTATAGTATCCTGCAAGTCCCATAAAAGATCTTACATCTGTTACATTTCTTGGAGTAGGCCAATTCATTATGGCTTCAATCTTATCAGGGTCCACAGATATACCCTCTTCTGAGATAATGTGACCCAAGTACTGAATTTTATCTTTATAGAAGTCACACTTGCTCAACTTTGCATACAACCGATGCTCCATGAACAATTGTAATGTCAATCTCAAATGCTCTTCATGCTCTTCCTCATTCTTAGATTAAAGAAGAATGTCATCAAGGAAAACAAGAACAAACTTGTCCAAATACCTGCTGAAGACACTATTCATAAGGCAGATAAACGTAGCTGGTGCATTTGTGAGACCAAATGGTACCACTCCAAACTCATAATGCCAATACCTTGTTTTGAAGGCTGTCTTATGAATGTTGTCATCCTTGATTCTCACTTGATGGTAACCCGACCTCAAGTCAATCTTAGAAAATACCTTTGCTCCCCTCATTTGATCAAAGAGGTCATCAATTCTAGGAAAAGGTTATTTATTCTTCACCATAACCTTGTTCAACTGTCTATAATCGATACATGATATGAGTGTACCATCTTTCTTCCTTACGAACAGAACTGGTGCTCCCTAGGGAGACACACTTGACCAGATATACTTTTTCTCCAACAACTCCTGCAGCTTCATCTTCAGTTCTAACATTTCCGGCGTACTCATTATGTAGGGTGTCTTGGACACTGGTGCTGCTCCTGGCACAAGTTCAAATGTGAAATCAATGTCCCTCTTTAGAGGAATCCCTGGAATCTCATCAAGAAAAACATCCATGAATTCCTGTAATACCTTAAAGTCCTCCAACCTAGGAGCTTCATTCTCTGCTGCCTCCACAATATGAGCTGCATACAACTGGAAACCCTTCCTACAAAATTTGTTCAACTCCATTGCTGAAATCTGCCTCACTAAAATTACCTTTGGAATGCCTCTTACCACTCTCGGGTTACCTTCTTCATCCATTCATTCAAAATTCTTATTGTAACAGTCAAGCTTTACCCTGTGAGCTTCTAACGAATCCATTCCAATGAGAACATCATAGGAACCAAGGGGTAGAACATTCATATCTACATAAGTAACACATCCATTCATCACCAATGGACATTTCTCTACCACTTCACTAACCTTTATCTTAGTTCCAGTGGCTAGCTCAACTAACCACAATTATCTATGCCTTACTTTCATGAAAGCACAAATCTCCACTGCTCTAGGAGCAATGTAACTATGGGTAGAACTAGGGTCAATCAAAATAGAAATAGATTGCTCAACAATATTACCTGCAACTTCAACCACAGTCGACTAGTGGTGTTCCTGGCGGTCCTCCAGCGCTGTGTAAATCCTAGGGACAGACCTCACCACTTGACCCACTATTTCTGCCTCTTGAAGGTCATAAGCTAGCCTTGCACTCTCATTCTCGAGTGGAAAATTCCTGTGCATGTGGGGTCCCCCACATCTCCAACATTGGAGTGGTTATATGATCTGTTGTGGATCTCTTGGCTTTTCTCCCATCACTCTGGCTGGCTGCTTCTCAGCTTGTGATGGTTGCTTCTATTGATTCCTGAAGTTAGAAGGTTTGAAACCTTTGTTCCTTTGGTCAGAATTCTCATTCTTTCTATCCTTCCACATCTTATGATAGTTAGGTTTGCCTCTGCTTTTCTCATAGCAATACTTAGCTTTCCTTATTGCTTCTTTCAGAGTTCTAGGCTCATAAAAGTCAATTCTATCTTTGTAATACTGAGGCAATCCACTCAGAAAACACTGGATTTTCACTTTCTCATCCTTGATGTACCTGACATATCTCAATAGCTCCAAGAGCTTGTTTGCATACTCTTCCATGGTCTGTGGTCCCAATCTCAGCTCATTAAATTCTTTGATCTTGTCATCATAGTACCTGTCAGAGAGGTATTTTTGCTTGAAATACTTCTGGAACTGTTTCCACACAATTTTCCTTTCATTAATCTTCTTCACTTGCCTGAAGTGCTCCCACCATATGGATGCTCTTCCAGTCAAATTGAAAATGGCTACTCTAGGCTTCATATTTCTTGAATAATCCTGAACTTGGAAATATTTCCTCATCCCAAGAAGATAAGCTTCAACTTCTTGACCATTATTTATCTCGCCATTGAATATAGGCGGCCTCACCTTCTTAAACTCATCACGTGAATGGTTCCGATAGCGCCTCTTCCTCTCATTCCCGTGATAAGAGGAAGTTGAGTCGCTAGTGGATCCTTCAGAGTCAGATGACTCACTAGGAGGCCTCCTTGTCCTTCTAGAAGTTCTCTTACTGCCTTCCAACCTTAATGTTCGGTCCCTAGAGTTCATCCGCCTCTTAATATTTGTTAGAATTTGCAACATGGTTGCATTCAATTGATTCTGCTCCTCCTGAGCCTTAACCAACCTTTCATTATCTTCCATGTAGCTTTGCATCTCCACCTTGAGGCTTCTCATGGTGGTTGCAAAATGTGGGGGAGTATCTCGAAACCTCCTCCCATTAGACTTTGTATCAGGATTTCCAAATCGGACATTTCCCCCCATAGAATCCTCCTCTCATAGGGATCCTGTGCATCATTCATGCCGTAGGTTCTCATGGCTGATCCAATAACCCACTTTCCAATATGCACTATGACTCTGCAAAATGTGTTATCAAATACCATTTGTTAGGTACACAGTAATTCAAAATCAAAACCATTTACTTACTGTCACCTGGCTTATCTAGGCCCAATGCTATAACCAATAGCTATGTTAACTGTTCAACCCGGTCCTTTCAGGCCTGACGCTGCAACATGCAGTGCTGATACCACACTGTAGTGTTGGTGCCATTATGTAGATACCACTCTATAGCATACTAAAATGATGGTATATGAGGATATTCTTATCCCTTACACTATCTATACTGGTCCATCCAAGCCCAATGCTGCAACCAGCAGCTCTGATACCACTCTGTAGCATACCCATACCCCATTATCATGCGGAATTAAAATTTTTATTGATAACCTTTACTATTCATTGAAACACGGGGCATGGTCGCAAACCACTTCTCGAAATTTCCAACATTGTCACGCTCCCTCCTGTCTTCCATTGATCAGTTCGACGATCTACAAGGAAATATCTCAGAGGAGATCGGATGACGGAGAGAAATAGCGACGGAAATCAATGATCACAAACGGTCCCGCATCTGGAATCAAATCAATGGCTAAGAATCATCCCGCAGAAATTGACGACACAGAAAAATTGAGTTGCGGGATAGGGAATTGTGGAAATCACGGTACTGCGATCCTGCATCCTAGATTCCGCATTCCTGCATCTCGCATGCGGAAATGACCATTGCAGAAATCAAAATTTGCTAAGCCACATCCCACATCCCGCAAGTTGCGGGAAGGTGCGTTGCGGAACGAAAACTGCGGAAAGCCATAATTCACAAAAAGACATCTCTGCATACCACATCCCGTAATTTGCGGAAAGGAATTTGTAGAGGTCCAAATCTACCAAAGGATGTCTTCCACATCTTGCATCCCACCTATGGAATAAACCATTATGGAAGAAGGTTTCTGCTCAAAAATTCGATATGCTAATCGAAGTCTTTGAACAGACTTAGCCATCCTAGCCAACATCAATCCAACATTCTAACCATGCAACTTAGTTTAACAATGCATTGAAGGAAACACACATAGATGCCTATAATTGCAGTTATTCAAAGGAACAGTTCATCAATTCAACACATCCAACATGTTCATTATATTCGATCAAGCAACTACAATGCAAGAAATACAATTGTAGAGATTAACGTGGACAAGAACACTTATCTTGAGAAGAAATTGTCTCGCAACCAGCTATGTCACTGCAACGTTCCACCCAACCATAGGCTAGTGCGCTCATCTATCTCTCAGCAACATTGCCACCCCCGAGCTGGGCATGATTTCCTCAAGGAATAAGGGAACACTAGCAGACTCATACATAGCCAAGGGTGCAAAAAAACTCAGCCAATCCAACACAGTTGGGTTTATCAGGCGGGAAGGGAAAACAACCCAATAGATGGGTTTCATAGGCCACTCAGCCAAGCCATCTCATAATTGGGTTTCACAGACTGTTCACAGTCATGCCAACGTTCCCCTTAAGGACCATTCAAGACAACATATGGGTTTATCAGACTGTACACATTCAAGCCATCTAACTGCTGATTTTATCAGACTATCCATCCAAAGGATACTCATGAGGTCAAACACAACAAGACACAACCAAGACAACATATGGGTTTACCAGTCTACCAGCCAAGCCATCTTTCCAGTTGGGTTTATCAGGCTTCTAAGGCAATGGGAAGGAAGAACTGCTAAGCTAGTGAGCTCATATACAGAGCTAAGAACACCTTCACAAGACCTATCTAGCCTGGCTTCCCCACTTCCTACACACCCAACACAAGGAAGTGCCCCCTTCTTTGCTCCATGGTCCCTCGGGCTACACCTTCCCTTCCAGTGCTCTTTAGGATGTGCATAATAGGTTCACCATCCACTCTTATCTTATTGTGAGGTTCCATACTAGGTTTATCAAGAGCATTCTACGTCTCTCCCATTCCTAAGTCTTGTACATGGTTCAGACCCAAACTAGGGTGCATAGCGCAACAACCATAGGGAGACTCAGCAACACCGGCTTTAGTCCGGACACAAGTAATAGGGTCTCATACACTCTGTAGTTCAATATAACGCTACAACATAGTAATCACAATCTCACCAAGGGAGAAACACTTGTAGAACGTGAAGGATACACATAAGAAGAACTCAGCTACCCTCGAGCTTCCACACGAATTGAGAGAATGATGAATGAGCAAGACGTCCCGCAACTCCCAAAATGTGAATCCAAATGAAGATGTAATGTGTGAGTACATCATCCCCCAAACTGGCATACGGTTCTGGGTTTTTTTCTTTCCCATGAAGTCAAAACACGACATTCAAAACTGGGTGCTCTACCCAATTCAAATTTCCCCATAAACTTCCCCTTCCATGCAATAACTACCTCAACCACCTTCTGGAAAAATAAATAATTGTGAAAAAAGACAAGAAAAAGGGTAGTGGATAGTTTTAATGGGATTTCCCCATGACACATGGCTTTTCCCAAACTGGTTCAAGGTTAACATTCCCTCCCCCTTATCCTTAGGAAAATCATGCCCCCATCTCATTTTTCATTGCATTGACATAACTAGCTGTGGGTTTTTCATTAATTTGCATATTTACATGATGTTTACAAACGTGCTTGACTTAGCACATAAACCATAGGCATCAACCATGATCAACTATATATGAATCATTGATCAATGACAAGGCCTTGGCCTTGAGCTCTTTGTCATGATTCCATATAATATTTACATTGTTGGAGACATTTGCCACCTTACACACTCATTTTGGTCAATTTGTCCTAGTTAAACCACTATCCTAAGTATTATTGACTTAATTGACATCAGAGGAGCACTACATGACATCAGCTAGATCACACCCACACCTACCTTCATTCAAGGAGGCTAATTTATCCTTCTCCTACATTCAAGGAGGCTAACTGGAGCACTCCAGGGGTGATCTGGGTGTCATTAATGCCCCATATTGCTAACTGATGGTTACAATTAGTTAAACAGAGCAGTGAAGGCGCCCTCCATCATTAAATTGATTATTTATTGATTATTTAATGAACTAGAGTCAACAGAGGTGCCTCCAACCACTTCTAATGTTCAATTACACTTCAGTTAACCTCATCGGGGTTCATTGGAGTCATTGATGCGCTACCACTTGATGGTTGGCTTGCTGTGACATGTGTCTGACCTACTTTCAGTTAGGCTCAGTCATTTATTGTACTCTGACTTCAGTTAGGGCTCAACTGAGTCAATTAGGGTTTTGATCAATGGTTAACTTGAGTGTTGACTGTGGCTTACATTCAGTTACGCTAGAATCACTCATTCAATTCGAATGACCTCCTTGGGAATTCAAATTGCTTTTTCATTCATGCTTGCAGCATGATCTTGTATTGTATTACTCATTCTTTGTGTGAATATACAGAGCGGCTACTCATTTTGTAGCCCTATTACACCATTTTCATGACTTATTGTTATTAATATTTGATGAGACTTGTGTTTAGTCCCTAGATTACTGTGACAGATTAATATGGTATCAAAGCTCATGGCAAGATGAAGCTCGGATCTCTCAAAAACAAGGTTTTTGATAGATCTTGCATGAAAATTGAGCAATAGCTCAAAAATACAGCATTGCACCAGAAGCCAAGGCTTACCACTTAATACCCCAAGTAAAGAACTTGTTGATCAAGCTTTCTTGATTGACTATGCTGGGTGTGATGAAAGCCTAAAATGTGCAGGCTATTCGACCTTACATTGCCCCTTTTGTTGTGATTTTCAGGTTTTTGACAGGTGAAAGCATTCACTCCAGCAGATTCAGATGGCTTCTTTCATAGATCTTTTGACTCTGTTCAATTTCCACTCATGGAAAGGAGATATGGAGATCTATTTATGCTCCAAAGGACTCTATAGAGTCACCATGGACACTGAAGAAGAGCCTGGTTCTGCAATAGACAAGTCTAGATTCTTGAACAAGAAGGATGAAGCATTCAGATTCTTGTGCCTCTCTGTTTCTGGGGACCTTCTTTTCCATTTTTTAGGATTGAAGACTTCAAAGGAAATTTGGGACAAATTGGAAGCCCTGTATGGAAAGTAGGATGATTTGAGAGTTTACCAGCTCGAAAATGAATTGATGTCTCTCCGGCCCTCCAATTTTGAGACCTTGAATGACTTTTTCACAAAGTTCAAGCACATTGTCTTACTGTTGAAGAAATGCAAAGTGGAGAAAGAGGATGATCAGCTCATCCTCTCCATACTCTCCAAACTTGGAGCTGATTATTCAATCATTGTCTCTACATTCCATGTGGGGAAGATCACAACCCCTAGATGGAAGATGCCTACACTCAATGCCTTCATTGAGTCCCTAACAAGTGAACATGATAAGCTTGTCCAGATGGGGATCATCAGATCCTCCCATGATCAAGCCTTCCATGTCTCGGGGCCCAAAGATATGAAGGGTAAAGGAAAGCAACAGAAGAACCCAAAAACTAAATTCGAAGATCCTAAGCCTAAAGTTGAAAACCAGCAGCATGATGAGTCTTCCGACTCAAAGAAGAACAAAGAGAAAGGGAATTATGGAAAGGAAAAAGTCAAGTGTTCATGCTGTCTGAAGGGATTCCACCCTGAACATGCCTGCATGAAGAAGAAGCTTGACGAAGCTACCTCTCTCCTTGAGATAAATCACATCAATCTTCTGGAAAGCTTTCGGAGGAGGGATCAACAAGATTGGGAACCACAGCATGAAAAAGGTCATGCCTTCATGTCAAGCACTTCGAAGTCCAAAGCACTCTTGATTGATTCTGGAGATTCGAACCACATGATGGCTGAAAGAGACTCATTTTCATCCTTGGAGAATGGAAAATCCATCCCCATCCACATGGGAGATGACTCCACCATCATTTTAGAAGGACAAGGTACGGTTGATCTTGAGAATGGCTATTTTTCAAATGTTTTGTATGTACCGTCTCTAGCATCAAATATCCTTAGTGTCTATCAGATGACACATACAGGAGTGCCTAAGAGAGTATCTTTCAGCCCAAATAATGTTGAGATAACAGAACTTTCATCTGGGAAACTCATTGCTAAAGGCCTTGCAAACCATCATGCAAAATCCTATGAGTTCTCTCACTTTGTGGCGGATGCAAAGGCCACCGCTTTGCTAACTCATGGAAATGAAGTGAGTAGGTTGTAGCATGAAATGTTTGGCCATCTAAATTTCAAATATTTTCATCAATTACATAAAAAATCCATGGTTGAAGGCCCCTCAGTCATCAAGGCAACCACTGAAAATTGCAAGGGCTATGTGGTTGGAAAACACCTTGAGCACAAGTTCGATCGGGGGAAAGAAAACAGAGCCACATGCATATTGGGCCTGATACATTCTGATATCAGCGGTCTGATGCCTATCATATCCATGAATGGATCAAGGTATCTTCTGACTTTTATTGATGATTTTTCAAGGTACACATGGTTCTTCTTTCTCAAAAAGAAGTCTGAAGTATGTGAAAAATTCTCTGAACTGAAGGCCTTAATCGAGAATTCCTCTGGGATTAAGATCAAGATCTTGAGATCTGATAATGATGGGGAGTATGTCAGTAATGATTTGTTGCACATATGCTCCCAAAGTGGTATTCAGGTCCAACATTCGATTCCCTACACTCCCCAGCAGAACAGTGTAGCGGAAAGGAAGAATCGATCTCTCAAGGAGATGACCACTTGTATGTTGGAATCAAAGAAGTTGGCTGCAAATTTGTGGGATAAAGCCATGCATTCTACAGCATACATTCAAAACAGGGTGCCACACTCATCTGTGAAAGGGAATACCCCTTTCAAAGCATACTTTAGACACAAGCCGGATGTGTCGAACCTACGAGTGTTTGGGTCCACTACATGGGCCCAGATTCCACTTAATAAAAGAAGGGCTTTGCAACTGCAAAGCATCAAATGTCTATTTATTGGGTATCTTGATGAATCAAAAGGTTTCAAGCTGCTGGATATCAAAACAAAACAAATCATCATTAAAAGGAGTGTCAAGTTCTATGAGCCTCTTCAGGAGTTGGAACTAGTGAAAGAGAAAACTGCTGATTTTTCTTCCTATTCTATTGAATATTTGGATGATAAAATTGGGGGTGATGACCCTGATTTGGATCCTCTGATTTCTGATATCAATGTACAGAAAATATCAAATTATGAGTCAGAACCTAAAGTACAAAATCATCTTCCCACATGGGCCTGACAAACACTCTCCTCCGCAGGAGATAACGTTGGAAATCTGGATGATCCAAGGAGAACCGGTCTGATTTCCAAAGAGCAGGTATTGCGCTCTCTTATCCTAATAATTTGTTGTTTGAAACTTGTTATTTGATGATTATTTCAAACCCAAAATCCTACTACCATGCTTGGAAGGATACGAGATGGCAAGTTCCATGGATGAAGAGATGAATTCTTTTCAGAAAAACACTACTTGGGAGTTAGTTTCTCTTCCTCCGGGAAGGAAATTGGTTCAATGCAAGTGGGTGTTTTGGACCAAGGTTGTTGCTAATGGTAGCACCTAAAAATATAAGGCAATTCTGGTGGCAAAATTTTTCTCTCAGGTCCAAGGTGTGGACTACCATGAGACCTTTGCACCGGTTGCAAAAATGGACTCCATCCACCTAGTTTTGGCAATTTCGACATCTAAGCACTGGGAAGTGCATCATATGGATGTTAAGTCAGCCTTTCTACATGGAAATATTCATGAGGAGATATATATGAAGTATCCTTATGGCTACATCACTGATCCATCTTTGGTTTGCAAGATAAAGAAGTTACTATACGGGTTAAAACAGGCCCCAAGATAGTGGTATTCCAAGATGGATGCCTTCCTTCTCTCGCAAAACTTCCAAAGGTGTAGATCAGATCCAAATGTGTATTTACAGTAGTCTGATGGTCATTTGATTATTATTGTTTTATATGTTGATGACTTATAGATCACAGGTAGCACAGTTGCTTCCATTTCAGCCATCAAAACTGCTCTCCACAATGCCATTGAAATGAGTGATTTGGGGCTCCTAAAACAATTTTGGGGCTCAAAATTGAGAAAAATTCTGATGGGATAATGGTCACTCAATCCAAATACATATCAGACCTATTAGTCAAGTTTAACATGGCTGAATGTAGTCCTGCACCATTCCCTTTCCTTTCAGGGATCAACCTTGAAGAAGGAAAAAGCACACCTCCCATGGACTGCACTATCTATCGACAACTGATTGGTAGCTTGTTGTACTTGACACATTCTCGGCTTGATATATGTTATTCTGTGAATACTGTATCAAGATACATCCAGCAGCCTCATGATATTCATTGGAAGGAAGCCAAGAGGATCCTCCAGTATATTTAGGGAACTAAGACCTACGACATTCACTATGCTGCAGACTCCGAGCTAGAGCTGGTTGGATACACAGATTCCGATTGGGCGGGCCCATTCTATTAATCATAAGTCTACTTTCAGATATTTATTCATGTTTGGTGGTAGCCCCATTTGCTGGTCTAGCAAAAAGCAGGCTGCCATAGCATTATCTTCAGCAGAAGCCGAGTATCGAGGAGCGATGAATGCTGGCATCCAAACAGTTTGGTTGCAAGGCATTCTTTTAGAGTTTGATCTTGGTAGTACTTTGTCCACTGTCCTCTTTTGTGACAATCAAAGTGCTATTAAGATATCCACAAATCCAGTTACCAAGCAGAGGACCA
>LPNX010429180.1:619216-662488 GCA_001517045.1 Pseudotsuga menziesii | reverse complement strand
TATCCTAAGTATTATTGACTTAATTGACATCAGAGGAGCACTAGATGACATCAACTAGATCACACCCACGCCTACCTTCAGTCAAGGAGGCTAACTTAGCCTTCTCCTACATTTGGGGAGGCTAGCTGGAGCACTCCAGGGGTGATCTGAGTGTCATTAATGCCTCATATTGCTAACTGATGGTTACAATCAGTTAAAAAGAGAAGTGAAGGAGCCCTCCATCATTAAATTGATTATTTAATGAACTAGAGTCAACAGAGGCACTTCCAACCACTTCTGATGTTCAGTTACACTTCAGTTAACCTCATCGGGGTTCATTGGTGTCATTGATGCGCTACCACTTGATGGTTGGCTTGCTGTGACATGTGTCTGACCTACTTTTAGTTAGGCTCAGTCATTTATTGCACTTCGACTTCAGTTATGGCTTAGTTGAGTCAATTAGGGTTTTGATCAATGGTTAACTTGAGTGTTGACTGTGGCTTACATTCAGTTAAGCTAGACTCACTCATTCAATTCGAATGACCTCCTTGGGAATTCAAATTTCTTTGTCATTCATGCTTGCAGCATGATCTTGTATTGTATTACTCATTCTTTGTGTGAATATACAGAGCGGCTACTCATTTTGTAGCCTTATTACACCATTTTCATGACTTATTGTTATTAATCTTTGATGAGATTTGTGTTTAGTCCCTAGATTACTGTGACAGATTAATATACATCATATACATTAATGCAAACGGGGTCAAAACCGAGGTGTTACATTTTTCGTTTATGGATAGATTATCCGGCTATAATCAGATTGAAATTCTACCCACAGATCAGCATAAAATGACATTTATTTGCTCGTGGGGAACCTTCGCTTATCGAAAGTTACCTTTTGGTCTATAGAATTCCAGAGCTACATTCCAGCATGCCATGTCCTATTCTTTTCACGATATAAAGCATATTGCATAGCCGTACTTTGACGATCTCCCTTCTCATTCACAACAACGAGAAGACCACGTGGGGCATATCAGGGATATTTTCCTTAGATGTCGTCTATAATATCTGACTTAACCCACACAAATGTGTCTTTTGTGTTAAGAATGGACGTCTTCTTAGCTTTGTGGTTTCCAAAGATGGCATCCAGATTGATCCTTTGAAAATTGTTGCTATTCTAGCCTTACTCGCCCCGACAAATATCACCAATCTCCAAACCTTGATGAAAGTAGAAGAGATGCTTCCTTGGATAACAAGGCACACACAAAATGCATCAAGGCACAATACGATAAGTCTATTCAACCTTGTGTCTTTAACGAAGGCGACCTAGCCCTGACTTATGACCAGAGACATGATAAGCTAGGGAAGGGGATGTTTGAATCTATGTGGTACAATCCCTTTATCGTCAGTAAGGTCTTAGAGAAAAGGGCCTACGAGCTCGTAGACTACGATGGGATACCTTTCAGGAAACCTTGCAATGGGTTGTACCTAAAAATGTACTATGGTTGAAATCATTTTTGTATGGTACCTTGTATATATGTATATTAATTGACTTCTTAGTGTGTTTTGGAATTTTCGATATGGTTTTGAGTTTTGTTTTCCATACTATTTATACCATGTTTTGGTTATGCATATCAGATGGATTTTTATGGTTTCGTTGATGGTGCTTGTACTCATACCTTGAACCTCGCTTCAGCTGCTTGGGTTTCGTATTCCCCAGATCATGACTTAATCAGTTCAGGAGTGGTTTGTATTGGTCCGGCTACCAACAACATCGTCGAGTATCAGGTAGTGATATGTTTACTGACCAATGCTTCATCTCAAGACATTCATGACTTGGTAGTATTTATGGACTCTCAGTTCGTTGTTTGTCATTTAAACCATCAGGAACCCAACACTTCTTCGTCTTTGTCAAAGAGTGTGTCTGTTAGAGAGGTCATTTCATTTCATCACTTATAGGCATATCCCTAGGTCTGATAACACGATTGGTAACTAATTAGAAAAATACATTTTGGACTGGTATATTGCCCATTCATAACTTTGATAAATAAAACATGGTCCATTGTAAAGTAAAATAAACTACAAAAGACACATACAAACTCATGTAAATATAATTTCCCATTTGAAACACATATAGACACTGTAAATAAGTTTGCATATATATATGGTCACGAGACCCCATCTGAAGCACTCTAGATTTCAGGTATACAAAATGGAAAAAATCTTGAAGCTAGCTAGCTTTCAGTGATACATCATGTAGACTATCTAGTGGTGCTCATGATGGCACATGATAGCCCTTGATAGCCTACGTAGCAAGCGACTGAATCAGCATTACACTCCAACCATGTGTCTATGATACGTCCTAGGGAGGTCATCTATCGCAGCATCTGGGATGTCCAATGTCAACCAATCGAGGTTCTCCTCTAGCTTGGTTAGCTCTTCATCGCCTATGTCTACAAAGCGAGCTCCTACTCGCTTGTCCATTTGGGATGATCCCCTAGGACGTGCATCCCCAACATCTGCATGAAAACATTAGGTCTCGTCATCATCCATAAAAATCATAAAACATGAAAATACAAAAATAATCAACATATTGAGCACTTTCTTACCGATGTCACCCCACTGAGCATTAGCTGGTAGTGGTAGATTTGGATCCCCTCAAAAGTTGGTCCCATCATAAGCATAATCCTCAATCATGAGGATCTGGTCATTCAGCCAACGAAAGAAGGGAACCCTGTATTTGACCTTGGATCTGCCACCTCCATTGCGGGCCATGATCTCCACCCACCGCAGCATGCGGGGGTCTCGAGCTCTCATCTCAATAAAAACCACATGTGGCCTCAGGAGAGGTACCCTATTGAAGAAGAAACATGCCAAGATAGTCCCATACCCAAACTGTTTGAGTTCCCCTTGCCGACACTTCGTCAGCTGATCTTTGAATACACTGAGCAATGTTTCGGCCCAATTGAAAACTATGGGTGCCATGGTTTCTAGGGCATAGAGCATGTGTGCCCGGGAATCTTGGTGAGCCCCTTGGATCCCAACAACCCTCTGCATAGTGAAAATAACAGTCTTAAGGGGTAAGTCCATCACTTCCTTTATCGGGATCATCTTACCCAACATCTTAGTTCCTGGATAACAGTGACAAACTATGAATTCCTATGTAGTAATGTTTCCCCCACGAGAGCCTGTCAAATAGATTGGTGCTCCATGCTTAGATAGTCCGATCAGAAAGTAAATGTCCTCCACCTCTAGAGTGAGAATGTGGGCCTCCACCTCAAAATGTTGTTGTTTCGGGTTCCACATTCGCAAAATATATTCCAGTAATTGTACATGAGATACCATACTGGGATCATGGAAGAATTTCAGAAGGCCACAGCCTCGTAGAGCAGATATAGAAGCCGCATTTTCTATAGCACGGGCATCATGGTCTTTGTGTTTCCTCTCTTTCCAGACCACCATTTTGATCAAGATGGTCTGTCAAAAACAACAAATGGAGTATTTAGACACACATTCAATATTTAAAAATACTTAAAATCCATTTTGTCTAGGGCATCCATGTTTTGGGTGTGCTTGACAGCACTGCTCCTGTCCCCTTAATACAGAGCGGTGCCATCACCTGTGCAAGCTTTAAAAAACGTTGTTTTCCGTGAGCACTGCTTCTCCCGCAAAGGACATAAGCGTTACCAGGGAAACATTTTTTATGCTTGGGTTAAAATCCCCAAAAACCTTAATAAAAATTCTTGGAAATGAAAAATGGAACCATGAAAATGATGAGAAGGGTTCTAGCTCTTACCTAAGACAGAAGACTCGGAAAATGGATGGGTAATGGCTCCAGAATCGCCAACTGAAATCTGCACACAATTTCTCCCAAATGCTCTCCAAATTTGGTAAATGGTAAATGAAATGGTTTTTCTTATTTACTTTGGCTTTTATAAAAAAAAATAATTAGGGTTATTATATTATTTTAATGTTTTTTAAATCTTTTCATTAAAAAATGCCCTTTTCTATAGTTGCAAATGTCAATTTTTAAATATTTTTGGGGAACTAATGGTCTTTTAAATTCTTTTTTGTAGGGATGGAAATGAATAGTATTGACTATGGGTGAGTTTGTTTTTTACTTTTTCATACTTCCGTAAAATGGAAAAAGTTGTCGAGCGCTCATTTTGATACTTTGATCGTGCTCTTTAAACCTAGTATTAAAGCTCCGAGTCATTTTCACTTCTTTTCAAGCTCGTTAAACCCGCTCATCGCGAAAAGAAACCCTAATGTAATCTTATTTAAACTATTTTAGGACTCCTTAAATGTGAAAATATTGTCGAGCAAACTTGTTTTCTTCACACTCGTAAAAGTACTTGAAGGGTCGTCTCTCCGACAATAGTTTACCCATTTTTCGGTTCAGATTAACTAGTTACGAAAAAGGAATGCTCCAGCCAATCATGACCGAAAGAGTTCTCTCGGGTAGTATTTTATACTTTTTTGGGCCCTGGAGACTAAATTGTATGAAAAAGGACCCTTTGGAGTTTTCTTTCATTTTTGTTTAAACTCTCTAAATATGAACGATGCCAAGTTAACTTTCAATGGACTCGTTAAACCAAACACTGAGTGACCCTCT
The DNA here is from genome assembly GCA_001517045.1 of Pseudotsuga menziesii. Lineage (NCBI taxonomy): Eukaryota > Viridiplantae > Streptophyta > Pinopsida > Pinales > Pinaceae > Pseudotsuga > Pseudotsuga menziesii. The sequence goes on along the minus strand of LPNX010429180.1, from coordinate 657,894 downwards.
TTTGGGAATGGACCCCTCATTTCTTAGGTTCATGAAATATATGAGAATGGACTTATCTCCGGATAAGCTACAACAAGTGTTTGTTACCCTCTTTGAACTTGTAAAAACGAAAAGAGGCACTCATCAATCATGACGGAGAAATTAAGGGAAGGGAACTATTCCATTTTGCAAATAAATGGCAGTTAGTAGTCACCTTTGAACATGAAAATTGTCTGCATTTCATTAAGTCAATTGGGTATTCAGCTGGCTTCCAAGTTGATCCACTTTCATGAGTCATGTCACTCCTTTGAGTCTTTCAAAGAATGCATTGTCCACCACTACATTATGTCATGATATCCTCCCGGTCTAATCAATGCTGCCAAGTCTTTTGTCGTGCATCCCGATGTTTAAAGGGAAATCAAAAGTTTACCTTTGCAGTCTAAACAACCTTTGTGTCAGTATATTTTGAGTCATTCCTATGGTTACATCACATTCAAACATTCCAGAACTTTGTTTAGAGTTTTGTGTCATTGATGAGGGATTCATCATGGCCCTCCTTCGACGTGACTATTCCTATCAACATCATCTCATCATCCATGAATTAGTCTTAGAAACAAGTTTGAGTCCTCTATCACATGGATATACATTGTATTCTAGTAGCCATGTGTGTTCATCTCTCTCATGGATTTGTCTTGTATTGGTCTGAAGCCATGAAGAGGATACATTTGAATATGAATCAATAGTATTGATGTATTGTAGATGCCTAGTTGATGATGATCTTCGATCAAGTTATTTCTTGCCTCGAAGTGATAACTTGCTCTTTCAAAGCTCTCGCCTATCATATCTCTCTAGCCTCATGCTTTGGGGTGCATTATGTTACACATAAATCTCGCCACCATTATGTGTTGAGGTCTAAAACATCATCCATTTCCCTAAAATCCCAAATTGTGAAGTTGAATACTGGCCCAGACTTCAGTTTTACATGTTTAAGTCCAACACCGCCTTTGCCCTTAAGGCAAGAGGCGTTACATTCTTCAGTAACGCCTACTGTATCTTGACAATAAGCGGTTTTTTGTTTTTGTTTTTGTTTTTGTGTTTCATTTTTTTTTAATGATTTGTAGGAAAGAAAAGGCAAGCACGAAGAACGAGAGAGAAAAGTAAAAAAAAAAAGCCCATTTCCTCTTTCCATTCTTTTACGTACCTTTTAAACTTAGCTCACTTGGTCCATAGTTGCTTTATTCCTTAATAGGGCTTGATTTCAAGTCTTATTAAACTACTTTTTAGTGCATGCAATTTCTATTTTCAAGTTAATTTATTGTAAAAGTGCATCTCACTTAAATAAAATAAAATAAAAAGTGAGTCACTTAAGTCTTTTCATTTATTGCCACACTATTTAAAGTAACATTATTGTAAAAGTGAACATCATTTATTCTACAAAACTGATTCACTTAAAAACAACTTTATTGTAAAGTGATTGTCAAAGGTTGATATTGGGAAGAGGGGGGGTTCTTTTTTTTAGTAAGTCAAGTTAATGTCTGCCACGTCACTATTGGGGACACTTTCAACATTTTCTTTGATCAAGGATAACTTCATCATTTGGAATCAGTTTTTAGTGCCATTTTTTTTAAAATAGCATGTTTTTTCGATCTCTTTGCATCTAGGCAGTTAGTTTCTGTTCTTTCAGCCATTATTTTCAAGTATGGCCACCCCTTGTGATATTATACTTACTAGTTCTAACTATTTCTCATGGAAATATCATATGGAGGATGTTCTAAGAAGTAGGGGAATTTTCAGAATTACCTCAAGGAAAGAAACAAAACCCACTGATGATGATAAAAAAATAAAATGGGAAAATAGATGTGATGAAGCTCGTGGATTGATTGGGATGTCAATCTCCACTGATTTGCGATTCCACATATCTAGAATTGATGAACCTGATAAAACTCGGGAAAAGTTGGAATCCGTGTTTGGTAAACACAATGAAATCCGAGGTCATCAACTTGAGAATGAATTGATTTCTTTGAATCCAAGTGATTTTTCATGCAGTCAAGACTATTTATCTAAGTATAAAACTCTTAGAATCTTATGTGAAGAATGCAAGATTAAGAAAGAAGACAAACAATGCATTTATCATATTCTTTCCAAACTTAGACCTGCATATTCTGTTTTTGTATCTACATTTTACTCCATGAAAGAATCCTTGACTGCAGCTAGCTATCAAGAGCCTAGTCTTGAATCCTTTTGTGATTCCTTAATTAGAGAGAAAGATAAGCTTATTCATCTTGGAATAATTAACAATGCAGATACATCCGGGAAAGCCTTATTGTCCCAACAGAAAGAAAAGTCCAAGCCTCCTAAGAAACATAATTTTTGCACTAATAAGCCAAACAAGGGTCCCAAACCCTCTCAGTCGTCCTTCTTTAAAAAATGACAAAGGATCCAAACCAAAAGGAAAGAATATTGAGCGTTATTGAATTTTTTGTGGAAAATATAATCGTGATGAATCTAAGTGTTTCAAGAAGATGGCATCCTTGGAAGCAACAATGAAGAAGCACCACATCATCCTAGATTCATCTTCAGAATCTACCTCTCATGGACATGGACTTTGTGCTTCTAGTGACTCTTATACTGCATCTTCTTCTTCTACTTCAAATGAATGGTTCATTGATTCTGGAGCATCTTATCATATGGCTAAGGATCAATCCATCTTTTTTACTATGCATGAATGTAACACCAAACACATATTTGTTGGTGATGATAGATCTCTAAGTGTTGTAGGATCTAGAACAGTTCTAGTAGAAAATGGTCATTTCAGTGTTGTACCATGTGTTCCAAAAATATCCTACAACTTGTAATCAGTTTATCAAATTACTCATTTGAGTGAAGGTAAAACTATGACGTTTACACCTCACCAAGTTGTAATCAAGGATTTTAAAAATCCTCAAAATTTCCTTACTACTGGAAATGTTGATGATATTACCAGGTTGTACAAATTTAACAACTTTGGGTCATCACCTTTTCCTTCATTTTTTGTTGCTTATAGTGATAACTTGAGAAAACTTTGGCATGAGAGATTTGGTCACTTAAATTTTCTCTCATTGCAACAACTATGTAAAGACAATATGGTGACTGGTTTTTCGATGGTATCTTGCAAGGATGGTGTTTGTTCCGGTTGTGTACTCAAAAAACATCATCGGGACAATTTGACAAACGTGCCTCTTGGCACGCCTCTGTTCCCTTGGAGCTTGTGCATAGTGACTTGTGTGGTCCTCTTCCATTTGCTTCCTTTTCTAGTTTCAAATATTTCTTAACTTTCATTGATGACTACTCCAGACACACTTGGGTTTACTTCCTAAAACTTAAGATCGAAGTATTTAACATGTTCTTGGCCTACAAGGCCCTTGTTGAAAAACAATCTGGTCATCAAATTATTAAGTTAAGATCTGACAATGAAGGAGAATATGTTAACAAAAAGTTCACTACTTTCTGCACTGAACAAGGAATCCAACAACAACACACTGTTCCATATACAACACAACAAAATGGTGTAGCTAAATGCAAGAACCACAGTTTAAAAGAAATGGAAAATTGTATGATCCAATCTAAGGGACTAAGTCTTCAATATTGGGCTAAGGCCATAAATTGTGCAAATTACATAGTTAATCACACACCCACTAAAGTTTTACAAGGTATAACACCAGAATAATCATGGATTAAAATTAAACCATATGTAAGTCACTTTCGTGTGTCTGGTTGTGAAGCATGGGCTCACATTTCAGATGAAAAAAGGAAAGCATTGTAGCCTAAAAGTGAAAAGTGCATATTTGTTGTATATTCTGAAGATGTAAAAGGTTATATAATTCTTTAGCCACATTCTCATGATATAATCATTAGAAGAGATGTTAAATTTGATGAAAATCTCTTAGCCTGCGAGACTAACTTGGCGAGTGTACCATCTTTGGCCTACGAGCCTGATTCGGCGATTGTGCCTTCTTCTTCTTCCAACTTCCTTGATAGGTTTCCAACTCCAATTTTTGATGATGACAGTGAGGATGAAAATCCACCTCTGCCTGCTCATGTTCCTCCAGTTGCACCAGCACCAATGCTTCCTCGATGGGTCCGTTCAACATGTGAAGCAACTAGTGATCTTGCTGGTGATCCTAGAGATCAACGTCGAACACGTTCTCAGTTTTAGCAAGCCTCTTATATTTTGGCTCAAGTTTCTAAGAATCCTGATCCAGAAACTTTTGCAGAAGCTTCAAGAAATTCAGATTGGGATACAGCTATGGATGAAGAATATCGTTCCTTAATGGCGAACGATACTTGGGATCTTATTCCTCTTCCAAAAGGAAGAAAACTTGTTAGATGTACATGGATCTACAAAACTAAGTATGCATCAAATGGAAGTGTTGAAAGACTTAAGGCAAGGTTAGTTGCCAAAGGTTTTTCCCAAGTTGAAGGGATTGACTATAATGAAACCTTTTCCCCTGTCACAAAAATGAACTCCATCCGCCTTGTTTTTTCCCTTGCAGCCTTGCATAACTGGGAAGTCCATCAAATGGATGTCAAGTCAGCCTTCTTACATGGTGATTTACAGGAGGAAATTTACATGGAACAACCTCCTGGATATGTTCAGAATAACTCTAGCCTTGTTTGTCACCTTAAGCAAGCTCCTAGAGCTTGGTATGCCAAAATGGATAGCTTTCTCCTTAACACTGGTTTTTCTAGATGCCATTCTAACCCCAATGTATATACTAAGAAAGTAGGAAACCATCTCATCATACTTGTTCTTTATGTTGATGATCTTATCCTTACTGGTAGTGACCCTAAACTTTTAACCCATGTGAAATGCAGTCTTAAGCGAAATTTTGAAATGTCAGACCTAGGACATTTGCATTATTTTCTTGGTCTCCAAGTATTGCAAACCAAAGAAGGAATCTTTCTTTCCCAATATAAGTATGCTTGTGACCTTCTTCATCGCTTTCACATTGAAGATTGTAAACCCGCCCCTTCTCCCTTCCAGTCTAGAGTCAAAATTTCTCCCACTTGTACTTCCCTTGAAGTAGATGCCACCTTGTATCGACAACTTGTTGGTAGTCTCTTATACTTGACTCATTCCCGTCCTAACCTTTCCTTTGCCGTTGGTCGTGTTTCCTGTTATATGCAAACACCTCATGAAAGTCACTAGAAAGCAGCAAAAAGAATACTTCGATATATTCGAGGTACAATTTAGTTTGGGATTCATTACAGTACAAGGGGGAAACCTTTGTTGGTTGGTTTCACTGATTCAGATTGGGCTGATGATCCTGATGATCGAAAGTCTACTGCAGGTTATGTTTTCAGTCTAGGATCTGGACCTATCACTTGGGATTGTAAGAAACAATAAGCTCTTGCTCTTTCTTCAGCAGAAGCATAGTATTGAGCCGCAGTTAATGCCAGTCAGGAAGCTTTATGGCTTCGACAGATCCTTTTAGAGTTTGGATTCGAGCAGCAGCAACCTACTCCACTTTGGTGCGACAATCAAAGTGCCATCAAGCTTGCCAAATATCCAGTTCTACATCAATGCAGCAAACACATTGAGCTACACATGCATTTCATCAGAAATCTTGTTCATGATTGTGTTCTTAAAATGCTCTATTGCCCTACAGATGATCAAGTTGCAGACATATTCACCAAGTCTCTTACAGAAGCGAAGTTTTATAAACTTCGATCTATGTTAGGAGTTCAACAATATGTCCTTAAGGGGGGATAGGCTCTAATGCCTCCTTCCTTCTCCTAATAGTGTCACTTTTGTAAATCTTTCAATCCTATCCCAAGTTGTTCTTAAGGGGGGATGTTAGGATATTTAGACACTTAGGAGTTAGTTAAGATCAACTTGTGTAATATATCCGTTAGGTAAAGTGTGTTTATTTAGTATGCATTAGTATGCATTTGTAAATATTATAATCCAATGGTCATGATATGTTCTAGACATAAAGTGATCTGACGGTTCAACTTCTCTTAGATCATACCTACCATTGATCCGCAGCTTAACACCCGATTGGTCCATGATCTCTACTTAAAGAGCATGGAGGGTCCTTGGCTAGTTGGTCGATTATGAGAAGCTCATGTAACTTTCTTTCTTTTGCATAATAAATTGCTCCAAGTAGCTATTTGGCTAGGGTCGTGGAGTATTTCCCTCTCGAGGGTTTTAACCACATGACAAACATTGGTGTATTGATCTGTGATCTGTTACGTGTGAGTGGCTGCTCTTAGTGTTTGGTCTTTTGAAAGTACCCTGTGTACCTGAACACTTGAAATGTCTCTTCATGAAATTTAGATGGTAATTAGGCTTCCAAATATAATCAAACTTACTTTAATTTAACAATATTAAATTTAGTTCATTTTCATTCTCTAAACTTTTTACTTGACTTTCTAGTTGAGTTCATTTTTTTAAGGATTTTGCATTTAATTACACTTTTTTTAAAGAAATTAGTATTTAATTACATAATTAAAGCTCTAAAGACTTCTAAGATGTGATTATTAAATTAATTTTTTAATAATTTTACTTTTTAAATTGTATTTTTCTCTTACCACAAAATTAACTATTCACATTTGATAGCGAATATTATGTTTTTTAATCTTGAAATTGCAAATTGGAGTCTTACTTTTCCATACTTACTTTTAAGTATCCCATTACTCAATTTTTAAGTACAACATTACCCAATTTTCCATTTTAGTTTAGGTCATTAATAGTAAACAAATCCCAACTCTAGTACACAATCATCTTAATGATTAATTGTGGATCACCTCAAATCTACTAATTATGTAACACCAATTTAAAATTCTAATATTTGCTTATTTACAGAACAAAAGACTTAATGTTACTAATTTTTCTTTTCTTAAAAAGGGGGACTCCTTTTCCAATTCCAAAAGTATTTTAGAATTTCAAAAAGAGTAATTCTAAAATGTTACTTCCCTCTAGTGGTCAATCATTTCGACCATTAATTGTGTATCGGCTCAAATCTACTAAACTAAGCAACACAATTCTAATTTCTTTTTTGACAAAACAAAATACTTAATTTTACTAATTTTATTTTTTAAAGAGGACAAAACAAAATTATAATGTTACTAATTTTATTTTTTAAAGAGGTAGTTGTTAAGGAGCTTATACGCACTCACCTTTCTTTAGTTTTGCAAGCATTTATTTTTGCAACTTTTTTTTTTTATAAATAATATACATATTCACCTTTAAGTATTTATTTTTGCAAATTCTAAATATATAATTTTTAACTAAAATTGTTTATGGTTTATGTAATAACTTTCTATTAACACAACTTTTAAATCTTCTTTTATTATCATTCCAAAGGTTAAATAAAAATTCAAGCATGTATCTGGTATTGCATTAGCAAAGTTGCAAAATGTTAAGAGCACAAAAACGAAAATAGGCATTTCTCCACATCATGACATTCAAATAGTGATTGATGTAAGCATGAAAGCGATAATAGACATTTCTTCATATCATGACATTCAAATAGTGAATGATGTAAGCATGAAAGCAGCGATAGACATTTTTCCACATCATGACATTCAATTAGTGAATGAAGTAAGTCAAATCAAGCTATATGAACTTTTCAAGTTTGAGGCAACAACATAGCCATCTCCTCGACATGCCAATTTTTTATATGCATCTTAAGGGTAGAAGAAAGTGAATGATTATAAGTTATTGCACTGAAGGAAAAGTGGAGACACTTTTTACCCAAATATAGAGGAATTGATGTGTTTGGATAGATTATGTTACATATCGTCTAACATGTATATATTAGAAATTTATGTAAACTTCATTTATAAAAAAAATTTCCATGTCATGGTTAACTTCTTTGTCAGTAGAACCCCTAGCTAATTATTTGTTGTTAGTAGAAGAACTCTATATCCTTTAGTTTATGTTTAATGAAAGCACAATTTAAGAGGAATTCAATCTTTTTAGAGTGCATGTTTTTAAGCCAATTGCATTTAGATTAGTTAATAGTTTTAGAATACAAAAATGTGGTAAGGCCTCGATCCTAAGGATTGACACTCAAAGATAGTGTAAAGAGTACATCATAAAAAGAGTTGTGAAGGAAAATAACATGCATGTAGTTATGCATATTATTATTATTACATATTATTTTTGTGGCCCCTTGCCAAATCTTCACGCTTCAACATTTCCTGAAATGAATTTGTAATTGAAAAAGGTTGTCACAATGAGTAATTATTATCCATTACAATCAAAAGGTTCATATATTTAATGGAAAGAGAGATCAAGTAGAAAATACATTGTTATGAGATTTTGTTGTTGTGGGGAATGCAACTTGACTATATAATACTTCTAATGTTTTTGATACATTCCAGATAAAACACGTTGGATATTTATGAGACACGTACTAGATAGTTACAACATTTATTGCATTAAGTATAGGTAGTAATCATTTACAATGAGCTTCAATACAAAAAATATGATCGGTCTTTTTTTATTGTACTCTTTGATTGTCCAATGGATCATCCTCTTTTGATTTTGCACACCTCTAATAAAAGATCAAACGACACAACATATGTCTCATTTAGCAAATTTTAGCTTATAAATATACTATTTGAAGTAATAACGTTTGGAGATCATCTTAGTTGGTATCAACACATGCTATGATCTTCACCCTTATGTATAAACTTGCTTCTACTCATTTGAAAATTTATGGACGCCATTCATTGTTTTATTATTTATTCTATATTGGGTTGTGCCTTCCATGTTTCTTATCTTGTGGCATGAAGATCACACATTACTTGTTTGAATACATTAATTATTTCATAATATTATTTTATTATTATTCTTAGAAGTTGTCCCCCATTTCTACTTCCAATGTAGGGGAAGCTGTTTCTCACTAGATTACTTATTTTTTCCAATTTTCTATGCATCTCTAAGTTCCATATTTGTGATCACAAGCTCATATTTGAATGAATTTATTGAACCTTGGTATCTTGGTATATCCAAATTAGCAACACTTGATTTCTTGTAAGCTTATGAATAATGTTTTGTAAGCAAGAGGTGTCCTTCTATTCTATAAAATACAGTCAAATACATAGTATACAAAAAGATCAACTCTTAGGTTCCTTTCGCAAAGGAAAACAAAAAAACATGAGAGTTGTCAGCACCAAGTATGAGAGACGGTCATAAAGTACGAGAATAAAACTTTAACAAGATGACCAAAAATAGAAACCTATGACTTGACTGAAGTGGAGGGCTTCTTTGTCACTCTGGAACCTTAAATGTGTAACCCAATTCCTTGGCAAGGAGGTTCTACTTGGACTCTATGACCTTCAAGTGATATGGGACGTCGTTGAGCAAGCCCACTCAAGTGTTTAACACTTAACTACTTATACTATGAAACGAGAACTTTATACTAAGAACGTGAACTCTAGCCATTAAAACGATGTTTTTTGCATAGAAAACACCCCCAAAATAGAAAAGAGTTTATACCAGTATACATGTTTTTTTTTCGGGGTAAAAAATAGAGCCATGTCCTAAACATCCCATATTGTTGTTTACAAAAACTTTAAAATCAACCCCTAAATTGGAAAAATATTTTTTTCTTCAAGAGATAAATTACAACTTTTTTTAACTTACATATTAAACAAAAAATATTTAGTAAATAATTTCACCACTCTAGCCATAAAAAATCAAATAAACTATAATGTTATTTATAATGAAATCATATATTAAACCATACAAGAACAAATGATTCATATAATTTCAGCCTCCAAAATTTTAAAAATTAAATAAATAAATAAAAGATTGTAAAAACGTTAAAAATAATTTTGATTTTTTTTTTCATTTAAAAAAAACAAACCTATAGATAAAAATTAAAAAGAAATGAAAAAATATTTTATAAAATAAGTAAAAGAAAAAAAAAATAATGTAAAAAACTAATGTTTTTGAACTCTATAAAAAAGAAAGTGAACTTTTTTTTTTAAGCAAATGTTTAAGTAGGGAAGGGAGTAGGATAGGGGAGGGTGGTGCCATTCTACCCCTTTTACACTCCACTTGGGTTAATGTTTGCCTAATTTGTTTTTTTGTTGTTGTTTTATTTATTTGTTTGTTATTTGTTGTTTTGTTGTTATGTTTATTTTAGTTTTAGTTTAGTTTAGTTTATTTGTTTTTTGTTTAGTTTTATTTGATTTGATTTTAGGTTTAGTTTAGTTTTATTTTATTTTATTTTAGTTTAATTTTAGTTTAGTTTAGTTTATTTTTTGTTTTGACAATGTTAAATTTGACAACTTTTTGATAAGATATATTAATAATGTTTTGACAACTTCCGGACTTTATTTTAGAAATGGAATTTCTATATACATTGTTTTTAATATGTCATTTACAAATATATGATATAGTTTTTCTTGAATTATTTTCAATCATCACTCTTTGAAAAATAATATGAAATAATATCATTTTTATACAAAAAATCTCTGAAGATCTATTGAAAATGTTTTTTTGTCAATAAAAATGTCTTATTTTCAAGAAAAAATTACAAAATGCATATGTTTTTCATTATAACTTGCTTCTAAATGTATGTTATTTTGTTAAATTTCTAAAAAACACACCTAAAAATATAAATTAAAAATATTTTATGACAAAGATGATTCCAAGGCCCAAAAAAATGCCTCAAAATGAAAATGTGTGATACTGGTATCAACCCTTTTTGAAACAGAGGTAAAAATAGCTACTAAAATTAGGAGAGAGAAAAATGAGAACCGTGTCGAGTTCTCGTTTCATAGTATAAGTGGTTTCTTCCATTTGGCTTCGGATATCACCATAATTTTCCCCTCACTCATATATAGTTCTTCCAAGTAGGAATTTCATTGACCAGTATAGGTCCAAAGTCTTGTTAAAGAGTGCCATTCTGTTGCAAGTTTTCTTAGGGTTAAGAATCCACTTATCAAAGTTTAGGTGCCTATGGACCTCTAGGGTGGACTCTTTTTCCATTCTAATTTCTTCCTCCATGCCTACTATTTATATTTTCTCCTAAAAAAATTCCTCTTGATAGAATTACGCCATATGAGAGGCTCTCTTGATATCGTGAGACTTCTCTAAACCATAAGATTTTTCTTCAACTCTGTGAGCTGCCTTGATTCCCATCCCTTCTCTATTCTACATTGGACCCTCTTCCGAGATACATCTGACTAAATTCTTTGGCCAATCTTTCTTGCCACCTTCCTTCTTCCCCATCTCTTAGAGATATTGGATGACAAGATCCCAGTTTGCAATTTCCAAATCAATTCTTATGGTATCATTCACCCACAACCCAATGTTACTTCTGTCCAATTCTTTGCTCACATTATCTTTCCTCTTTCTTTTATTACAATTCTTGGTGATGCAAATTGGGCTCATAAGATTAGTAATCATTAAGAAATTCCTTCGAATGTACTCGACCAAGGCCATGGTACTGTAAACAAACTGGAGACACGAATATTTGTTTGGTTCCATTATTTGGTTATTCGTGCAAAGGGAGGATTTTCGTACCACTTTCAATGTTGGTACCATCAAGTCGAGCCAAAGGATCCCTTTCATTTGCCTATTGTTTAACATATCATTTGCTGATAGAAATCTTATTTTCCCTATACCGAGGTTGGCCATATGACCTCCCACTTATTTCACTTGTATTTCCATGCAATGGGCTTCCATCGTCATTAGGTGAGTGCTATTATTTTGGTTCATACGTGGGTTGAGCAACCTACTCGGGCCGCTCTTGTCCATATCCACTAGATGTTTACAATCTTTTCTCAATGAGTGATGTTGGAGGTCCAACTCAGATATGTAGATCTCACCTTCCTAACTATTGATACCTGCATTTGTCATCATGTCTACCAATTGATTACCTTCATGCCTGACATGGGAGGGAATGAAAACTTGCATTATGAGAATTAGATGGGTTAGTTCTTCCATTCCATAGATAAGGTGTCATCTCATGGAGAGTTTGTTCTCCTTGGAACCATGTATGATCTTTCAAACGGACTGGATGAGGGCTTGGGAGTCCCCCTCAATGAACAACTTATTGAGTTCAAGTCTTAGAGCAATTTGAACGCAAGAAAGCAAAGCTTGAAGTTCAACTGCATTGTTTGAATATGTACATAGAGGCCCCGCATAAACCCAAAGGATTTTCCCTTGCTCATTACGGAAAACTCCTCCATAGTATGTTAGGCCTGAATTACCTCATGAGGCCCCATCAAAATTAAGTTTGCAGAATCCTGAAGGGATGCTAGTCCAAAATTTTAGGCTCTAGCTATGCACTTTCTTGATTTTGAATAGAATAGGCTTAACTGTAATGATTAAGTTCCAACTATCCGTAATACTTTGCTCCTGAGGTGTGCACACAAGATCCTCTTGAGTATAGGTGTTTTGAAGTAGAGTTTCTTGTATGTTGGATACGAGAATTCTCCAAACCTGATCCATCTCCATAGTCTCATGCTTGAAGATCATTCTGTTGCACCTTTTCCAAACAACCCAAATAAGAAAGCCCAGTAGAAGTTTCCATATTTTGTTAAAGATGTTATTTTTAAAAGGATCTCGTTCCCATTTTACAATGGTGGAACTAGTGGATTCCATGTTTTTGTTAGATTGTCAAAAGAGGGATGTTGATATGTCCCAGAGTATGGATGGATAAGAGAATTTGTTCAGAATATTATTCATATCATCTCCATGATTCTTGCAGAGGTTACATGTTAGGGTCCTAAAAATCCTCTTCTTTGGAGCTTGTCCCAAGTGAGTATTTTATTGTGGATGACTAGCAAAAGAAAGGGGGATATCTTAGGCTAGATTTTTAAGGTCTAGATACTTTTCCAGACCATTTCCTATGATAGGTTACCTTGCTCCGAGACTAGATGGTAAGCTTCTTTGACATTAAAAGTTATAGCCGACTTGTAGCCCCATCTGAGTTGGTCTTTACCTTTCTTGCATTTAATTTTTCTAGATTGGAAGTCTTTCCAAAGTAACTCTCTCTTTGGTTCCTTTGGTTGGGGAATCCAGAGGTCTCTGTTCAACCATTGTCTCCATTCCTCACTGTCCTCTTTAGGATACCAAAATGATGATATTACTTCCTTATCTCATATTTTTGGATGATCTCTAAGATGGGAGGAAACTTGGTGTTTATTTAGAGGGGGGAAATGCTGCCAAGCATCATCCCAAAAGAGTGCACTTGTACCTTCATAGATTTCCCAAAAACTATGATATTTTATTAGAGCTCTTTGCTCCCATGACGAGTTCCATATGATGGATCCTTTTTTCTCTCCCTCTAACCTGACAAGGTATTTTGTGCTTTTCAGAAGCTTCTATTTGTCTCCATATTGTAGCCCATGGGATGAGGGGATTAGTGACAAGTTTTTGCATAAAGAAATTTATTGAGAATCTCTAGGTCTCTGATCCCTAGAATCCCTTTAGGTTTAGGAGTGAAAACTTTTTCTTAGGCCACCGAGGCCCATTTTCTTGAAGAGTTTTTCCACTCCATAAGAAACTATGTAGAATGTTTTTTACTTTCTTGAGGATGTATTTGGGGGAAACCATAACCGAGAAGATGTATAAAAGCATATTATGGAGTACCGATTTGAGTAACACCACCCTAGATAGAAGATTGAGTGGTCTATAGGTCTAGTTGGACAGCTTAAGTCTTAGAGTGTTTAGAAAGTCTTCCCAGAAGACATTCTACAGGGAGTTCTTAATCACGGGTGCTCCCAAGAATTTTGAGGGGAGGGAACTTATTTGAAATATTAATATTCACAAGACTTGGTCTTGGAGATCTAAAGAAGTTTTGAAAAAAATATTTGATACTTCTCAAGGTTGATGGAGGCTCCAGAGGTTTGCATGAAAGTTTGAAAGTGGTCTTGAGGGATTTGGCTTCACGGAAAAAAGGGTTACCCGTGAGCATGGTATTATTCACAAATTGAACGTGAGAATACTTTTGGTTTGAGTGGATAGAGAAGTGGTTCTCTTCTTTGGTTGCTTTGAGGCCTCTTCCAAGACCATCAATAATCAAAATGAAGAGAAAAGGTGAGAGGGAGTCTCCTTGGAGGATGCCACAGGAAGGTGAGAAGGTGGAGGTGGGGGACCCATTAAGAAGGATAGAGAAGGCGATGAAATACATGAGGGAGAGAATCCATTTGAACTAATAATTGCTAAATCCAAAAGCTAGAAGAATTTTCTGAATATATTGCCAACTGATTTTATCAAAGGCTTTTGACCTATCCAACTTTATTAACATGCCATCTGTTTTTTGGGATTTTAGGGTGTGAATGGCCTCTTCCGTTCTTTTGAAATAAGAGAGGGGAGAAGGGGTTTTAGTCTATTAGCAATCACTTTAGTTATGATTTTCTAGATCACATTACAAGAAGAGATAAGTCTGAGCTCCAAATTTGGTTCTCGAAGCTTCTACCAGTTTCCATATTTCTTTTTCGACTGTAGACCAACATGCTTTGAAGAAATCAATTGTGAATCTATCTAGGTCTAGGGATTTTCCATCATGCATATATTTTACCACCATTTTCACTTCTTGCATCATGATTGGTTTGAGTAGATTGCAATTTTGATCATGAATGATCAAATTTGGCATATGCTTAGTAATCTTGGATATTTCCTCAAATCGATTTGCTATGCGCCTGGATAGGAGATTCTTCTAGTAATGGACCAATTATTCTTCTATTTCCTTCCGAGTTTCTAGATTTGCTTCTTGTTGGGAGCAGAAATTGCAAAATCCTCTTTTGGTTTCTTCTATGCTTCATTGCATTATAAAAGAATTTAGTGTTCTTCTCAACATTTTTTAGCCAAAGAGATATTGATTTCTTCCTCCACAAGGTCTCTTCTTGTTTTAGTCTTGTATCAATATGATTTTGTATAATCTGTCTCCTTGATTTCCAACTCCTTCAATCTTCCTTGTTCAATGATTGCTTGCTAAACTTCTTTCATTTTTGTATCTAAGTCTTTCTTTCCCTCAAATATATTTACGTAGACTTCTTTATTCCATTTTTTAAGCTTGAGTTTAAGGTTTTCTAGACGCACCTGGAGACATTGCATGGAGGGTCATGTTCCTGGGTCTGCTTCCTCCCACCAATTGTCAATGTTGTTGATGAAGTCTTCGAGGTCAAGCCAGAAGGATTCGAATATGATGGGCTTGGGTTTGGAGCTGCATTTAAAGTTCAAAAGGAGATTATGGGCCAATGGTATAATCCATCCACTGATAGAATGGAAGTCTCTACAATAAATCCTTGATTGAATAGGCTTTCCAATATCAAGAAGCAATCTATCTTCCCCCCCTGTTTATTATTTCAAGTGAATAGTCCATTCTTCATCTCTATGTCTATCATTTTAAGATCCTTAATGACTTGGTTTAATTCTAAGGAGTCTATCTCAGTCTTACGAAGACCTCCTTTTTCCTCCCTAAGATTAGTTATCATATTGAAGTGACCTCTTAGGATCCAATTTTCTCATGGCAAATTTTTTCCTATGATTATAATATTGTGAAGGAGGTATGTCTTCTGAGCTATTATATTTGGTCCAAAGACATTTTTTATGAAACCTTCCATGCAGGATCCAAGGACCTTGAAGCTAGTTGTTAATAAATTAAGAGAATGGGAGAAGTTATCTAGATGAATCTCCTGAGGATGCCAGATCATTGTCAATCCCCCAAAGGCTACATGTGCATCAACCGCTTAGGATCGAATTCCTTTCCATCTTTGTGTAGCTATTTTTTTAGTCTTTATGAGTTGCATTTTGTTTCTTGGATCATCATAATTGTTTGTTTGTCTAGTTGTATCCTATTTTCTAATATCCTTTGTTTAGAGTCAAAATTGATCCCTATAATATTCTAGGATATGATCCACATTAGGAAACTATGGTGTGGGGTTGAACATCTCATTCAAGCTAGTGTACGAGCATGATTTTATGAATTTATCTCCTATTTCCTTGATTTTCTGTTGTATTGGTGGCCTTCCCATTTCTTCTCCTCTTTGTGCTTTCTGGAGTGGTCCTTCAAGGGCATTGTCTTTAATCCCAAGTGCATGGTAGAGTTTTCCCCTTTTGTTTTCCCTGTTAATATGTTGTAAACCTTAGCTAGGACTTCTTTTAGTAGGATTATTTGATGTTCCAGAATGGAATTGGTCTCATTTCTATTAGAGGTTGATGCTATTTCTACTAGATCTAGATCTCCTATGCCCATTTCCTCTTCCTATGGTTCTTTTTCGTGATCCTCTATTTCCATTTGGTCCTTTTTCTTATTTGTTTCCATCTTAGAGTTCAACTTGGTATTATTGCTGTCTGGTGAACTAATTATGATTTATGGGTTCTCTTGCTCTGTCTTTTATTGATTTTTTCCTATAGTATTGCTCTGCGTTTCATTTTCCGTTCTAGTAAGATCTGGATCTAGAGTAGCATAAGTGTTTCTTATTTCTATATTTTGCTTTTGGTTTATTTCTTATTGCTTTCTACCTTTCACTTTTTTGTGGAAACTTTAGTTCAAATCGTTCTCCATCTCTTTGTGTGCCGTCCTTGCATTTTCCCAACTCTTTGTCTAGGGGGAATATTTGAATAGGTGGCCATGTTCTTGGCATTTCAAGTATTTGAAAGGTATATGCTCACAGTTTATGCGTTGATTCCATTATGTTTCGCCATGACATAAACAAATGGCTTCCAGAAGATTGTGCGTTATGTTCATGTAGACACATATTCTTGCATATGCTCTATATCCATCTATATTAGTGGCTTCAAAGGCCTTGACAAAATTTCCCATAGTGTTTCCTATTCATTCTAGGGTTTTTGCTTCCCATTGTTCTGTTGACAAAGAATAAATGTGAATCCAAACTGGTGCATAGGTTAGGTTTTCTCATTCTGGGCTAAAATTAACTGTAAAAAAACGTAGGTATAATATCACTAAGTTGAAGAAGTAAGGTTCTTTCTCAAATACTCTCTCTCTCTCTCTCTTCCAAATGTTGAAAAATGACAGTAAGAAAACCCTTTGACCATAGCTAAAGATCATAGTGTCCTTTTGGCTTCCATATTGTATTAATCCTCCAGATTGGGGCCTTCTTCGATGGCCATATCCCCATGAATTTACCAATAATAGCGTGGTCACTTAAGTGTTGAATATGAGCTTTATTTTTGCTGGATCTCAATTCATACCTTGGAATATGTTGATATTTAGGTATGCACTGGCCTAGAATTCTGATGCTTCCTTGTCTAGTCATGTCAATCTTTGTTATGCTTTGGTTCCTTCCTTGCCCCTCCCACTCCTAAATTAGACAGTGGGGTTGCGAGTTGTGTTAGAATACTATGAGGCTTCGCTAAGCTACTTCCAATATTCGGGTGGTTGTAGACCAATGCACTAAAGGATGGGGTAGATATGACCCCTTCCAGGTCTTCCATTGTTCTGGTCCAAGCGGAGTACAATCTTGGAAGTCCTTTACATGTCGAAAATTATGTAGCACAAAAGCTTGATTTAATGTTTTTATGTCCTAGGTATATAGCTCATCTCAGTTCTCCTCCGTCGTAAGCTTATGAACATTGAGAGTTTAATTATTTATATATTTTATCTATTAAATACCTTTTGAATTTGTATTCACCCACCCAAAAACCTCATAAATACAATTTAGTAAGCTTATGTATATATACCTTTCTTATTTTTTTTTTACTAAAATAAATTTTTGTCTGAACAAATTTTACATTTAATATTTCTTTATTTTTACTTCCTTATGGATAAATTCCATTCAATAATAATATTACTTTATATCTAACATTTATTTATTTATTTATACTTCTTTATAGATAAATTCCATTCAATAATAATATTACTTTATATCTAACATTTATTACTTTTCCTACTTTATATCTCACATTTATTTCCTTTTCCTTTTTTCTTGGTCACATTTTTCATTCATAAGCTTATTTCCTTTTGTTATTTTACAATTAAAAATATACATTTTAAAATCTATTTAATATATAATTTAATTTATTTACTTAATATTTAACCTACTTTTTTACATCATTTGCTTTATTTAAGCAATATTTAACATATTAATTAGTTTATTACAAGAATTGTATTAAAGTATTGTACATATTTGGTTCTTATAATTAATAGTTCTTTTAATTAATAATATGTATGTATTAAGTAAAGGATATTGATTTTTATACCATCAAAAGCTAGTTTTTACCATGTTTAAGTTTTATTTAAGTTTTTCTTTTCTTAACTATTATTATTAATTAAAAAAAAATCATTTAACATTTGTATTTCAAAAGTGACTCATTAAAAAAATTATTTAACATTTATATTTTGTGTGGTTAATATTAAGCTTTGAAATTTAAGTTACACACTTATAATATAAAATTTTGAGTTTGAAGTTTTGTAATTGTATGGATATTATATTATTGAGTTTTGGATTTTATTATATATGTTAGATTATTTATTTTATAAAATATTGTTTGTTTTTGTTTTTATATAATATTAATAATGTTTTTAATGGTTAAGTTAATATATAAAATTTATATTCTAGGATTATTGTTCCTCCATAGTGGGTGAATAACAAGGTGACATGTGCCATGCTTCATGGACACGAGTTCGCATGATAGCATGGCCTGTGTGGCCATGACGCACAACTCCCTGCATAACAAGTGGGTGGCATAGGTTTTGGGTGATTGGAGATGTATTAATGGTAATTCGTGTTGGTATTGTGTTAGTGATGAGGCATATAACAAGTGAAATCCTAAGTGTACCTGTGTTGCGACAAATGAAAATATGGTGTGATTTTGTGGTCCAAATTCATAGAATCAACCCTAGTACATCCCAACGAGAGGCAATCATGCCTGAAAGCTCAAGCATGATAATTTATACACTCCCCTTAGTTTTTTGAAATTGTTAGAGTTTCAGCTTAGAAGTGGCTTTGTTTTGGTTTTCTCAACAATATTATGGTTTCCTTTGTATGAGCCTCTCTACCCTATTATGGTCACTTTGTTGAGAACTTTTCTTCAATTAACATGTTATATTACGACATTTATTTTGGATGACTTATGTTGAATTGCTACATTCTTTAATGGTTATGTTGCATTATGTCATTCATAAATGGTTATGCCACAATGTTTATTGGTTATGGTTCTTGAAGGGTTATGTCACAAAGTGTGGCACAACAGTACCTAAGCACAAGACCTACATGGAAGGTAACCACACTCACCTAAGAAGATAATACACAACAAAACAAATATAAAACTCTAACTCATGAATGGTGTGTTTGCTCATAGTACAGTTACTTTGTTAAGTACTATTTGGCTTTATTTTTCTATTTAAAGCCATTTTTTCCATTATGTTCTGAATTATTTTTTGTTATACTTTATTTCAACAAGTTCTTGAATGCTTATTGCTTTAGTTCAATGTTTGGAGCCTTGAATAATTTGTTGTCTTATTAGTTTTTCTAGATCTTATTAGCTTAATTAGGATCTTTGTCTTAAAGAATAATAAGTACAACAAGATGCATAAGATATAGCACATATACAAGACAAAGATTTTCACCGAGGAAACCATAAAGGAGAAAACCCCACAAACTTCCTCAGAATAGTATAGTCACAAAGTCTGTGTCATAAGATGATTAATCCCAGTGATAAGAAATATTCAACAACTATATATCTCTCCTACCTTCTCTCTCTCTCATGCGAACTTGAGTGAGTGTGAGGTGTGTATAAATGAGGGAGAGCGCCTCCCTATTTATACTAATCAAGTGACTAACCTTTTACATGACTAGGCCGACTTGCTTCACTAACATGGCTGAATTCTCCTAGAGAGACTCCAAATACACATTACATCATGTCGCACTTGGGGACTATTTCCTCGACTTACAACAGAGCTTGTACCTTAAGATCTAAACACAATAAAGACATCCCGCAAGCAGGGATAATTTTAGGGGCGAATTTTAGCCCAGTGGGCTATTTTTCCATGTTTTTCTCCCAAAAAAGATTCGCCATTTTGCATTTTTTGAAGCTCTCTTTCGCCCAATTTTGATGGGGTAAAATTTTTTCACCCTAAAAATCACCAAATTATTATATAAATGATATAAAATCCTTGGAAATTAGAATATTTTTTGAAAAATATTGCCAATAATTTTATAGGTGGCATTTTAAGAATTGGTAATATTTGCCAACATTTATACACTTTTAAATAAGTATGGTTCCTTAAAATAATCCCTGCCTGCAAGGAGGCAAACACATCTCCAATGGGGGTACAACAACATACAATGATAATATACATTAGAATATCTTTCGAACTTACAAATACATCAACACTCCCTCTTAACTTGGAAGGTATTCTCTCTCTTCCACAGTCATCAATACATCTGGTCAAGTCTTCATCGCAGAGACATCATCACAGAGTCATAGCTGTTGTTATCATCATCTTCTTAACGATCATCAAATGGTACTATCTGTCATTGAAAGTTTCTACAGAGCCAACCCTTTTTCACGCTGGGTGTAGGCCTAGTCCTCATCCAAGTCTTCATAACATCTTCGAGCAAGCCATCTCATAGGGACTGTCCAGGACCTTCTTTACATTGCCACGACAATAACCCGTGTCTTCTACCTTTATCTCGTTGTATCCATATCATCTATTTTGTCCTGCAAAAAACAAAACAAAGCACACGGAGCATCCACTGTCGACCTGCATTCTACCAGTAAAGAAGAACCGCCTAGGTGCACCTCACGTGCTTTATGACCTAATCATCTCAACATGGGAACACACACATATATAGATATATATGTAAAAACTAATTATAACCAAACAACCTGCTACATCAAGTCTTTTACGTTCTAGGTCAACCTCAAGGACTTATCACATCTAAACAAATTGCATCCAGGATCTTTTTCGTTCAGAGAACCTTCGGGGCATATTACATCCGAGTAACTTGTGTACCACACCGGGACTCTTTTTACACTCGAGCAACCCACAAGACTTATTACATTCGAGTAACCTGCGTACCATGCCAGGGATTTTATTTACACTCGAATAACATGTCTCGGGACTAATTACATCCAAGGATAACCTGCGAGCTTCGCCAAGACTGATTACATCTGAGGACAACCTACAGGAATGATTACGTTCGAGCATCCTGCTTCACCAGGATTTTTCCGCTTGGACAACCTATCTAATTTCCCATGTGAAATATTATGCATTCGCAATTTCTAGCATAGAAACATATCATGACTGATTACATCCAAGGATAACCTGCGAGCTTTGCCAGGACTTATTACATTCAAGGACAACCTACAGGATTGATTACGTCTGAGAAGCCTATGATCTTCGCCAGTATTTTGCACTCATACAACCTCCAGCTATGCTAGAACACATCACTCCCTCTTTGGAGAGGTCTCGTTTTGGATCACACCAAGTCTTTCTCTGAAATACTCGAACTTCACTCTGGATAGAGTCTTGGTCAACACATCATCTATCTGCTTGTCCATTGCCACGTACTGGAGCTTCACTGCTTCTCTCTGCACCATATCCCTGATATAGTGGAACTTGATCTCAATGTGCTTCGACTTTTCATGGAACACAGGGTTTTCCAACAACTTCACACAACTCAGATTGTTGTAGAAGATACAAGTCACATCCAATTGAAGATCAAACAAGTCAAACAATAGCTTTCGAAGCCACACTTCCTCACAACTAAGGAAAATAAATGACATTAACATGAATATTTCATTCACACATTCTGTCAAACACTTAAATATCTAGGGGCTATGATTAAAAATATACTCTTAAACTTGAAATAAAAACCACCATATTCAATATCTTCTCAAATACTGAAGTAACCATTCAAACATGAAAACATAGATGTTTTGGTCAACAGACTGGGAAAAACCCCAACTCCTGGGGAAATCCCTAAGAAGAAGATTTTTCATTAAGAACAGCAGAAATTTCAATCCATTGAAATTTATCTTTTAAACTCTCACAGGAAAAATTTTCTAAATCTAAAATAACAGCAAAATAACTCAGAAACATAAATTATCTCGAAATTTAAGCCAACCTCAAAATTCGTGCTTAAAAACTATTGTACAGACTGTACGATTTGTTGTACTTTTTTGCCTCGATTTCTATGCCTACTTGTGTTGTAATTAATGTTGTACGGTCTACATTTAATGTTGTTATACTTTTCTTGGGTTTTGAGCCACTTTCTTGGGAATCGATCCCACACATGCGGTTGCAATAAATGCCCAGGTACGACTGCTATAGGGTTCCTAGGGAATCGTGATTCTCCTCTCTTGAAAATTGTGCCCTTCTTTTGGCTCTCTTCTTAGTCTTCAATATTCTTCTTCTCCTATGATGGTGTGAAAAATGTATTTTCTCTCTTGTTTTATACTTTAAAATTTGTAACTACCTATCTAACTACCTAATATAGGGTTGAGATACTTTTACAAAATCAAGGGCCATCATTTAATGCACCCACATTTAATAATTAATTAACTTTAATTATTAAATACTAACCTAAGTGAGACCCATTCTATAAAGTACAAAACATCATTATATATAACTCACTTTATCCATAAATACACAAATGACAAATTCTAAGTCCTCTTTATCATACCACACCAAAACTATAAAGAGGACCTTCAGAGTTAACTTTCTAACACTCTTCTTAATGAGGAAGGTCCACAGCACCATCTCCATCTCTGACTCCTGCAACAACTCCCTCCTGCTTTGGAATCAATCTCAGATATAGATGCTCAACTCCATACTGGAACTTTGAATCCTGAGAGTCAACCTTATCTTCATACACCTGCTCATCTACACCGTCACTGGGTTGGTTGAGTCTCTAGCCAGTGCTCTGGAGAGAGTCACTCTCCTCATCAAAACCATATCCATCAGATGCAACTCTTGCCTCATCCTCTGACTTTGACAACCACCCTCCTGCTCTTGGCCATACAATGTGCCCTTTCAAAACATAGAGCCTGTGTTATCAACCTAAATGTCACTTCTCCGTCCGAGTACTGACATTCACTATGTCGGGACACAAAAGGACAATTTGGATTGAAGTTGCCTAAAACACTATAGATGTGCATGACCATTGATGCATAATCTTCATACTAGCTTCATATATTTTTATTCTGAGTTTAGGGTTGCACACACACCTATTTGCATTGCAACTCGCGTGTCACACACGACTATTTGCATTGCAACTCACGTGTACATTGAACACACGAGTTTCCTTCTAGCAACAAGCATGTCATACGCGCCTTGCTTATATACATACTCGTGTGTACCTTAATTCGACATTAAAAAATATAAATCGTGATTAGATGAGATTAGTTGGGTCTTAATCCATAACTATCACAACTGTCTCAACCATCCTAACCTTCGAAACCACTCTATTTCCCAATGTATAAATAGAGGCCTTGGGATGGGGCTAATCAATCAATTCTAGAAGAGCAAGGTTATGCTGGTGGTATCCCTTCAGAGTCTTGGAGCAGCACAACCCAGTGTCGTCGGTTGCAGAGGAGTCCTTGTGTCAGAAGCTGGGTTGTATTCTCACCCATTCACTGTTTGTTAATAAAGAGATTTCTTCTTCCAATCTTTGTATTGTGCTTTTCTCATGTATATTGGTTAATGAATGATTTCAATTATGTTATTAATATGCATTTCATCTAACCTCTGATATATATATGTATGGGATATTGCTTGAAGAATTGGCTCTTTGTAGGTGAAGAAAAGCAACCCTAGAAGCTTTGGAGAAGGTTGAAGTAGGAGAAGAGCAAGCTTGGATCAATCGCCATAAACCGGGTAAGCCAAACTCTCTTCCTATTCCTATTTCATTTTCTGTAAAAGCTGATTCTTTACAAGTCTATTAGTAAGTTGGTAACCCCAGACCCTAGGTTACAAGGTGTATTGTCCTATACAACAGCCTGTCCTTGCGATTTTCTAATAGAATAGTGGTACCAACTAGCTCATCTCTTTGATACAAAGAAAACATGGCCAAACCTCACCATAATTCCATAACCTCCATCCTCAAAGGATGATATTGAGAGTTTGTTGACTCTCATCCCAGGTGCAAAACACACTCCTTGTGTTTCCAGGATCTCACTAAGGTCTAGTTGGAACCTGACTATTCCAACCCCTCGTATCACTATCTGTGGACTATCAATACTTGACTGAATGAAGTGTCCTAGCCCCAACTCAGTGATGATCTGAAAGACACATAGATCTTAGTCATGTGTCTGGTTGCACCAATGTCAACAACCCAAACATTCTAAAAAACTGAGCTCTCTATATTGGAATAAATTGAGACAAGAGAAAACTCTTGCTCAAACTTCATTGCATAGTCTTCTACTGTTGTAGATGTTGCCATATCTCTTTCAGTCTTCTCTTTCACATTCTTCTTCTCAGGACACTTCGAGGAATAATGTCCCATCTTACCACAATGGTAAAATTTGATCTGACTGATGTCTTTCTTCTTCTTGTTAACTTTTGTTGCAAGTGCCACATTATGCTCCACCTCTTCATTGACCTGACTACCCAGAGACCCTTCTCGAATCTCCTCTTGAGTAAAATCATCCCAAAGTCTGGACCAATTTGGAAACTTCTCCCTACGGACAATGCACTTAACAAATACTTCCCATTTCTTGGTGAAACCCTTCAGGGCTATCCTCACCAATTTTGAATCTGGGATAATATCTCCTATAGATGCTAACTCATCTTTGACTTGAGCCACTCGAGTTAAATAGGAGGCCACACCTTCATCTTTGTTCATATTGACATTGTGCAACTTGTCCTTTAGTGCCATTTTGCGGTTCTCGTTCTTGGCTTTGAATAAATGGTTCAGTGTATCCCACATGCCATTAGCAGTCTTCTTCTTTGCCAAATGTGGAATGAGATGATCCTTTACTCCATCTAGGATCACTCTCTGGGATCTGGCTTCGAGGGCTTCAAAATCTTCTAGTTCATCCTTGTCTGTAGGCTTGGTCATCTTGGTGTTTGTAAAACCCCATATTTTCCATTCTTTAAGCACATCAATTATTCTAACTTTCCAAGGAAGATAGTTGGATATACCATCCAACCTATCTTCATACCTTATTCTCATCATTTGGAATAACTCACAACAAATCTTTTAACTTGAAAGACAACACAATTTCTAACTGTGAATCACAACTTTGAACCCTACTTCAGTTCAACTCTGATACCATGAAGAAAATAAATGACATTAACATGAATATTTTATTCACAGATTCTGTCAAACACTTGAATGTCTAGGGTTTATGATTAAAAATTTACTCTTAAACGTGAAATAAAAACCACCATATTCAAGATCTTCTCAAATACTTTACTCTTGAACTTGAAATAAAAACTACCATATTTAAGATCTTCTCAAATACTGAAGTAATCATTCACACATGGAAACACAGATGTTTTGGTCAACAAACAAGGAAAAACCCCAACTATCGGGGAAAACCTTAAGAAGAAGATTTTTTATTAAGAAGAGCAGAAATTTCAATACACTAAAATTTATCTTTTAAACCCTCACAGGCCAAATTTTCCAAATCTGAAATAGCAGCAAAATAACTCAGAAACATAAATTATCTCAAAATCTGAGTTAACCTCAAAATTCATGCCTAAAAACTGTTGTACGCACTGTATGGTCTAATGTACTTTTTTGCCTCGATTTTTGTGCCTATTTGTGTTGTAATTAATGTTGTACGGTTTGCATTTAATGCTGCTATACTTTTGTTGGGATTTGAGCCACTTTCTTAGGAATCGAGCCCACACATGCGATTGCAATAAATGCCTAGGTATGACTGCTACATGTTGCCTAGGGAATCGTGCTGCTCCTCTCTCTTGAAAATCTTGCCCTTCTCTTGGCTCTCTTCTTGGTCTTCAATCTTCGTCTTCTCCTCTGATGGTGTGAAAAATTTGTCTTTTCTCTCTTGTTTTATACTTTAAAATTTGTTACTACCTATCTAACCACCTAATCTAGGGTTGAGATACCTTTACAAAATCAAGGGCCATCATTTAATGCACCCACATTTAATAATTAATTCACTTTAATTATTAAATACTAACTTAAGTGAGACCCATTCTATAAAGTACAAAACATCACTTGTATTTATATATAACTCACTTTATACATAAATAAACAAAGGACAAATTCTAAGTCCTCTTTATCACACCACACCAAAACTATAAGGAGGACCTTCAAAGTTAACTTTCCAACTGCAACTAGCCGAGCAAGCAACACCATACTCTGCCTTGGTTGTACTCAGCGCCACGCGTGATTGTTTCCTACTGAACCAGGAGATCATGCCAAATCCCAAACTGAAGCAACAACCTGAAGTGCTCTTCCTATTAGTGGTGCTACCTGCCCAACCTGAATCAACATAATCATGTAGGTTAATCTTCTGATTCGCATCATATTTGAGCCCATAATCCACTTTACCTTTTAGGTACCTCAGTGCATGCTTTGCAGCTATAAGGTGAACATGTCTCGAATCAGTAAGGAACTAGTTCAGGGTGTTCACTGCAAAGCATATGTCTGACCTCGTATTCGTCAGGTAAATCAATGAACCAATAATTTGACGAAACATTGTGGCATCAATTGTCTTAGATGAAGCATCACTTAGAAACTTCAAATTAGATGTCGTAGGTGTGGCTATTGCCTTGCATTCCAACATGCTGAATCTCCATTGCATACTTTCCTTGACCAAGGAAGATCCCATCTACACTCTGCCACACCTCCATGGTTAAGAAGTAGCGCATCATACCTAGGTCTTTCATCTCGAACTCTGTAGCAAGTCTACCTTGCATCTTTAATGAGTTCATTTTCGCCTGTTAGAAACAAGCCATCGACATATAACAAGAGCATCACTGGTCTTCCGTCTTCAACCTTGAAGTAAAGGTTGGAAACCTCTTTACTCTTGGTAAAGCCTAAGCTCATCAAGAAGCTATCCATCATGTCATACCATGTCCTTGGTGCTTGTTTCAATCCATACAAGGCCTTCTTCAATTTGCACACATCGGTCTTCCTGTCATGTGTCTCGAATCCCAGTGGTTGTTCCACGTACACTTTCTCCTCGACTACACCATTCAAGAAAGTTGTCTTCACATCCATTTGGTGTATCTTCCATTTCACAACTGATGCTAATGCAAGTATGCTCCTAATGGAAGTGTACCTCACCACAGTTGCAAATGTCTCTTCATAGTCTATTCCTTCTTTCTGTGAGAAGCCTCGTGCTACGAACCTTTCCTTGTATTTCTCGATGCTGTCATCTGCAACATGCTTGATCTTGTAGATCCACTTTGAAGTCACAACATTTTTTTTCCAGTCTCAAAACTATTTCCCATACATCATTCTTCATGATCGGCCGCTATTCCTCGATCATAGCATCCTTCCATTCTTTCTTTTATGCAACCTCTTCATAGGTGGAAGGCTCTTTATCAATGATGTCACACAACAGAGCCACATAGCTATTGTAGGGCTTTGCCCTTTTTCTCTCTATGTATTCCTTCTGGAGCACCATACCTTTCTGCTTCTCGTATGAGCTCCTATGCCCATGTTGGTTTCCTCTTGTGGGAGTCCTTATGAAAGAATGTCTCTATCGACTCTTATGGTTCTGCCATGTCATGATCTCCATGGTCTTTTGGAATAGCTTCTCCAATTTCCATATCCTGGGCTCTCATATCTTCATGTTCCTCGAACTCTTGAATAGGTGTCCTCCTGTATCTGAAGTATGTCGAGTCTTCAACAAAGATTACATCTCTACTAATGTCGATCTTCTTGAATTCTGGGAAGTATATACGGTAGGCCTTTGATGTATCATTGTATCCTACGAATATACCCTTCCTCCCATAAGGATCGATCTTGGTCCTTTTCTCCTTTGGGATATGTATGTACACTGGGCAACCAAATATTCTCAGATGGCTGATTTTTGGTTTCTCTCCTGAGAAAGCCTCTTCCAAAGTCTTGTTGTCAAGTACTCGATGAGGAGTACAGTTATGTACATACACAACTATCATTGCTGCCTCTGCCCAATGGTGCATAGGAAGATCCTGGTCATGTAGCATTGCTTTTGTTGTTTCCGTAATGGTTCAATTATTTTGTTCCGCAATCCTATTCTGCTAAGGATTGTATGGAGTGCTCAACTCTCTCTTAATCCCATATTCTCTAGGGAGTTCCTTGAATTCTTTTGAGATGAATTCTCCGCCATTATCTAACCGTAGAGTCTTGATGTTCCTATCGGTTTGGTTCTCGACCAAGGATTTATATTCCTTGAACTTACTAAAAACTTCATTTTTCCCTTTCAAGAAATATATCCAAGTCTTATGTGAGAAATCATCTATAAAGGAAACATAGTACACATACCCACTTAATGAGCTAGAAGACATGAGTCCACATACATCAGAGTGTACTATCTCCAATATTCCTTTGGCCTTTCTTTCACTGTTGGGAAATGTTTTCTTTGCATTCTTTCCTTGTACACATCCTTTGCAAATGTATTCATGCTTTGCCTGGATCTTTGGTAGTCCAGATACTGCTTTGCTTTCCATTGAGTGTGCTTTGTAGTGCACAAGTGCAAGTCTTTTATGCCACAGTTTGCTTGGTTCAATTGACTCATGAACCAATACTTGTTTAGGTTGTCCCTTTAGCTTGTACAAGCCTTTGTCTTCTTCTCCAATCACGGTTGCATCCTCTATTGTCTTCCCTCTGGGCCACATCAGAACTTGACCATCAACAAATGCAACTCTCACACCCTTTGCATCTAGTTTAGAGATTGTGAGATCCTTCATCTTTAAGGATTTCCCAGAGTCAAGTTTGTATGAAGCTTCTCCACTCCCTATTATGGGGTATTGGTAATCATCCCCAAGTTTCACCTTGTGAGGTGACTCATGTTCAAACATATTAATAAATGATTCCTTGTATCCCGTCATGTGTTTAGAAGCTCCACTATCCACAAGCCAATCATTGCTTATGTGTGAGATAGTTCCAGTAAGTGCCAATATTAGCACATACTCTTCATCTGAATCATCCTTCTCTCTTTTGAATCTTTTGTTTCTTGGTTCATCGTCTTCGACAACATGAGCATGGTGTCTCCTTTTCTTGATGGGACAATCTCTTGCAAAGTGTCCCTTTTCATCACAAGCATAGCATCAAACATTGGAAGGATTTCTCTTGGTCTTTTTTTGGTTTTTCTCCTTTTAGTTGTGATGAGAGTTCTCTTTCTTGAAGTTCTTCCAGGTGTGAACTGTGAGAGCTTGATCTTCAATTGCTCCCATCTTCTATTCTCTTGTCACAAGTCGAGCTTCTTCTTTTGCACATTCTTCTCGGATTTTGCTGAAAGAGATTAACCTCCTTACACAAATTCCTTGAATGAATGAGTCCCATGATCTAGGGAGACCATTCAAGGTAGTCATTACAATTTCTCCTTCTTTGACATTCTCTTCAACCGCTTCAAGTTGTTCTCTGATTTGAGCAACCCTAGTGAAGTAACACTGTATAGTCTTGGAGTTCTGTATCTTCACATTCTTCAACTGGTTTCGCAAAGTCATTTTCCAGTTGATGTTCTTTCCTTCAAACATCTTTGTCAAAGCATCATATACTTCCTCCGGTGTCTTGAATGAATACACATGGGGGATGAGGTGATCCTTAATAGAATATGCAATGATTCTCTTGGCCTTAGCCATGCTTCTCTTATGAGCATCCTTAGCCTCATCTCCCTCTGGTTCTAGAACTTGCTGACCTAGGGTTTGTCAGAGAAACCCTAATTTTCCAAACTTGGAGTTTAAGACTTCTGTTTGGACAAAAAGATGCACCTCCTTGAGTCGAATTTCTCAGCAAGGTCACTTTCTGAAGACTGAGGTGGGAAGCCTCCGAAACTTGGTGGCCTAGTTTCTCTCGGCACTACTGACAGGGTAAAATATGAAACTTCTTCAACTCTGAAACTGCTTCCACCAAAAGATTCGCCCTACTGAGGCGAGTTAGCCTAGCCCTTTTTCTTGATGATCTATGGAGAGAACACCTTGAACCAGGAAGCCCTAGTTTCCGCAGCTGCATAGTTCCTTCTTTCAGAGAGGCTCTAATACCATGTTAGTTTTTCTAGATCTTATTAGCTTAATTAGAATCTTTGTCGAAAGAATAACAAGTACATCAAGATTCATAAGATATAGCATATACACAAGACACAGATTTTCACCGTGGAAACCATAAAGGAGAAAACCCTGCAAACTTCCTCAAAATAGTATAGTCGCAAAGACTATGTCATAAGATGATTAATCTCAGTAATAAGAAGTATTCAGCAACTATCTATCTCTCTTCCCTTTCTCTCTCTCTCATGCAAACTTGAGTGAGTGTGAGGTGTGTATAAATGAAGGAGAGTGCCTTCCTATTTATACTAATCAAGTGACTGACCTTTTACATGACTGGTCCGACCTATTTCACTAACAAGGACAACTTCTCCTAGAGAGACTCCAAATACACATTACATGATGTCACACTTTGTGACTATTTCCCCAACTTACAACGAAGGTTGTACCTTAAGATCTAGACACAATAAGGACATCCCGCAAGGAGGTAAACGCATCTCCAATGTGGGTACAACAACATAGAATGATAATATACATCAGAATATCTTCTGAAGTTAAAAATACATCAACATGTCTTAGTTTATTTACTGCTATAAATTTCCTGCAAGTGTTGTAAATCTATAATTTATGGTTTAATGTTATTTTCAGCTTCATGTTGTTTCCTTTATTGTTGTAATATTCATTTCCAACAAACTAATGAAGTTTTAATGACTTTGTTTTACAATTATAAGTTATTTTCAGCTTGTAGTTTTAGTTTATTAGTTGTTTGCATTTTATTTCCAGCAAACATCCCAAGTGTTGAATGTCATTTAACTTATACTAGCATTGTCTATTTCTGATTTGGGGTTATTAACTGCAACATTTGCTGCTTACTTTTATCAGTTATATATGCTCACTATTGCTGACATTTAATCTAATACATTCAACACTTGGCCAAGACTTCTTTCTTTGCAAAAAGGTTAGACTTAAGAGAAGATCTTTTGGAAGCTCTCTTCATATCAGTGAGTTAGATAAGATAATACCATTTATATAGTGAATTATAAGATACTTGTGTTATCTTTCATTGTCTAACTTGTTGGTGCATCTAAGTAATCAAAACGTGTTCTTTAAGCTTGATCTTGAAATATTTATGTGCTGAATGCTATCATATAACATGTAATATTTATAAATCTAAGTACTCTAAGATGTATCTTTCAGATGCATGCTATGTTTATATGAGTTCATGTTAATGAGTTAAATGTTATTCTTGAATACATTAAAATGTATTCAGCTCATTTGAATTGTTTCTTGCTTCTAAAGATCCCTAATCATAGCCATTATAAACCAATAGATATTTGCTAAGAATCTCCATCATCTCAGCCTTGCCTCACTAAGATACTAAGATCTAACTTGTTATTCTCAATAAGTATCATTAGTATTAGCTCAAGTGCACTTGATTCAACTCATCAACTTCACCTAAAGTACACTTGTGTTCTACAATCTGCTTCATGAATAACATAATATACTTTTGATGTTGGACCTAGAACTAGTAGCTTAGCTCCTTTAGCTTTTAGTGATGATGCAACTTCCATAAATAGATTAAATTAGTACCTTGGAACATTGTCCCATTAGTACTATCCATCTAGGTTTTCTCTTGGGGTTTCCCAATAAATGCCTAGGAACCTTTAGTTGCGGTCACCTCCCATGGTTAGTCTAGTACTTAACTTAGAACTAGGAGACCTAAACAAAGAGGATTTTCCTTGATATCGATACATGGGAGGAAAATACTGAAGTCGTGCAAGTTTGGTAGCCAGTTTTCCTTGCACTATTCTACCTGTTAAATTGTGCACTAACAATTAGATAACAATGTAAATTTTGCAAGGTTGTAGTGGTCTAATAAAGCTCGCACTAAAAATTGAGTTAAAAAATGTTATATTACTAAATGTTGCAGCCCCTCTGGAGATGGGTTACAAACCTTTAAATTCCATGTCAAAAAATGCTTTGGTATTAAATGTAATGACCCCACATGGTAGATCTACAGAGGACACAAGAAAAATTGTTGTGCCCCTATAGGGGTCAAGTTGTAGCCCTGCAAGGACTACACAAGAGGAACATTATACCATTGCATAATGCATAATCTAGATACGAAAAGGGTGCAAACATTCCAATGTTTGATTGTGGGACCATAAAAACTCAAGAAACACTAGGTATCGTTTGATTTGATGTGAGAAAAGGTTCCAAGACTAAGTTGCAAATGCATAGAGACCTCAATATTAGATTGCAAACTCGAATAAGATCCATAACTTAAAAGTTGTTGGATAATTACAAAACATATAAAACCACACGCCCAAGATTGTGGACAGTCTAAGACCTACACACCTTGAGATGCAAGATCATTACAGATTGTAAGATGAAATACAAAACAATGATAATGTTACAAACATGCAAAAGATCAATCAAGTAGAAACCAAACACCATGGAAATCTCAAACCTCTTATTTGGCCTTCTAGATTATAATCAAACAAGTGAATTGTCATGTGTGTATGACAAGTGGAACTAGTTTCCAATTGAATAAGAGACTTGTCATGTGTGTATGAGAAGTTGATCTAGCTTCTAATCCAACATGAGAATTACCATGTGTGTGTATGGTAAGTTGATATTTGACCTTGCGAGGTAGTTCTAAACAAGTGGTACTTCATAAACCAACAATTTAAAAAATGTATAATTTAGAAATATTTTTGGAATATCAATAAGCATAATGCACTTTGTTTGTTGCTAATTTTTACATCTAATATGATATTACTCTTGGAAATTTCTGTGCAAAAGTACCACTTCTATGAATGCTTTAAAGCCAAAGAATATAAGCACTTGTTAAAGTGAGATCATGAGTCAAAGCATCGTTGGCACACTTAATTTCAAAAACACTGGTGTCATAGTTATGATATAAAACCATAAAAAATAAAATTTTAGAGCATTCTTTAAACAAGAACTACGGCATAATGAGTTGATGATCTAATGGCGTGGTTTATTTAGCTTCAACAAATCATCCTTTTACCTAAAGGAATAACTCATGGTCTAATATTTAAGTAAAACTTCTACAATAAAGATTGGCATGCTACATAAGTAAATCATATTTAAGTATAAAATTCACCAAGAGACATTGATATTGATAACACAAAACCACCCATAAACTTTGAGAGAGAAAATGCAATTTCCTGAAATAATCTAAACTTGACTCCAAATGACTTCAATTTCCTCATAAAATGCATATTGCTTTAAGCTTCACTTATACAAACATCAACACATTTCTTATGCTCCATTTCTTACTCACAAAAAAAATGAGAAGCTCATCAAGTCATATTGATTGGGACAATTATCATTTCAATCTATTGGGGTTGATTTATGCTTTTAGCACTACAAACACATAAATATTTCATCTAGATATAAAGCTAACAAATATTTAATTTCGTTTTTATGTAACCCTCCAACATGTTTGTATGAATTTGGCATTCTATAAAACCAATAACGAATGATATATTCTGTGTCACTTATATTGCAATTTCACTTATTCTTTCACTCTATAGTGCAGTTTATCCCCATCCGACCAGAACAAGAATCATATCATAAGAAGATGAATTATAATTTCCACCACTTACACTGTTTTAGATGTCTCAACTCTCTTCATCTCTTTTCCTTTTGCCGATAAAATAAGTTCAAATTTATAGAAAGATAAGTTGTTTACAAAAATCAATGTATCATGGTTCCCAGATTATCAAAACTAGGAACCTGAAAGTTCAAGACAGGAACAAAAATAGAGCTTGTGTTGAAACATCTTCTACCCTTTAACAACCCAAAAAGCTATTGAAAAGATGACAAAAAAAAAGGAAATTTAACCATCCTTTGAAAAGCTTTCCTTTTAATAGTTCAAGATGTTGTCTTATTCTCCAAATTTGAAAGATTGTATCATACCAAATGTTGTGGGCCTTCTTTTCTCAAATTTCTTATCCCAAAGGTTCAAGAAAGCAATACGACTTTATCTCATAGGTCAAGATTTGTGTAGCAGGGGTACCAGTACATGGGGTTAGGGTATGCATACTCGTACCATATACCCATACCCACATAGCTGAAACAAGGTCAGGGACATCACAACCATACCCTAGCATACTTGAAACTTGGTCGAAGTACCCAAGACGTCTGTCATAGAATTAGGGAACGTTGCTTGCAGAGGAGATGAAATGCCCCTAGTTTTGGGACACTTTTGGATGCCCAGGGACAAGTTTTGTATGAACTAGCGGGCTTTCTACAAGTGACATTAAAGTCAATAATACTAAATTCTTAAAGTAAATGTGGTATTCTCCTTATCTTTCATTTTCTATCCATTTACTTAAATTTTTAACATTACCATTAATTGTTCTAGGATGTTTGAGAGTGGTTCCAATCTCATTGGACTTCATATGCAAAAAGAAGATTTTTAGATCCCATTTAGAATTCAACAGACTCAATAGTTTTCAGGATTTCAAGATTGCAATGTTTCCACTTGATTCTATCAAGTGGCACCCCAATCCCCGCTGACGTCCCTGCTCCTGTCCCAAACCCAAGTTTCCTGGCAACTTCGGTCAATAGTTGTAGCCACAAAAATCGTTGGCCCATTTTGTTGGCTCAGGAGGGCATAATATAGGGTGCATTAAATTTTAAGGCTTTCACAACAGATATGCCACCATTGAGTGAAAGGCTAGAGGAGGTGGAGGAAGGTTGTTAAACAAAGGCCATGAAAACATTTTCCCTATTTTTGTATCATTCTATCCAATTTCGTTTTCCATTATAGATGTCTCATTCATGAGTATTTTATTCTATTTCAGGCATCATGAGGGTCAATGGCATAAATTATTGTTATATAGGCTGATGATAAGTGCTTCGCAAATTCTTATTCTTACTAGACACACACATAACTAAAGTAATATGCCATGTAAATTTTTAGGATAATGTACAGTTTCAGAATAATTTACAAAAGATTTTGAAAATACGCATACATGGATCTTTTCAAAGTCACAATTGGTAGATTTATTTAAAAAACTTGTTTTCATGTATGTGTCATTCTGTACCTAGTCTTGGACATTAGTAGGTGAAAAAGAAAAAGAAAATATACCAAATGCATGTCTTTGAATTTCTTTCTTCATCCTTGCAAATATTTAAATCATTATGGGCATTATAATATATACTATGCTTCCAAATTTGTCAATGTAAACTCAACATTACGAACTTGGGAAAAAAGTTGATAGCATCTCCAATGATGAATAGTTTGTCACTAGCGAGTTATCTTTTATAGATATGGTGGAATTCAATGCCCACTCAAGATGATGAAGCCGATGTACCATGAAGATAATGCAAATCTTCAATATAGGAAAATATTCTTCTACTTATTCGAGTTATGGCCATATTCAAAATCATTTTATGTCTCTATTTTTGTAAGATGAACAAAAGAACCAATAATAATATAATTATATATTCAAATCAAGCATATAGCTAGATCAGAGGATTGTAAAAATGAGAGATTTAATACCTTCTAGTTACCAAAAACACAATTCCATCTTCTGAGATATTTGCAATTCAGACAAGCTTTAATACCTTAAGTGCCCTCTTGAATGTTTGTTCAAAATATAGTCTACTGCATCTTCAACGGTGTCAACAACCTAGACATTGAGAAACATAAACAAGGTTATATTACATTAAACAGTATATTGTACGTTCTGTATGTCTGAAACCCAAGAAAACAAAGGGTCTAGATAAAGGAAAGGGCTTGCAATTCCCTATAACTATAGTGGACTAAAACCAAAAAAGGAAACATATAAAGCAAAGTAATGAACTTATAATCCTAAGCAACTATGGTGAGAAGTTTAAAATGACTGGAAGAGTTCATTACATCAATTCACAACTTAAAGTCGAATGTCAAGATCTACATGCCTATAAGACTCAAGAGTCAAAATGAACATCTATAGCTAAATGCAGTAAAGATGAAAACTGCTTAGTTCGGGCTTTAAGAAATAATAGATTTAAAACAGTATTTTGATTGTTGCAAGGAAATTTAATAGTCATAAATGTCACTTAAAAATATTTCAAGCCTAGGACACCAAAAAGATGCAAGTATAAATTTTTATAGCATGAAGGACTTTATCGATAGAGAACATAAGAGAGGGAAGTGGTCTCATAAGATCTTAACTGTTAAGCTACTTTGTACGAAACTAACATGAATCATATTACCAAAAATAGACACAGAAACTTTAGGTGGGGAATCAAGCAAAACTGCTTAGTAATGATTATGAGTTGCACAATGAACCCAAGCAAATAACAGAATAACTGCAAAAGCCTCAAATATCAAATAATCATATCATGTGTGTCATTTACATATAATGTGTCATTATCTCCTATGTATGTTGATTATTAGTCAATCCTCATGTAGGCCATAGTGTAATGAGTGTTCACTTTAATTGAAGAAGTGTTCAACCTTCTGAGGCCTTTCCTTGGAGCGCTACGTTTCGAGAGCCTTTGAAGGATAGGTTTGACTTCTTCTTGTCATCATTCACCCTCATTCGATGGATACACCACTTTCTTGGGCCTTTCTTCTCTTGCATATTGTACTTGTGGTTTTTACCATCATATTTCATGGATGTTAGAATTTGTCAAGGTTTGCTAGAGTATGTTGATTTGTTTACTCCATCATAGGCTAGATCTAGGATTTTGGCTTAGTTTATTCGTATTTAATTGTAAAATGAGATAAAGCGACAACCTATATAATGGTTGTCTCTCTCATTCATTTCTCATGTTTGGATTGGGGGAGAAATCCCACTAAGAATTAATGAAATATCTCTTGGTTCTTATGGATGGTTGATGCTATGCTAGTGCTATGATGAGGAAATCTTGCTAATGCTATGGTGTATTTTTGGATCAACAATGGTTTCTTGCTTGCCATGATTTGCAAGTAAACCTTTTACTTTGTAAGGTTTAAATTGTTTGGGTTTATGGTTGAACAAAAAGTATATTTTCAACTCTTGATTGTATGCCCTAGGATTCCATCCTTGATAAATATTATGCCCAAGTTGACGTGAAGATACCACTTGGGTTATTCCCCTGTAAATCCTAGGATAAATATGGCCTTTCTTGAATATGGTAGGAATTTGCTCTCAAGCTCTAGTTATCCTTGGATGTGAGTAAGCTTTTAATTACTATCCTTGATTGACCCCATTTGTCCATTTGATAAGACACTAGTCTCCAATCCCTTCATCAGCGTTATCTTTTACTTTCATAAACACCTTGTTTTGCTAGGGTTACTCTTCGAATTCACCTTGTGCTTCATTGTTAAACCCTAGTAATCCTATTTAGGGACTCCTCCCTTGAGCTAGAGAAGAGCTAGCCTAAAGAGCAGAACAACGTTAAGTGTGGTGACATTGGCCTCCCTCTTGTTTATCCATAAGCCATAATTGATGTTAGTACTTTAATCTCAAGATCTTGGTTTGTGTTAGATCCCATGTGCCCAATGATTCCAGGAAACTTGTTAATCCTTCATATCCGGAACAAAATCTGGTTCTCTTTCTTTCTCTATGATTCTCTTCTGGAACCCCATATCTTTCCCCACCTTGGATAATTTCTCGTACCCAAGCAGGTTTCCTCTTGTGAGGATTCTTCTCTTGAGGTGGATCTACAGGTCTTTGTGATTCTTCAAATTCTCGATCTTCTTCTTGAATTTCTTTATTCATGGTTGTATCATGAATTTTGGGTGCTTCTGCTTCTTTAGTATCTTCAACAGGTCTCTTTCTGGATTTGTTGTAAGCTGTGTCTTCATCAAATGTTACATCCCTGTTGATGTCGATCTTCTTGTATCCTGGGAAGTATATTCTGTAAGCCTTCGAGCTTTCAGAGTATCCCACAAATATACCCTTCTTTCTTGAAGGATCTAGTTTTGTTCTCTTTTCTTTTGGTATGTGTATGTACACTGGACAGCCAAATATTCTGAGATGGCTGACTTCTGGTTTCTTGCCGAAGAAGACTTCTTCAGGAGTCTTGTTCTCGAGTACTCTGTGTGGAGTACGGTTCTGTACATACACTGTTGTTCTGGCTGCTTCTGCCCATAGATGCATAGGAAGATCTTGATCATGAAGCATTGCTCTTGCAGCTTCCATGATGGTTCTATTCTTCCTTTCTGCAACCCCATTCTGTTGTGGATTGTAAGGAGTGGACAACTCCCTCTTAATCCCTGATTCTTTGCATAAGTCTTTGAATTCATTTGATGTGAATTCTCCGCCATTATCTGATCCAAAGGTCTTGATCTTCTTTTCTGTGTGGTTCTCGATCAAGGCTTTGAATTCCTTGAACTTGCTGAAAACTTCATCTTTGTTCTTCATGAAGTAAATCCATGTCTTCCTAGAAAAGTCATCAATAAAAGAAACATAATATGCATACCCGCTTAGTGAGCTTGATGACATAGGACCGCACACATCAGAGTGGCTGATTTCCAAGATTCCTTTTTCCTTGCTCTCGCTACTTGGAAACGTCTTCTTTGTATTCTTTCCTTTCGCACATCCTTTGCAGACCCCTTCATGTTTTGCTTGAATTTTTGGAAGACCTTCAACAGCTTTACTT
>LPNX010429180.1:534766-618927 GCA_001517045.1 Pseudotsuga menziesii | reverse complement strand
TTATGGGGTGAGTTATGTTCGGATAGTTTCTCAAAGGATTCCTTGAAACCTGTCATGTGCTTGGAAGCCCCACTGTCAATAAGCCAATCTTTGCTTCCATGTGTGACAGTTCACGTGAGAGCGAAGATTAGAACATATTCATCTTCACTTGAAGAGTCTTCACTTTCTTGTTTTACTCTCTTCCTGGGAGGATCATCATCCTCGGTAGTGTGAGCATGATGTCTTCCTTTGGAGTTCTTCTTCTTCTTGGATCCATTCTTATTCTTGGGACAGTTTTTAGCAAAGTGTCCTATTTCATCGCATGTATAACATCTGAGTCTGGATGGATCCCTTCTCATAAAGTTATTTTTCTAATGAGAATGCTTACCTTGGTGATGATGATTTTCCCTTCTTCCTTTCTTGGAGTGTACTGTGAGAGCTTGATCTTCACTTCCCATCTTTTCTTCTCGAGCAGCTATCTGAGCTTCTTCTTGAGAGCATTCTTCCCACAGTCTACTAAACTTGACCAACTTCTTTCTAGCATAGATTCCTTGGATGAAAGAATCCCATGACCTAGGGAGGCCATTCAATGTTGTCATCACAATTTCTGCATTCTCCACTTCTAGTTGTTCTTTGATCTGGAAGACCCTTGTGAAGTATGACTGGATGGTCTCCTCATTTTGGATCTTGACATTCTTCAACTGGTTCCTTAGAGTCATCTTCAGATTGATGCTTTTCTCTTCAAACAATTTGGGTAGGGCATCAAACATGGCTTTAGGTGTCTTGAGGGAGGACACCTATGGAATGAGGTGATCCTTGATAGAATCAGCAATGATCCTCTTTGCCATAACCAACTTCTTCTTATGTAAGGCCTTGGCCTCATCTCCCTCTGGAACTGGAACCTCCTCCTGGATATAGAAGTCCAACTCATTTTCTTCCAGGACCAGGGAGATCCTATACTTCCAGGCTTGGAAGTTATCAGCTCCCTCAAGCTTTTCATCAAGCTTGGTATGATGAGACATCTTAAATGAGAACCTCAAATGGAAATACAAAAGATTTAGATCTTACTAGGTCAAGATGTCAGATCTGAATTTGAAGCTGAAATCCTGCGGTACTGGTTCAGGAGCAAATTAGGGTTTTGCTTTTCCGAAATTCTGTCCAACCAAATGGTTTGAATTTGATCCCTAACTTCGATTTTGGGGAGGAGATCAATCTAGGCTTGGCCTCACTGAAAAATTCCACTTCTGTGAAAAGCCCTAATTTCTGGCAGTAATGTCGGGTCCAAAACTGAAAAACCTCAGAATTGGATTCTGCTTCGACAGAAAGATGCACCCTAGGGAGGAGAGTTATTCCACCCTACTTTTGCTGAAAATTTGTGGAGAGAGATCCACAAAATAGGAAGCCCTAGTTCCCGCAGCTGCACAGTGTCTTCTTCTTAGGTTAGCTCTGATACCATGTTAGATTTTAAACATTAAGCTAGCATATCATTAGGATCTTTAACTGAGAGAACAACAAGCACAGCAATCAAACACAAGAGACAATGAACACAGTGTTTTTCCTCGGGGAAACCATAAATGGAGAAAACCTCACAACTTCCTCAGCGATAGAATCAGCACAAAAGTGAAACCCAAAAACAGTAAGACAATCTCTCGACAGCAGTAAGCTCTTTCCTCTTGCCCCATTGTCTTTCTCTTCCTCAACTATGCGCTACAACTGAGTGTGTATGAGATGTGTGATAAATAGAGAGGTCACCTCTCTATTTATACTAATTCTCGACATGACTAAAACCCTACTAGGGCCGACCTCACTAGGAGAGTCTAATAACCCTAGTGCCCCGAAACTGTGGGGACTTTAACCCTTAGACAATAGGAGGGTTACCCACAATGACTTGACATGACTTGTTTACATTATAGATTCTCCCGATAGGAACATCGGGGCATGACATGACACTAGAACATCCCGAAATAAACATCGGGTTACAATAGATAAGAAATACAAGTGAATACATTCCGAAGTTACAATTACGTCAACACAATGTAGCCATTTAGTCATGTGTAGAGCAGATAGCAATGCCTAGCTTTGCATCAATGTTTTCTTATTGGACAGATGTTGGTTCAGATGGACTATTTTCATGCTTATGACTCCGTGCATATTATATTTGTGTTATGGTTATCATTGCTCTTATACTCATTTTTGTGACATCTGTTAGCATTTAGTGTCATTCTAGCAGTCATAAATATGTGGACTTGGATGTATTTATGTTATGTATTGATGTCCCTACTCAGGCTTGGAAATTCTTGATCTATACTCATTGGTTTAACCCTTCCATGGAGAATAGAGGTAGTCATTCCCACCATGCTTTGGCTTGCTGGTGTTGGTTTCATTATTCATTGTCTCCACTCATCCATTACCTTCCAAATTATGTGTCAACCCGACCTACTACTTGACTTGTCGCATGGAGGACCTTTCCCCGCTAGAGCCTTTGTTGGACAAGCCTCCATGTTTATCTGTGTCTCGGCTCTGAGTTGCCTAGGTTGTGTTTGCTTACCTGAAACAAGTAGCGCTGCCATCAATACAATGAATTTGGAAATGAAATGAATATCTTATGAAAAAAGCCCATTCATGAAAAGTAGTGTTTTTAAACATACGTGAATGCAAGGCTAGCCTAATGAAATTGGCTCTGAAACATATTGCAAAGAAATATTTTAGACATTCATGAAAATTAGTGTTTTTCAACATACATGAATGCATAAAGACTAAATAATAAAAGTCCGTATATAAAATACATAGACAAAGGCTATGGAAAATCAAAGGCCCAAAAAAGCAATGGTTCCTAAAAGTTCTATCTAAAGATTGCTGGCCTTACTTGTATTGAGTTGGATTGTGAGCATTTGTCAAGGTGAGTAAGCACCTTTGAAGTAGTTCACCCATTTGTGAGGCACTGCCATCCCCTGTGTGATTATTTATCCAGCATATGGTTATAGTGAGTATTCCTTTTCCATATCCAAAGTGTCACAGTGTTGAGTTGGTGGTCATCCTTCGTCCTAACCTTGTAAATTTTAGCCTTCACCCTTCACTAGCAAATTGACTACAACTATGAAGTGAGTATAGTCTTGAAAGTCTGGTCTGAGTAATAATAAATAAAACCCTATATATGTATTTGGTTGATGTACCGCCAGTGAGGTGATTGCTATTTGTTATGATTGTTACTTAAATGATTTGTAGAGCATGTCTTAGCCTTTTAACACTTGCAGCAGATGGATGACAACTGAGTTATATTATTGGTATCTGGTCATTTACAGGTGATTATTTTGTCTATTGGATATTGCAGATGACCAGGCAAAGACCTGGAATGGGTATGAGTATATACCTTAGATGGATTTGGACTCGCTGAGTCTAGTGAGACAACTTGTTATCAGTTCCAGGCACTTACAAAGATGATCAGGCTCATTTTACTCTTCTGGTGTAGTTTTGCTTCACTAGAAGTCATGTCTGAGTAGGGAGATGATCTTAGTGAATCTCCTAGGGCGTTGTATAGGGGCATAAGGGTCCAGCCACTTGATTGTACCATATTACCCCCCTCCCAAAGAGCCTAGTGGGCTCAGTTGGACAATGCAGGCACCCTAGGAGATTGTTTTGGCAGGTTCACATTTTCCGAGGCAAATTAAAAAATGATTAAATGGCTACTGAAGAATTTGATTTGGGCTATTGAGGCAAGGAAATGGCATGGGATGAGTCATGATG
Source organism: Pseudotsuga menziesii (assembly GCA_001517045.1). Lineage (NCBI taxonomy): Eukaryota > Viridiplantae > Streptophyta > Pinopsida > Pinales > Pinaceae > Pseudotsuga > Pseudotsuga menziesii. Next base: position 615,204 of record LPNX010429180.1, on the reverse strand, counting down.
ATGCAGCTATTGCAGCACCTGATTGGGCCCACATCTATTTTTTCGGGCATTTTATATTATTTTCTAGGGCTTTTGGGAGGCTCACGATTTCCTCGAGGCACAATTTCACAGTTTAAAAAATATATTATTTTTATTGTGCCATGGGGACACCCTGAGGGGGTTAGTTAACACTCCATGGACGCACCATGTGCTTCATTTATTTTTTGTTGAGTGGAGTACCCTCTCTTTGGGTAATTTAGTCCACTTTTATATTATATTGTTATATTGATCCATGTATTATATGTTGAGCTCATCTCAACCATTGATTAGACATTTGTATCTTTTAATCTTAGCCACTCATTTGAAAAGTGGTTAGAATTTTGGTTCTCTCATTCCTATTTAAAGGAGAGAACTTCTCATTTGTAAGGGGTCTTTGGCTCTTGGATCTTATTAATAGAAAAACTTTCTTGTGGAAATTTCTTGGATCTCCTTTGCATCTGGTGTTCTTAGATGGTAATTGGAAAGTCTTTTGCTTCCTAGCATTCGAGAAATTTGTGTGAGATCTATATCTTTTTTCGAGATCATTGTCTTTTCTACAGGAGGGCAACTTCACTCAAGCGTTTTTGTAGGGGGACCTCAACTCGCTTGGACTGGCTTCGTCTATAACAGGAGGTTTTCATTAGCTTCATTGTGATCTATGATTACATCTTGTTATTTTTCTATAGATCTTCTCTTTTTCTCATGACACAGTAAATCTGATATTGTTCACATTTGCTTGTGCAGGAGAGAGGGCGCATTGGTCACTTAGAGCAAAACGTTGGGCTTAAAAATCACACAGGTCTTCTCAAATTGATCAGGATAGTAGGGATCATCACCTTCAAGGCATCTACAAGGATTTTCAAGTAAGATCTGCAGGTTAGTTCCTTTCTTTCGGATCTCAACCCATTGACACATGCTTTTCTTCATTTTACTGAAAATTCAATAAATAATAAAAAACCAAAAAATACTAAAAATAAACCGCTCGATCTCTGGACAAACCACTGTTGGGTTTTGTAGATCGAGCCTTCCCCTCACCAATTCATCCTCAACGTTGAGCTAATTCTCCCTAGTTTGCCCTAGATCTGAGAAACAGTCCTCCCAAACCCGAGCGCTCCACATCATTTTTCTGACTTTTTCCAAGATCTGAGTTTTCCAGCAAAATTTCAACTTGGGTTTGTAGATCAAGTTCCCCTCTCTCCATTTCTCCTTCAACACTGAGATGGAAGTCTCCAGATTGCCCTAGATCTGAGAAATTGACTTTTCAAACCCTAGCGCTAGCCTACCTTACTGTTGGTTTTCCCCGTAGACTGACTTTTACGACCAAACACCTTTTTGGGTCTGTAGATCGGGGTATCTCCCAGGTGGGTCTCCTCCAACGTTGGGCAGATAGTGATTCCATTGCCCTAGATCTAATAGGCACTGATCTCTAACCCTAGCGCTATCCCCTCTTTGGCCTCTTTTCCTTGTAATCCGATTTTTCCCTAGTGACTCAAGTGCTTTGACATTGTCATATCTCTCATCGAGTCTATCCATAGGTACTAAATAGCCCCAATCTTGTCCTTGCCATCCTTGCATCGGTTACGTTTCCCAAGGCAACGGATATCTTCACTTATTACTAGTACCTTAACCCTAGATCTACTATTCACTTCATAGGTCACCTGTGTCCCACTTTGGATCAAGCCTCACACTTCCTAAACCCTAATCCAAAGCCTTGGTTCACCTATTGACATCATCCATAAATCTAGGGTTTCCATCTACCTTACACCTTACATACCTCAAGTCTACTTGATCTGACCTGGTGTCTAGGTCTGATCTCTCCTATCGGGAGTAGATCTGGGTCTCCCCCTTTGTTGTCTTGGGCTAAGATAACATAAAGGGAAGGTTGCCTCAATTGGCATGACAACCATCCATTTGGGAGTCTAGGCAGTCTTGGTTCCACCTCCTTAATTGCTTATCCCTCAACCATCCATCTTGGATCCACCTCACATAGGCAACTACAAGGTTGGTGATAACATGGGTACATTGAGATACATCACAGAGCAACAACTAAACAAAGGAAATATACATGATCTCACCATGTATAACTATCTCCAACTGCTAAACACCTGGCTCTATGTGTACCAACTCCTGATCTGCTGCTCTATTGAAATGAACTAGATCATCACCAAAATCATCTCAATCGACTCTTGGGCCTCAGTCCTGGAAAGGAAAGCATCAAGAACAAGGCTCTGAAGTGGAATGAAGTTGTAGAGATTCATGTTGGCACCCCATGTAATAGTAGCCCAGAATACAAAACGAGACAAGTTTGCATGCTGCATCATGGAAGCCTGGCTGAAAAATGTATACATGATAACAGGGGGAATGGAGCAGAAATCTTCAAGCTGCTTGGTGTGTCCTTGGGGGTAGTCCCTAAAAAGAGTTACTAAGGCTCTTTTCATTTTAATGGTTTACGTATTAGATAGTTTGTTAGGAGTTTATTGAATGAAAATACTGGAACAAGATAAATTGCAAAAATAAAGCTTAATTCAATAGCATAAGATAATATAGCATTCACAATATAAAATGACTTAAAGCAAATAAGATTTGTAAACGAACCACTGCCAAATGGAGTCAAATAGCTCCTGCTGAAGAAATGGAAAATGTTTTGCAATTTGTTCTTGGTCAGCTTTAGTAATTAAAGATGAATTAAGTTATGGGAAAGGGGATTCTCGATATACTGTAAAGTACTGAGAATATGTTCGGATTCTGAGAAGAGTGGTTCTACATGGTAAAATGTGGGCTAGATGGAGTCGGGGGTGGTGTTCAACACTACACCAACAAGGACCCCACGGTCGCTTTCTAGTTGTTCCCACTTTCCCTGAAGAATTTTCCCACTATTTATCAGGCTCGTTAAGCCGGATTTCCATAATGTTTTGTGGAATTTGCTTTTATTAAAATGAGATTTCTTAGTTAGATGTGAGAAATCAATTAGCGTGCATTCCTTCTTTTGATTATCCCAAATCTCAATGTGAACCTGCGATGGGCAAGAGCATACACCGAAATGGCAGATTGTTTATTCTGAATTGATACTGTAAAGTGAAAAACATGGTAAAACTGGTGAGACTAATTACTAAGGTAAAAAATATCTTTTCCCCAAACGAGCAAGCTATTTTGGGTAATTCGGTATATCAATGTCGGGTTAGTATTAATTTCCAAAACCAAATAGAATAATGATGCCTCAAAGAAAAAAAAAGAACAAAGAGATTATACTACCCCTACAGAAAAGAGTATATTTTCCCCAATCGAGAGGAATCTCTTGGGTAATTTAGTAAAGCAATGCCGGATAAGTTCTAGAATGAAGTAAAGCAGATAAAGATTGATTGCATTAAAATCAAACAAAAACTAAGCTTAATCTAAAGACTTGCAAAAAAGTAAACAATCACACAATGGGCGGATCCAAATGGGGGAAGGGGGTTGTGGGAGCTGTAATCCCACTTGTTTTTTATTAAACTTATTACAATACGATTTTTATGAATGGGGATGCCGTTTTTATCTTGGAAAGTGATAAAAAAAGGCTTACAAAGCTTGTTAGCGAAAGGGAATGAAGAAGAGGGAATTTTGTGCTCTAGATAACCAAAAATATGAAAATTCGGCAGCAACTCCTCTTTTTCCTCTGACCTGCTAAAAACCAGCAAGCTAATGATTGATAAATTAGTAGGTTAGTCAATAAAATACACTAAAAATTTACACTTAGTACTTGTGCAAAGATAGAACTATTGAGCTACTTCAAGTACTAACTAGATCCAAGCTTTTAAATGTAAAATTGAAACACTTCCTAGATCTAGAAATGAAAGCAAGTAAAACGAGAATAATTAGCCTTATAGATCTAATTTTAACTTGCAAAAATAAAGTAACTGAGCAAGAGTTATAGTTTTTTGTAGAAAGAAGAGGAAACGGCTACTCAAGCTTGAATCTCTTGGAAAACTTGGAAGTTTGAAGGTGAAACCATAAGTGTTTTGATTTAGATCCAAGAAAAGGAGATGCAGCTTAGCTCAACCTTCTACTCAAGATTATGATCTACAAACAAATGCTATCACACTTACAACAATTATATTAGATTTGGTACTTTTCACGGTTAGAAATAAAAAAAGCGTGAGCTACAACTTAATAAAACATGCCTTCTTAAATCGCTAAGAATAAAAGAGTAAGTAAATAAATTGACAACTGCAAATATTTACTCTACGTGCTTTAAGATAACCTTCTTAAAAGCAAACAAATTCTATCACACTTGTAACAATTATATTAGATATGGCACTTTTCACGGTTAGAAATAAAAAACGCATCAGCTACAGCTTAATAAAACATACCTTCTTAAATCGCTAAGAGTAAAAGAGTAAGTAAATAAATTGACAACTGCAGATATTTACTCTGCATGCTTTAAGATAACCTTCTAAGCCAAATTGATTATGAAAAATAAAACATGACAAAAATGCAGTAGTATCACCTCATCCACCAAGAGTATGTACCCATGGAGTCACACTTCATAAGCCACCAAAGCCTTCAACTTTATTCAAATGATAACAATAAACAACTTACATGAGCGGAGGTTCCTTTCTTTTGTCCTTGAATGAGGCAAAAGAACTTGCTTTTATAGAAAAATCAAGCCCACAAGAGGCACACCAATCAACTGAATATGAGAGGCATTAACTAAGAGAAGAACATGGGAAGAGTGGAGTTCGTTGGTGTTGAAGTGTAGTAGAACTTAAGAGATGAACTCCACTTGTCAACATAGCCCCAACAAATCCATTCCACATTTTTCATATCATCCAACATGATCTTCCCATGAAGAATGTCGCACTCTCCAATCATGAGACACTCACACTACACTTCAGGTCAAAGCCACTCCTCACGCCTTGATTTAAGGAAGAGATTGCTTGATTCTCCAAGTCACTCCACCCCAAAATAATGAGGCCACATCATCCCACGTGAGGGACCACATTTCACCACACACGAGTTTGAAGAGGGGTCCTACATCCAAAGTTTGGTGTAGTCTCTGGGTGATAAAATATAAATAGACAATAATTCTTTATCCAAAGTATGATGTCATCTACCATATGAAACAATCGTCACCCTTTCCAAGTCATAAATTTGACTTTTGACTTGATTTTTTATTTTTGACTTTAGTGCAATTTGTTGAAATTTAGCATTTTTTTGCCACTTCGTCGCATCGATAGAGAAATAATCTCATACAAGACAAAATAGTCACCCGGAGCATACGAAAAGTGAGTCTCAACGTAAAGGAGGTGCTCTGAGCTTGAAAATGAGCCCATCCACGCCAAAAACAGACTCAGGACCACACCTTTATTACATTTTGAATTTTTCCATTTAAACCATTAAAAATGGCCTAAAAATGCGGGAAATTTTATTTTTTCGGAAATTAAAAAAAAAATGAGGACCTAGTACATGTTCATAATGACTCAAAACCATGTCTAACACGCTTATATACATCGACACATGAACTTTAATAGGATCCTAGGATTTAACCACCAAGACGAAAATTCCAGCTTTGGAGGAGCAGTGAAAAACTCGAAAATTATACATCGCTAATTCAGCATTGCATAATTGACAAGGGTAAAAACACCTTGGAATGATCGGATTGATGGCCAAGTCCCAGGAAGCCAAGTCCTTTACAAAAAAAATTTCGTGTCAGAACATTTATTACAATGTCCCCAAGGGGTATGAACATGCATTTTATTAAAAAAAAAAAGACGAGACCACACTTGGTCCTTATATGACCACGGACTTCTGAGCATTGAGTAAGAACAACTGATTTGTTCTAAGCTTTGGTGGCTCACTAGGAATCCCCTAAGTGCAACTTAGGTAATAACATAGGGTAGAAAAGTGGTCTTTGTGAAATAACTATCATGGCAACATAAGAGTGTATGGTCTTTATCTTTAACTTTTAAGAGTTGGGATTTTGCTTGATTTTTCTTCCACGTGTTCCTAGGAAGTGTTGTCATGGGTCATCCATCCTCGCGCTTTCACATTGAGATCAAATTTTTATTTTTTATTTATTTCTTTGACTTTGGTACCTTTTTTTTCATTTGTACTTTTGCTTAGCCCTCTCATTGGCTTAGTCCATTTTATATTTAAATTATCTTAGACAACCTGGCTTTTGCAATGGGGAGTGTTGTCCGCCAATCGCACATTGTCAGCAGAAATCTTTTGGACTGTTGTTTCCCAAGCGAGAAAGGTGTGGCCTTGGGGGCAAGCAAAGAGCCAGGTGCTGTCACCTGATCCCAGCTCCTCCGTTTAGGCTAAACTCCTAACGAAGCCAAGGGGGGTAGTCCCTATGGGAAGTTACTAAGGTTATTTGTGTTTTAACCATTTTTTGTGTATGATGTGAATGGGTGTTGTTTAGGAGTTTTTTGATGAAGAAACTTACAATAAAATAACGAGTAAACACTTGCAAATACAATTAAAGATAACGAATCACATAATAATTGCAGATTAAAAGAAAAGCATTCGTGATACAAAAAGCAAATAAATAGCAATGCTTTATACAGATAATAAGCAAATTAAACTGAAGACCAGTGTCAAATAGAGTGCAAGAGATTGTTTTGCGAGGGCTTCTTGGTAAGTTTTAATGTAAGTTTTTAAAGGTGAGTTGATTATTAAATGGGAGGGGGATCTCCAAGATATAACTTTCGGTACGGGAGATATGTCCAAAACCCTTAACCGATGCGGCTACCTGCAAGGAATATGTAGGCTGGTCTGGAGTCTCTGGGACTTTGTTCAACACTACACCGCAAGGGTGTAGCCTAACTGGCACCTCGAGGTCATTGACCAGTTGTTCCTGCTTCATTTGGGTAATTTGCCACCGCCACGGCTTAAATCTAGGTGTTGGATTTTCACGTGGGGAAAGTGGTAAATTTTATTATGGTTGCAATATAATTAGAATGTGAGAATTGAAAAAGTCTATGGTTGCTTCTGGGTAACCCAACTGGGTAGAGCATACACAGCGTAGCACAGATGTTTATTTTGATTTTAGTTAAGGGTGAAGGACAACCATTGTAACAACCCTCCGACAAAGAGCACTCTTGATCTTCCTTAAGGTGAGATTCAAGAGATTTATGAAAGTCAAAACAGTGGTTTTATCACCAGACTTGTAGTTGCCCCTATGAGATGGATCCAAGATGGATGGTAGAGGGATGGGAAACCAAAGAGGTGAAACCAAGATAGCCTCGACTCCCAAATGGATGGTTGTCACGCCAATCGAGGCAATCTTCACTTGATGTTGTCTAAGCCCAAGACAACAATGGGGGAGACCCAGATCTACTCCAGACGAGAGAAATCAAACCAAGACACTAGATCAAATCAATGGAAGATGAAGTACGTAAAGCCACTATGAACAGGCAAGATGACCCGGGTAGGGAAATGGCACTAACTTTACCTCCTCCGTAGCCTCAGCAGCTGATGGAGGACCCACCCCCAAAGACTCAATGATTTCTCTTTCTTTTGGGTTGTCCCTAATGATTTGTTTCTATATTGTTTGCGGCACTATGGCAACACTTCTCGATAGCGAGATCATATATTATAAAATTTCCACGTAGGCACCACCGGTGAAGATTCTCGAACCAGGTGAATACATCCAAGGGAGGAAGTCGATGTAAAGTGAATTAAACCCTAGATCTATGAATGAAATCACAAGATGTGTTATGGTTTGGATCAAGGGGCTTATAAAATGTGAAATTGATCCAAAATTGAAATAACGCGACTTGTGAGTTTTATTATTAGATCCAGGATCAAGGTACCAGCAAATTATGACAATATCCACTGCCTTGGGAACCATGTCCAATGTAGGGAGGTTAAGGACAAGATTAGGGCTATCTAGTACCAATGGATAGACTTGATGAAAGGTATGACAGTATCAAAGTACCCAAGCCTCAGAGATAAGATCAAAACACAAGAAAAATTGGCCAAGTGAAGAGTTGCACTGGGGTTGAGAGATTAGTACCTTGGGATTTGGGCCCAATGGAGTCCCCCAAGCATGACGCCTAGGAGAACCCACTTAGGGTTTGACTCGATCTACAATACCTAGAAATGGTTTTCCAAAAGATCAAGCGGTTTGATCCATGTAATTTTTAGATTATATTTAGTTAGGGTTTTGGCAGTAAAATAATGATGCCAATGGATTGGAACCAAGAAAAGAAGAACTAACCTATGGATCTTACTTGGATAACCTTGTAGACGCCTTGATGATGATGATCTATGTCGTCCCGATCAATTTGAGAAGATTTGGAGAAAGACTCTATGCAAATCGATTTGCCCAAGGAAGCCAATGCGCCCTCCCTCCTGCACAACAAACGTCAACAATATCAGATTTGGTGCATCAAGAGAAAAGGACAAATGCTACAGAAAAATAACAAGATGAAACCATAGATCACAATGATACTAATGATAACCCCCTGATACAAGCGATGCCAAACAAGTGAGTTGAGGAAGCCCTGCAAAAACGCCCAAGTGAAGTCACCCTCTTGTAGACAAAACAAAGTTTCCATGAAAATATAGATCTCACCACAAATACTCAAATACTAGGATGCAATAGACTTTCCAATCACCATCGAAGAACACCAGATGCAAAGGAGACCCAAGAATTTCCACAAAAGAGTTTTTCTATTATCAAGATTCCAAAAGCCAAAGGCCACTTTACAATGAGAAGCTTTCCTCTTTAAATAGGATGGAGAGATACCAAAATCCTAACCACCTTTTGAATGGATGGCTAAGATTAAAAGATCAAAATGTTCTAATCAATGGTTGAGATGAGCTCACCACAAAGTACATGGATCAATATAATAATATAACACATCAATGGACAAAATCGCCCTAGGAGAGGGGATCCCACTCAATATGACAAAATAAACATGAATAAAGCTCATGGTGGGTGTAGGGGGTAGTGACTAACACCCCTAGTGTGTTCTCATGGCACAATATAAATAAAATATAATTTTAAGTGCAAAATAGTGCCTCTGTGGGAAAACCGTGAGCCTCCAAAAGCTCCAGAAAATCATAAAACATGGCGGAGAGATGGGTGTGGGTCCTCCTAATTGTTGAAACTGCTGGAGAAGGCGTGGAAGACATCACACTCATCATCAAAACTTATCCCATGCCATTTGCTTGCCTCAGTAGCCCAAATCAAATTCTTCAGTAGCCATTTTTACCATTTTTAATCTGCCTCGGGAACTGTGAACCTGCCCAAACTTCCACCTGGAGTGCCTGCGTTGCCCAAATGAGCCCACTAAGCTCTCTGGGAGGGGGGTATAATGGTAAGAACAAGTGGCTTGACTACCCCCTCCTCATACAACACCCTAGGTGAATCAATCAAATCATCCTTCTGCTCTGATAGGCCATTTGACATGGCAAAACTGCACCAAAATGGTATAATGAGTCAAATCACTACTGTAATTGCCCGAAACTGAAAACAAACTATCTCATTGGACTCAGGGAGCCCAAATCCATCTAAGGTGTATACTCATACACCCTACAGATCTCTGCATGATCATGTACAATATCCAATATGCCCAAACAGATAAAATAATAATAATCTGTAACTGATCAAATAATCAATAATATGACCCAGGCTAACATCAATCTATTGCAAGTGTTTTAGAGGTTAAGACATGCTCTACAAATCATTCAAGTAACAATTATAACTAGTAATCATTTCACTGGCGATCTATCAACCAAATATATAGAATTTTGCTAATTATTAATTACGACTCAGACCAAACTTTCAAGACCATACTCACTTCATAGTTGTCATCAATTTGCTAATGAAGGATGAACGCTACAAATCAAAAGGCTACGCTAAAGGGTGACTGCTAACTTGACATTGTGACACTTTGGATATGGAAAAGGGATACTCACTCTAGCATATGCCGAACAAGCAATAACACAGGGAATGGCAGTGTCTCACAAATGGGTAAGTTACGTTCATGGGTGTTTATTCACCTTGACAAATGCTCACAATCCATATCAAATACAAGTGAGGCCAGCAATCTTTAGGTATAACTTTTTAGAACCATTGCTTTTTGGGCCTTCGAGTTTCCATAGCCTTGATCCATGCATTTGTCACAAGGATTTTTATTTATTAAGGCTTCATGCTCCATGCGTGTTTAAAAACACTTGTTACATGGGTTTTACATTTCAAATTTACACTTCAAATCCAATTTCATTAGGCTTGCCTTGCATTCATGTATGTTCAAAAACACTTATTTTCATGAATGGGATTTTCACGAGATATTCATTTCATTTCCATATACATTGTATTGTTTCAAGTTTAGCCAACACAACCTAGGCAACTCAGAGTCGAGACACAAATAAACAGGGAAGCTTATCCAACAAAGAGGCTCTAGTGGGGAAAGGTCCTCCATGCCACAAGTCAAGTAGTAGGTCGGGATATAAAAATAACTGGAAGGTAATGGATGGGTGGAGATAATGAACAATGAAACCAACACTAACAAGCCAAAGTATGGTGGGAATGATTACCTCTATTCTCCATAAGGAGGGCAAGAACCAATGAGTATGGGTCAAGAACTTCTAGGTCTAAGTAGGGATATACATATATAATATCAATACAACCAGGTCCACATATTTATATGATCGCCAGATCATGACACTAAATGCTAAGACATGTCACAGGAATGAGTATAAAAGCAATAATAACAATAAAACAAGATAATATCTGTTGAATCATATACATGTAAATAACCAATCTGAACCAACATCTGTCCACTGAGAAACTGCTGCTACACCTCTGGGCAATACTGACTGCTCTGTAAATGGCTAAATGGCTACATCAGTCCTCAAATCTAAGTGTCCTGAGACTCAGTCATGGCATGGGAAAGTACTATAATCCATCATCAAATAGTGATCCATCCTAGATGCTCATCTCAGCATCTCATATGTAAAGGAACTGGTTGAAAAAGTGTACTGGAATCTGAAAAATAGAATATGGTAGCTCGGCTACTATATATGTGATAACAAGTGCAACTAAGCTAAAACAAAAAAAATAAAACTCTTCGACAGAGAGCGCTCTTGACTTGCTTTTCAGTGAAGTTCAAGAGACTTTGGGTTCATTTACTTCTAGATTATTTATGCAAAAAATAAAATGAATTAAGCTACAAACAGTGAAAGAAGTTTACACCCTGCACTTACAAAGAGTGTGTGAGGTGCTGGGATTAGAAAAATGCAATCTCAAAAATGGACAAAAAGACGCAAATCCCCCCAGGGGGAATGGGATGTGGGTGTTGGTTACCCCACTGCTCTCGTTTAATTTTTTACAATTTTGAGATGAAAGAAAAGAGTGCTTCTTAGTCAAACAAACTTGGATCTAAGAGCTTACAACAGTGCACCAAGGCACTATAGCAAAGGGGTGTCCGACGGATCGTTCTAGGGCCTCCTTGATGGTCTTGGTCGCTCCAAAACTCCACTTTTGCGCCAGACCTGCCAAAAACTAGCGAACAATAAACGTTAGAAAATGATGGGAAAGACAATGAAAAAATAAAAAAAATTATACTTAGACAAATTTTCAGAATTTTGAAGTAGAAGCACGATTTTTCCAAAGCTTAGATCTAATTAGATGATGTAATTCTTTGAAGACAAATCAGATCTAAATACATAAAGAAATATTGATTCCAAAAATTAGCATGCAATGACGAATCAATTTCTTAAGCAAGTAACCAAGGAAAGACAGAGTTTGGGTTAGGAAGGATGAGGAAGGGCCCCTTTTAGCCGTGTTTTTTGAAGTTGGAATCAAGCGCTCTGAAGACCCTACATGGTGAAAGTATTAGATTTAAAAGGGTCTTGTTTCGTGAAGACGTGGTTGGGCTTCAACTCCTTCACCTTTGGTGATACCTGAAACACAATTCTCAATCCACAAAGCACAAGATCAAATACCAAAATGCTAAATTATGAAAATATCTGAAAAACAATGGTATAATTAACTACTTCATGTTCGCTTCAAACATTCAAGAAATTTTGCATAGATAACCAAGTTAAGACTCTAAATGGCTATCCTACCGTGCTAGATTTATAGCCCTCCTAAGCTAGCATTGATCAAATATTTTGCAAAAGAAAGAGAATAGGGTAAGAACGAGATCACCTCACAAGATGAAAATCATACACAAAGAGCCCACGCATAGACCTCTAAGAGTTCTCTTGCACGTTCTCCATTCTGGTCCTAACATCGGTCTTCCCTCAAGGATTGATCTCCCTTCCTTCCCATCACTCAATCAAAATACCTTTTTTTTATTACAACTTTTCTCTAAGGCAACCTCTTCAGTTCACCTTGCCCTTCGTTGCACCTGCCTTAGCGATCCTACGTTAGGGAAACCACCCTAGAGTTGGAGAAGAGCCAACCTGAAGCGAGGAGAGAGGAGTGTGGTGACATTGGCTTCTCTATTGAGAGTTGTCATCGAGCTAGTGTGCTTACTTTTTGGGCTTCAGCACACGCATGCCAGTTTTGGGTGATAACATTTTGGCGCCGTTGTCAAGGAACGAAGTCAAGTTCCCGAAATTTGAAGACTGTGCTTCATTGACATTTGTGGGAGATTACATTGCAGATTCTTCTTCTCACATGGCGACTCCACGAAGAGACAGAGCCCTTGTCCTTTTGCAGATTTAAAGATCCTATTGGGTGTAGGGGTGAGCACACTCATTGGAAGGATTTCAAGCTCACCTTGGTGACTCCACAGTTTGGTATGAGGTATGACTATATACATTTTTCAGATCTAGTACCTCATTATTTGATTTATGGATATGATAAGGAAAAACCGCGTGATTTTCTACACAAAGCTACTTTGTATGAAGCTTACAGACCGCTGGATTTCTCAAAAATCCGTGGCTTTCCTAATGAGTGCTACAACCGTGGGAAGGTGCATGACATTCTTCCCGAATTCCATGGAAATGACGGTGTTTCAGCCACCCATCATATTGCCTCTCTCTGCAAACTAATGTCTGATTTTAATGTTAATCATGAGGTTGATATTATGATCGTTTTTGCTATAACTTTGGAAAGGGGTGCAATAATCTGGTTCTATGGCCTTTTGGATGAATCCATAGATTCCGTGGCAAAGTTTTTCGAGAAGTTTCTCCTTTGCTGGCATGATGGAACAGTTGATGAGATTGAGCAACTTGCTAAAGAATATGATGCTCTCATCCCTAGGGTACATCCTGAGCTTAAAGAACAGACCATTGAAGATCCAATCGAGGAAGCACTACAAAGGCCTTCGGTTGAAGATATTATTGAAGAGATCACGGATATGGCTATAATAGAAAACATCGAAGATATTTTTGAACAACTTTGTGCTGAAGATTTGAACTTTCCTCAAGTTCATCCCATTGAAGGTAATAATCTTTGTTCTACAGATCAACCTGAGCAGTTTGACAATGGAGGTTTGTATGTGAGCCTATCAATCAATGGATAGAGGCTTCTTGTGCACATGCTTCTTGCTCAAACTTTGATATTTTTTTCTATCTTAACAATTTCATGTTGCACTTCAAATTTATTCATCAACAGATGTTAAGACATCTTTGTTTTATGATAATATTGTTCCTACTTTTGTCTTTGACCAAGCACATAAAAAGGAAGTTTGGCATGGAAAAAAGTTGGGAGGATTCTTTCCCATTAAGTTGAATAGAAAAATCATGTTGGGTTTTTGGATACAGATTGGGCATCTCTTTCATGGTTGCGTGTTTCATTATAAGCTGTAGAGTAAATCTAACATAGAAGGCTATCAATCTAGTTCATTGGGCAAGCATTTGCAGTTGTCAAGTTGTTTGTTGACGTTATGTTTTCAAAAGATATTAGGAGTAATAGACAGTAGTCAGTTATACTTATATTCTCCTTGTCTTTGATTATGGAACGTACTAGATTAATCTCACTTGTGTGAAACACAAGGCCCCCTTGAGTCCTCCTTTGACTCCATTCTGAAAGTTTATGAAAGTTTCCCCAAGCCGGTTTCAAGCCTTTAGGGTTCTCTGTATTGTTTAATGTCCAACCCTTTCAATGCATAATTTTTCACAAATTAACCAAACTGAAACACATGTGAAAACTTTTTCTCAATTTTAAACAAACTCAGAAATTTTCGTTTCAAAACTGGAAAAACTAAACTCAGAAATTTTCAGCCATTTACACACATGAAAATTTAGACACTTGTTTTTGTCCAATGGACCAGGATAAAACCCCTAAGGGAAAACCTGTTTCTGAGAGAGATTTTATTTTTCTTTAGGAAAAAATTACAAAATAAAAATCAGCGGTACTTATCAATTTTCAGTCTCAAAATTTGAACCCTTGCTGCTGAATTTCCACCTTGAAAATCGTGCCAACTGCTGCCTCAAAATTCATGCTAACTCTGATTGTATGGACATAATTAAATTCTGTAAATTACTCCTCAAAAACGTGCCTGAACCCTAATGTACGGTACATAAATTAATTCTGTACTTTCACACGTGCCAGACCGTACTGTACAGATTCTGACAGGCCATACCTCAAAATCTGTGCAGAAATATGTAATGCAGTGGTACGTTGTACAGAAATGTCAGACTGTCTCGAAATTCGTGACAAACCGTACTTCTATACGGAATTCAGAAATTTGTGTCCTTTCTCGATTTATGTGCTTCTTCTCGATTTCTGTGCAGTCTTCTCGATTTATGTGCTGCCCTCATAAATTTTGTCTGCTCCTCAATTTCTGTGTTGGGAAAATATTTCTCTCTCCTAGTTCTAAAATTCTCTTCAAAAACCCTCACTCTTCTTCTCTCTCTCTCTTCAAAATTATCTTCTGAAGATGAACACAATGAATCAACTTTTGCCTTGCCCTAGCCTTTTTGTTCATGTTAACTTCCCTTGGCAATCTAACGATCAAGATTAGATTAGATCAAAGGTTGACACTAAATGCTCCATTAAAAAATATTTAACTGATATTTAGTGCACTCATATCATTTAATAAAGTTGAGCAACCCCTTTTTCTTTTTAATCACTCACGTAACTTTTTAAATGAACTTAGGTAAATACCCACTTTAACTTTTCAATAAAGTCACTTTAAAAATATAAAGTGCATCTCACTTTATTAAATGCACAAAATGACTAGGAGTCACATTTAAGTGTCCTTGTCCACCCCAAGGCAACACTAGGTGGACAAACACTTCCTAGGTAACTTTTCAACACTCCCTCTTACCGAGGAAAGTGTTTTTCACCACTCCCAACTTGTCTCTGAAGTAGACATGCTTCCCTCTACCCAATGCCTTCGTGAGAATGTCAGCCACCGGCTCATCTGTCGGAACATACTGCAAACAAACAGCCCCTCTCTGAACAAAATCCCTGATGAAGTGATATCTAATCTCAATGTGCTTCGACCTGTCATGAACTACCGGATTCTCAGAGAGTTTGATGCAACTATAATTATCACACTGTATAACTGTGGCACTCGGCTACTTATCAAACAAATCCGCCATCAACCTGCAAAGCCACAAGGCCTTACAACTGGCCTGACTGGCTGCCATATACTCGGCCTCAGCAAAACTCAATGCCACGGACTTTTGCTTCCTGCTGAACCACGACATAAATGCCGAACCCAAGCTGAAGCAACAACCAGAAGTGCTCTTCTGGTCCGAAACACTACCTTCCAAATCTGAAACTGTATAGCCAACCAACCCCACTCCACCAAATCTCCTATGATCCAATCCATAGTCAGTTGTACCTACAAGATACCTCAAGATGTGTTTTGCAGTAGTCCAATGCACTCTCCTAGGGTCCACCATGAACTGACTGAGAGTGTTCACTACAAAACTCATATCTGGTCTCGTGTTGACCAAATACATCAACGAACCAATCAACTGACGATATAAGGTATGATCCACCAACTCTCCCTTTTAAGCATGAAACTTCGCCCAGTTGGTGATCATGGGTGTAGACATCGGTCTGCAATCTGTCATCTCAAATCTCTTCAAAACATCTGCAACATATTTTCCTTGCCCCAAGAAAACATGTCCATCCTCCTGCCAAACCTCCATCCCCAAATAATAATGCATCAGTCCAAGGTCTGTCATCTCGAACTCTGAAGCAAGATCCTTCTTGCACGAATCAATCAGGTGCTCTCCCCCAGTAATGAACAAGTCATCAACATATAGTAGAAGAATAAGTGGAACACCACCAACCACAATGTAGTATAGGTTGGGATCCGCTTCACTCTTCTGAAACCCAATCGAAAGCAAGTAGGTGTCGATCCTAGAATACCAAGCCCGAGGGGCTTGCTTTAGTCCATACAAGGCCTTTTTCAGCCTGCAAACATGTGCGTCTCTCTCACATACCTCAAAGCCTTGTGGCTGCTCCAAATATACCTCCTCCTGTAGAAAACTGTTGAGGAAAGCGGTTTTCACATCCATCTGATGGATCTTCCAACCCATCTCTGCAACGACGGAGATCACTACTCTGATCAAAGAAAATCTGGCCACTGGAGCAAATGTCTCATCATAGTCAACTCCCTCGACCTGTGAGAAACCATGTGCAACAAAACGAGCTTTGAACTTCTCAATACTGCCATCTGCAGCATGCTTTATCTTGTAAAGCCATTTGGAAGTCACAACCAACTTCCCCTCTGGTCTCGGAACCACTTCCCACACCCCATTCTTCATGATGGAGTTGTACTCTCCATCATGGCATTTCTCCATACCTGGTGTGCGGAAGCCTCCTCATAAGTATCAGGAATGGTGTCACGCAAGCTAGTCACCCATGCCATATAACTGGAAAACCTCTCAGGTACCCTGCTCTCCCTGACCTCCCTCTTGGGCGGTCCAACTGACTGCTCTGCTTCCTTCATCAACTCCTGAAGCCAACTTGGCTTCCTCTTCTTGGAGGAAGCATCCTGTCTCAGACTCTCCTCAACCTCCTCATCAAACATATGTCTCCCTGAAGAAGTCCCAACAACCTGAGAACCTGTCCCTAGTGAACTTGTACCTGTACCACTAGAACTCGAATCACCTGAAGATGTCATCTGTGAACCTGTGATCCGTGAACCTGTCCCTGTACCAGAAGTACCTATAGACTGAGCCTGCCACTGAAGAACTTGTAACCTGTGACCCAGTCACACCTGAAACCGGTGACCCTGAACTCTGGCTCGCTGAACTCTAAGCTATCACCTGTGTAGTACCCTGCTGATCCTCCATCTCGAAATTAAGAGACTTCCTGAAGAATTTCTCCTCCTCGAACTTCACCTCCCTTCTCACCACAACTTTTCTCTGTGTAGGAAGGAAAATCCAAAAAGCCTTCGATGTCTCATCGTAACCAACAAAAATACCACGCTCACTTGTAGCCTCCAACTTTGTCCTCTTCTCAGAAGGGACATGAGAGTATGTAAGGAAACCAAAAATCCGAAAGTGACCTATCTCATGCACTTTCCTTGTGAATGTCTCCTCGGGAGTTTTACTCCCCAATGCACGGTGCGGACTCTTGTTGAGAACATAAACAGCAGTACTACAGGCCTCTACCCATAGAAAGAAAGGAAGACTTTAATCATGCAGCATGGCTCTAACTGCACCCACTATAGAACGGTTCTTCCTTTCAGCCACTCCATTCTGCTGTGGAGTGTAAGGAACAGTCAATTGCCTCGTTATCCCCTCCTGTCAACAATACTCATCAAATGCACGAGAAGTGTACTAACCTCCATTGCCTGACCAAAGTACCTTGATCTTCTTTCTTGTCTGGTTCTCCACAAGAGCTTTGAACTCTTGGAACCGAAGCAAGACTTCCTCTGATCTCTTGCTTCTAAGGAAATAGATACAGGCCTTCTTGGAAAATTCATCAATGTAAGTGATGTAATACTCATATCCTGTCAAAGAGGCAGATGACATGGGACCACACAGACCTGAATGTATCAACTGAAGCACTCCCTCTAATCTGGAATCACTGCTTGGAAAAGGAGTCTTTGTGTACTTTCCCGAAGCACACCCTCTACACACACCACTCGACTCTATGCTGAACTCTAGCATACCTATAGTCATCTCTCTCAGCATCCGCAAAGCTGGATGGTGAAGATGGGCCATCCTCCTATGCCATAGCTCACACAACTCATCACTGCTCTGAGTGTGTGACAGTGCATGATGTGGTTGGAAGAGAAGCTAGTACAGTTTCCCACTCCTGACTCCAATCACCCGTGAGTCAGATGGACCTGCTGACTTGGGAAAGATGTGAACTCTCCCATCAAGGACATATACATCGAAGCCTCTGTCCTCTATCATGGAAACTAAAACAAGGTTCTTCCTCAACCCAGGGACATACAATACATCCCTCAGAAACATAGGATGCATGGACTCCCTCTCAAAGCAGATAGTCCCTCACCCAACTACTCTCACTACTTTATCATCTCCCAATACAACCTCCATCTCCAAGTCTGACTCTGACATCTCTGTGAACATGTCTCGATCACCTGTCATATGACTGGAAGCTCCACTATCAATGTACCAAGTGGAGGAAGTAGTGGTGGCACTCAATGAATGCCCCACAATCATGGAATGCTCCATGTGGTCCTCAAAATCCCTACTGGTGATAGAAGATGCTCTCTCAACACCAACACCTGCAAAGGCAGAAAAGTCTCTCTCAAATCTCACTGCAAACTCATCGATCTCCGCTGTAGTTGCAGTTTGCTGCTTCTTCTCTTCTTATTAGGACACTGTCCAGCATAGTGTCCCATCTTCTGACATGCAAAGCATTTCACTTTGCTCATGTCCTTCTTCTCTCCCTCATGCTGTTTGGCCCCCTCCTTGGAACCCTTCTTCAACTTCTTCTTCTTCTTGCCCTTAACTGCTAAAGCAACATTCTCCTCATCATCTCTCTAATGTGATGAACTGCCCTGTAAGAATCTTCTCCGTATCTCCTCCTGTGTGAGATCATCCCACAATTGATCCCAGGTGGGCATGTTCTCCCTCCCAATAATGGTCTAAACAAATACAATCCACTGCTGTGACACTCCATTTAGTGTTGTACGCACCATCTCGAGAACACCTATCACCTCTCCTACAGCTGCTAGCTCATCTCTTACCTGTGTGATCTTGGTAAGATATGATGCCATGCCTTCACCTTTTCCCATGCGAACACTCTTCAACTTTTCTCTCAATACCATTTTCCTGTTTTCATTGGAACTCTGATAAAGATTTGTCAAACCTGTCCACATCTCAAAAGCATGGTCGTTGGTTGAAATGTGAGGGATCACGTGATCCTTCACCGCATCAAGAATGACTCTTCTTTCCCTTATGTCCTTTTTTCAGAAAGGTTTCCTTATCTGTTGCATCATCAGGTACTACCATAGGATTTGTAGTTGTCTCATGAACTATATCCCATAGTTCATTCTCTTCGAGAATCAAGCTAATCCTAGCCTTCCAAGGGCTAAAATTTGCAGCCCCATCAAGTCTATCTCCCACTCTAAGACCGAACACTATGGCTACAACCTATACTCACAAGCAAGTTGTTCAAGTCTTCTTTCCTTCAAACCAGAGTTTCTGAATGTTTAAAATTCTGAATCTTTGCAAAGCTCTGATACCATGAAAGTTTTTGAAAGTTTCCCCAACTCGGTTTCAAGCCTTTAGGCTTCTCTGTATTGTTTAATGCCCAACCTTTTCAATGCATAATTTTTCACAAATTAACCAGACTGAAACACATGTGAAAACTTTTTCTCAATTTTAAACAAACTCTGAAATTTTCTTTTCAAAACTCGAAAAACAAAACTCAGAAATTTTCAGACATTTACACACATGAAAATTTAGACACTTGTCTTTGTCCCATGGACCAGGATAAAACCCCCAAGGGAAAACCTGTTTCTGAGTGTGAGAGATTTTATTTTTCTTCAGGAAGAAATTACAGAATAAAAATCAGCGGTACTTACCAATTTTGCCAACTGCTGCCTTGAAATTTGTGCTAACTCTGACTGTACTAACAAAACTAAATTTTGTAAATTACTCCTCAAAAAACATGCCTAAACCCTGTTGTACGGTACATAAATTAATTATGTACTTTCACACGTGCCAGACCGTACTGTACGGATTCTGACAGGCTGTACCTCAAAATCTGTGCAGAAATATTTAATGCAATCGTATGCTGTACGAAAAGATCGCACTGTCTCGAAATGCGTGCCAAACCGTACTGCTGTACGGAATTCAGAAATCTGTGTCCTTTCTCGATTTTTGTGCCTCTTCTCGATTTCTGGGTTGCCCTCATAAATTCTGTCTTCTCGATTTTTGTGCTGGGAAAATATTTCTCTCTCCTGGTTCTGAAATTCTCTTCAAAAACCTTCACTCTTCTTCTTTCTCTCTCTCTTCAAAATTCTCTTCTAAAGATGAACACAATGAATGAAATTTTTCCTTGCCCTATCCTTTTTGTTCATGGTAACTTCCCCTAGCAATCTAACGGTCAAGATTAGATTAGATCAAAGGTTGACATTAAATGCTCCATTAAAAAATAATTAAACGATATTTAGTGCACTCATATCATTTAATAAAGTTGAGCAACCCCTTTTTTTTTTAATCACTCACTTAACTTTTTAAATGAACTTAGGAAAATACCCACTTTAACTTTTTAATAAAGTCACTTTCAAAATATAAGGTGCGTCTCACTTTATTAAATGCACAAAATGACTAGGAGTCACATTTAAGTGTCCTTGTCCACCCTAAGGCAACACTAGGTGGACAAACACTTCCTAGGTAACTTTTCAACATATTCTCCCTTCTGGTAGTAACACTGGTCTTCCCTCAAGGACTGATCCTCCCTCCCTTCCCATCACTCAATCAAAATACCTTTTTTTATTACAACTGTTTCTCGAAGGCAGCCTCTTCAGTTCACCTTGCCCTTCGTTGCACCTACCTTAGTGATCCTACCTTAGGGAAATCCCCTAGAGTTGGAGAAGAGCCAACCTGAAGTGAGGAGAGAGGAGTGTGGTGACATTGGCTTCTCTCTTGAGAGTTGTCATCGAGCTGGTGTGCTTACTTTTTGGGCTTCAGCACATGCATGCCAGTTTTGGGTGATAACAAGGAGTATCTATCATGGTATTTTCCTCTACATTTTATTCATCAACAGCTTCGTTTTTTAAGAGTACAAGAATATTTTGAATTTGATTTGAGGCACTCATACAATGGAATAGTAGCAAGACCATATGTCGTTACTAATAAATTTAATAGATCATTCACATAGGGGAAAGTGAAGGGGTTGGATTAATTGGCTTAGCGATATGGAAATGGTTAGGCAATATGTTATGGAATGAATGAAATCACATGACTTAGTTCATTATGGTACATATCAACATCGTAATAAAACACTTATTAGGTGAGAAGAGAAACACCAATATTAGACTAAGACATGTAATAATTTAAGTATGTAAGTCACTATGAAAGCACATAAGTAATATTCTCATGCTAACATACCATAATTTAAGTATGTGAGTCGCTATGAAAGCACATAAGTAATATTATCATGCTAACATACCATCATGCAAGAAAACATGTGTAATGCCCCACCTAGTTAAATAAGTTAGAACAATAGGTGCATGACTAAAGGTTCTAATATAAATAAAATAGAGAAATAATTAAATGCATATTTAAGTTTAAAATGAGATTTATTACACAAAAAAGGGATTAGTTTATGGATGACAGGTGTCATCCATGCAAATAAACCTTAGTTTTACTAATAAGGAAAATGGGCTTTTTAAGGGGGAGGGGAGGACTTCAAGGGGGGTTATTGTCGTCCTCTGGGAAGCTTGGGGTGCTTGGTCTAGTTATAGTATGTTGCATGAGATCTCGCATGGGCCAGCTGCACATACTCATGTAAGTCAAGTTTTTCCATGTTTCCATTTCCATGTATGTTCTCTCTCTCCCCCCGTTAGAATACTCTCACTCTTATAAGTTATGTGTAAACACTTATGGTTTTATGTTGCTATTGTTGGTTCTAGCAGTGACTTTAGAGAATATAATTGATGGATTAAGTAGTTTTATCAAGGTAGGCACTACAACATGCTAAGTAACGATGAATGTTAGAGATATCACAACACTAGAGGGTGATGCTCTCTCACTGGTGAGGCTATTAAAGATCCTAGACCATTTGGTGTTGCTCGAAGAATCTTTGACCAATGATTGATGGTGCAACCACATTCACCCCTTGTTGAAAGAGGGGTAACACAACATAGGAATCCATATAGGACAGTAATAAATATATGAATAAGATAGAGTAGAATAACATAGGATGATTACAATGCCATGGGATGGTATACTTATAGATACATTGACTGCTCACCATCAATGATAGGTAATGTCCCTTTATTAGGATGTGATATTTCATTTATTATTATTATTATTATTATTGTTATATATTAATGTTCATTACATTCTACTTTAGCAAGAATTGAGGAAGAGGATATGAGACATTATTGCATATACCCTCCACTTTTATTTTCAACTTCGACAATATTTCTTTGTTAATGTAAGGCGTATGTTCAAAACCAAAAAATAAATACGAAGAATTCTAACTATTAGCCCGTGGGAGTGACATCTAACAGCAAGCAGCAAGGTAATCGAGCTTGTATTAATGTGGAGACCTAGTGTCAAATCTCTCGAGTGAGCATGGATGTAAATATTTCCTTGTAAATATATGAAGTATTTCTCAATCTAAAAAAAATAATTCTAACTATTTACGATATATTTTGTCCCCCCGATCATGTTTTATTTCCATTTCAATTTTGTATGGACTCTCCATACAAATAACAAAGATCCCTACTCTTTTGAAAGAATGACCATGAAACAATAAGAAATG
Organism: Pseudotsuga menziesii; assembly: GCA_001517045.1. NCBI lineage: Eukaryota > Viridiplantae > Streptophyta > Pinopsida > Pinales > Pinaceae > Pseudotsuga > Pseudotsuga menziesii. Next base: position 592,361 of record LPNX010429180.1, on the reverse strand, counting down.
CACCCTCCCTTCTTCATAACAGAACATGGCCACCACAAATCCTTAGGAAACAAAACAAGAGCTACACAAAGAAACAAGTTAGAATCCTAGCAACAATATTGGTTTGTGAAGTTTCCCTGCGAAAAAAATCATATTCTCATTCTACATAGCACTGAATTTGAGGATGAAGTGAAGTTTACCAACATACCAAATCAGCTGGAAAACGCTCATGGTTTCCTTCCATCTTGAAGCACCCAGTCCTTGTGAGAATAGAGAACCAAGGTGGGCCTGCCTGTAATATGGAAAAGAAGGCTCTCTTTAAATAATTTGCAGCCCCTAAGGAATATACATATCAGCTGGAAAAGGGTTGTGGCATAGAAGACTCAACTTCAACAGTGTAAACCATAAAAAATTATTAAATGATAAAAGACTTATCTATCATTATTGTTAGAATGAATTGATAACTACCTACTAAAGTGAGGGGGAAAATGAACCCTGACCTGGTGTACACCATATATATCAACAGCAGGATTATCCCCTATCATATAAAGAACATTTACTTTCTCATTTGTGCTATTTCCCTCATTTAGAGTTTCAAGTTGATCACTTGGTGGTAAGCCCGTGGCCATTTTCTGTAAAACAGTCTCTGCATCTTTGAAAACTGTAGCATTTGGTTTTCCAAAAGACTTATAACTCAAAGGAGTGTGATGAATCCTGCGGAGTCCATATAGTTTCAAACAATAATCAGCATCCCTACCTACTTATGACGATTCATAAACCTTGATTCTGTTTTAAAGATAAATTGCATATCTTTGTTCGTTGTGTATGACTACTCTTGGTTCATTATTTTGATAGGCAACTTGGTAGAATCAAAACTTGCCTATTAAAAATGCTCTCAAGGGCAATACGAAAGGCTCCCATACCAAGCCGCTCAGTAGCAAATGCTCCCTGTACTTCCCAAAACATTTAACAATGGAAAGCTTACATTAAACTCTGTTCGACATACTTAAAGTTGTCAACTATTACTAAGAACGCATTGAAAAATGCACCTGACATTGGGAGAATGCAAAAGGCTGCATTCATATTCTTTTAATATTGGTAAATGAATTCAAAAAAGAGTTGACTTTGTCAGATCATTTGAAAAATTGTTGTCCTTCTCATCAATCCATATAAAAAGACTTAGAAATAAGATAAGATAATTTATTAATGTCCATAAGACACCAAATACTAGGGCAATGAAACTATAGAATGCAACATATCACAAACATAATGTGGGAGTGCAAAGGCTACTCTTGAAGCTGAATTATCTTTGAAGCTAAGAGAAAGCTGAATAGAATATCCACCATTATATCCTACCTGTAAATAATTCGATGGATCCTATTTGTTTTTGCGAAGCTTTAACCATTGTTGAAAAAACTGGCATCAGCAAAAAGCCAGCAAGGTGTTCATATTACAACTTTTCAACAACATCGGGGGAAAATTTGGCAAACAACAAGAAGCTTTAAAAAATACAAAATAAATTCAAATTTTTAAACATATAAGCTAACATCAATATCAAATAAACACATTTGTACATAACAATGTTATCAAAACCGGAGCGGTCATCGAACCGGCAGAGCCCAAAATGTGAACCGAACTGGAAACCGATCTGGAACCAAAAATTAACCAGGGAAAAAACCAGCAGACTGAAAAATACATAAAGTATTCATATATTGTAAAAAAACCTATAACAATGTTATTAGAACTGGAGCGATCATCGAACCGGCAGAGCCCAAAATGTGAACCGGACTGGAAACCAATCCGGAACCAGAAATTAACCAAGGAAAAAACCAGTAGACTGAACAATACATAAAATATTCATATTTTGTAAAAAAACATATATATTCATGTGCATACATATGAATCCAAACCATTAATACACAAATATGCAAAGTTTCTCATATCTATAGCAAGCATAGGTACAAATAACCAAAATAACACTAAAAGCAATACATCACTGAAGTTCTAAACCAAAATACATCAACAAAGAGGCTCTAAATGGCCCCTACAGTCAAAAAAATAAACATATTAAAGTTTTAAACATATAAGCTAACATCAATATCAAATAAACACATTTGTACATAACAATGTTATCAGAACCGGAGTGGTCATCGAACCGGCAGAACCCAAAATGTGAACCAGACTGGAAACCGATCCGGAACCGGAAATTAACCAGGGAAAAAAACAGTACACTGAAAAATACATAAAATATTCATATTTTGTAAAAAATATATAACAATGTTATCAGAACCGGAGCGGTCATCGAACCGGCAAAGCCCAAAATGTGAACCGAACTGGAAACCAATCCGAAACCGGAAATTAACCAGGGAAAAAACCAGTAGACTGAAAATACATAAAATATTCATATTTTGTAAAAAACCATATATATTCATGTGCATACATATGAATCCAGACCATTAATACACAAATATGCAAAGTTTCTCATATATATAGCAATTATAGGTACAAATAACCAAAATAACACCGAATGCAATACATCACTGAAGTTCTAAACCAAAATACATCAACAAAGAGGCTCTAAATGGCCCCTACAATCCAAAAAATAAACATAGTACTACTACTAATGAATAACTATAAACTAATAACATGAAAAGTAGGTCATAATCATCCTCATCCTCATTCTCATCGTCATCGCCATCCTCATCCTCATCATCCTCAACTAGAGTGGGATTTTGTGCCCCATTAGATTCCCCTGGCTTTGATGGTAAAACCTCTGGAAGTGGGTCCAAATCCAACCAAGAAAGGTCTTCATTTTCAAATGTTGGTGCCTAAGACTCCATAACCCAATCCGATGATGGGATCAAAGTCATCCAAGGTTATGTTGCCTGATGCTGTGGTCTTGTTCAACAACTAGTTACACCTCATCCTAAGATTGTACTGAACATTGACCATATCATTCAATCGTTTGTGTTCGAAACGGTTTCGCTTTTGGTGTGTATAAGCTAAAAAACGCTCCAATTGCATTCACATCCAGAAGTGTTGCATGGCTAGCTAAAAATCTGAACTACAAACTTTTGCAACTTAGGGCAATGCGCACCAAATTGTCCCCACAAATAGGCTGCAATAAGAGTTGAATGCAAACAAGTTTCAGCAAACTACTTTGAAATTTTTCAATAATAAAATATAATTTGAAAACTTTGAAATTTCTTACCAAGTGGATCCTTTGCTCTGCCTCATATGGCCATACTCAAGCCAAAGCTACCCATACTCTCATTGAATTGCAACAGTTTACTATAAATCGAATCTTATGTCTTGGGATTAGGAACCATGCGCTCAATGCATCTATACAATCCATCTTTTACCTCGCCATCATCATCTGCTTCAAAGTCTTTTGTATAGTGGTACCTTCAAAAGTTCAAAGTTTAGAAGACCAAAAATATTCATCAGCGAAACCCATGGAGGGTTTATCATCATTCACCATTTGCAACACTTACTCAAGAGGCTCACTAAACAAAACAATCTCTTTTGCCTTTTTCCAAAATGTTTTTTCAAACACTTTGTCAGCTACCTCTTTCCCTTCAGCCTTTTTACTCCACTGAGATGCATTCCACTTGTTATCACGAATCTTGTATTGCCCCATAGAGTGATCCTATACAAGATGGTAGAGGGGAAAGGCAACCAAAGTCGTGACCTACGAATACTCCAACCCCCAAATGATGGAATGGTTGTCACACCGATTGAGATGTCCTTTTCTTTATGCCACTAAGGCTCAAGTGACAAAGGGGGAGACCCAGACCTATCCTAGAAGGAAAGACCTAAAGCTAAATCATCATATCAAACTAAAAGCATATTATAGTAAGGTGAAAGTTGTAAACCTTAGATCTAAGGATAAAGCCACAATTTTAGGAATACTTGAGTGGAGTATAGTTATGGGTGTCGAAAATGTTACTCAAATTGATTTACTTAGTGACTTATGGATTTAATTACTAGATCCATAATTTATGTGTTAATTCGAATGATCAAACTTGAAACCCTAAGGGGATTCAAATGTAAATATAAGGAAATGCCCTAGGTAAAGTTTGATTAATGAATTAGTGCCTTTAACACACTAGATTAACTACTTGAATGAGAGATGTGGCAATGTTTGAGATCCTAGCAAAACTAGAACAAAATGTACCCAAAAAACTGCTGACAATGAAGAGAAGGCGATTTACATAGGGATCAGTGCCAATTCTACATGGGCAAATGGAGTCTAATGGTGACGCCTACAAGGGAGACTAGGTTTTGGATAATGGTCGTCAAAACCCAAATCGCCAAATTTAAGATTTCTTAGTGTAAAATGATCTGATGATTTTTCCTACTTACTACAATGGCTTTTTTCAGTAAAATAGATGATGGGCAATGGATGAAAAATAAAACATAGAGAATTTGGTTGAGATACTCACTTGGAATTTGTGGATACCTTCCTGGATGATGAGGATTGCTTCCTCAGATCAAATGAGGGATCCAGACAAGTTCTTGATGAAAACATCTTGCTCAATGACCCTAGCGTCCTCCTTTCCCGCCACACAAAGGGAAAATCAGTAAGTGAAACAAGAAAGATCAGGATTTGCAAATAAGAAGTAAAAGATAAAGGAATGGAGAGTCATAAAGAAGTAACCACTCCCTGATAAAACCAAACTGAAGAATGACATCAGGGTGAGTCCCCACCAATGCACCTCTCTCCAATTTGCCTCCTTCACCTGCAAATCGAAATGGGTACAAGAAGATACAAGGAACTATGCCAAACTATCTCAGTGCAAGATAAAAACAGTTTCAATCATCATCACATTCATTCATCCACAAAGACACAAGTATTTGATCCCAGAGAAATGTCTTTATTCAGAAGTTCGAATGCCAGAGCTCATGGTTTACAATGGGGGGTCTATTATTTATATAATTTTTAGAGACACAACCCTAACTTACTTTTTCATCCAACAGTTGAGATTATAACATCATCAATGCTGGAGATCACTTTTACACGTATCAACACATGGATCAACTTGACTAGATCAAGGGGGGGGCACTTTTTGCCCAAGGACGTCTTGTCTAAGTCAAAATACATCATAACATAAGATATAACATGATAATACATCAAGGGGGGCACCTTAGGGGCTCAATTCTCCCTAGGCCCCATTACAACATCATAACATAAGATATAACAATGTCATGCATCATATCACCAAGGTGAGGGGCGCCCCATGCGGAACGTCATCCCTAGATGAGACAAATAAATATTCCTGGACATAGAATTGACTCAAACTGTTGTAGAAGTATCCGGAGTGCCATAATAAATTACCTAGAAAAAATCCCTTGCCATTTTCTCGACCACACAAGCCAAATCGATTTTTTCAGTGATTTCCTAGTTCATTTTTGAGTGGTACATCCTCTGAAAATCATAAAAATCATCATATCTTCTTTCAGGCTGAGAACTGGGGAAATTTGACTGCACAAAAAAGTCTAGAGACATAGTAGAATGGTACAAGTGACTACTCATACCCCTGGGGAACTGTTGCGCCCTAGGAGAACCATAATAACTGCAATAAAAATATGATTTGATCAATAGTAAAGAGATAATAATCATTGATCATGCAATTTGGGGCCAAACTCTGAAAACTGAAACCGCAGTATTTGTCTTGGGTATGTCTGGAGCAAATATAAGCACTGTCAATTATTTAGACACATCCTTAGGAACTATGTTTGACTTGGTCATCTGGGTTGACCAAGTCAAAATACCCAAATTGAAGGTGAGATGTTGCACTAGGCTAAACCTGCATGCATCCAAGGTAAGAACTGCTCCAAGATGTATATTAAAACCCAACTTAAATTATGCATTCAAAATTATGGTGACAATAATAATAATAATAACAACCAATAAGATATACCTGTTTTTTTGAGTAATCATTGAATCTTCTAGAAGTCTCTTGTATATGCCATACTTACAAAATTTAAACAATTCACTAGTGCTAGGTGAGGATGGAAAACAAGACTAAAGTAAAGGATGATGACCTCTAGTTAGTTTTCACCATGTGATCTCTCTGGATGATGACAAATACACACAACCATAATGACATATGCATGACAAATGGAAATAGGGGATGCTGGTGTCTCACAAATGGATAAAGTACTTCGGCTTGTTTCCTTTAGGCTCTAGCAAGTTTCCATTTAAAATAAAGATTTTGCAATTTGGAACACTAGTCAACCTCCAAAGGCAGGTACCTTGGATGTTGAACTATTGTAGGTTCGAAGAATATTCTATTGTATTTTATTATTGTAATTTATTCAAAGATGTTTTATTCCTCCGTCAGGATGTTATTATTGTATTTGGTCATCATAGAGTCATGAGGTAAAACCTCCCTCGTAAGTCGAGTCAAGAGAACCCTCCAGAAAGTAATATTATATTGTTTTGAGTCTTCCTAGGTAAGTCGACCCAGTTAAGTTTGTTGGGGCCGACCTAGTTACGAAAAAAGTCAAGTGGAAGATAAAGTATAAATAGGAGTGATGTGCTCCTCATTTGGACACACACACTCACTTGTGCAATGCGCATAGGAGAGAGAGAGAGATATCTGCAAGGAGAAGGAGCACTTGTTTGGGATTTTGTCTTTGTACTTTTGATCATCTATATTGAGGAAGTTTTGTTGGGTTTCCCGAGATAAATCTATGTCTATCTTATGATTGTGCTTCTTTCAGTGATTTTGTATATGCTATTGTTGTGAAATTGAATTGTATACTAATGTTATCTATCTTAGCATATTGAATCTTAACATGGTATCAGAGCTAGCCTAAATAGGACAACTTTCACAAAGTGAAACTCTTTCTCTTCTCCATCCAACAAGAAATTAGGGTTTCTGTCAAAGTTGGAATTTTGGAAATCTAAACACATAGAAAGTTGTGCCTCCCTAGGGCGCATCTATTGAGCCCTAGATCGAAATTTTTGAGTGGGTAGATCTCCGGGACAATCAAACACTAGTTTGACTTTGGACCACAAAACCAAAAAACTACAGAAACTGCAGATCAGAACTTTGCAAGTCAATTTTGAAAGGTGAAAATTTGGAATCTCCAGAAACCAAGTGTACCAGTCAACTCACCTCAGTCAAGCGCATCTCCTGGTAAGGTCAGATTTGCATTTTGAGAAATTTCATTTTTTGGTGACCACCTGGATAAGATGGCCCCAAGCACTTAGCTTGAGGATAAGCTAGAAGGCATAGAGAATTTTTGAGCAATATCAGATTGGTCTCATTCTTAGAGAGAACGATCTTACCAAATACATCAAGGAAGAAGTTGCAGAACCTGAAGAGGATGAAGCTAAGGAGAAGCACAAGAAGGACCTGATTAGGGCAATGACAATCATTGTTGATTCTATCAAAGACCACTTGATTCCTCAAGTGTCATCCAAAGAGACCACAAAGGAGATGTATGATGCTCTATCCAGAATGTATGAAGGAAGGAGCATCAATAAAAAGATGAATTTGAGAACTCAATTGAAGAGTACCAAGATTTGCCAAGGAGAATCCATCCAAGACTACCTCACAAGGGTCTCCCAGTTCAAGGAGCAACTAGAAGCCATTGGAGACTCCCTTGAGGAAGATGAGCTAGTGTGCCAGAAAGGAAAGCATGAAATTCAACATTGTATGGGAAGATTGCATCCAAGAAGAGGCTAGAATAGCCAATAGAGAAGCTCTACTTAAAGAAGATGATCAAGCCCTAGCCACAAATACCAAGAGGGGAAGAAGTCAATCTAACCTCAAGAAGGAAAGCCACAAGGAGTCTCAACCTCCCAAGAAGTTCCAAAGGACAAGAGGAAACAATCCAACAAGAAACTACTCCAACTTTCAATGTTTCAATTGTGACAATCTAGGACACATTGCCAGAAATTGTCCATTGAAGAAAGAAGAATACAAGAAGAGGAACAAAAGACATCATTAACACCTAGCTGAAGATGAAGATGCTCAAAGAAAACACGCAAAAGAAGAAGATGCAGAAGAGTATTATTCTCTGCACTCTCTGGGTCTGTGACACCTAGAGAAGATACATGGCTTATTGATAGTGGTGCTTCAAAGCACATGACGAGACAAAAGAAAACTCTATCAAAACTTTAAGAGAATAACTCTCCCCATAAGGTATCATTAGGAGATGACTATCAATATCCTATCAAAGGAATTGGTGAAGCAAGCTACAAGCTTGATTGTGGAACCCCCATGAAGATGAAGTCAGTCTTATATGTACCAAGTTTGAAGAAGAACTTAGATTCTATCTCAGCATTAGATAAGAAAGGATATAGGGTTGCATTCATAGATGGAGAAGTACTTATGTGGCCCAAAGGAAAATCAATTGAAAATGCAGTTGTCATTGGTGAAGAAGAAGGAGGCTTATATAAACTCAAGGAACATTCAAAAACAACCCTTGTTCATGAGACCACTAGCCCAAGTGAATTATGGCATCGAAGGCTTGCTCACATCAACTACAAAGCACTACCCCATGTGAGCAAAATAGTGACGGGTTTACCAGATTTGAAGATCGATCATGAAGGCATTTGCAACGAATGTGCAGAAGGAAAGAATATCAAGATTCCATATCCGAAGCGTGAGACAAAGACTAAAGAATGGTGTTGCAGAAAGAAAGAATAGGACCATTATGGCAACAGTGAAGAAAATGATACATGATCAAGATCTTCCAATGTATCTATGGGCTGAAGCAGCAAGGACGGCAGTTTATGTACAGAATAGATTGTCCCATAGTGCCCTTGGATTCAAGACTCCAGAAGAAATGTTCACAAGAAAGAAGCCTGAAGTGAGCCACCACAAGATATTTGGTTGCCCAGTATATGTTCACATACCAAAAGAAAAGAGAACCAAGTTGGACCCTTCCGAAAAGAAGGGAATATTTGTTGGATACTGTGAAGTCTCCAAATCCTTCAAAATATACATTCCAGGATTCCATCACATGGAGATTAGTAGAGATGTAACATTTGACGAAGAAGCAGCTCTCAAGAGATCCAGAAAATGCCAACATGAAGAAGTATATGAAGATGTACCTCCCAGAAATATAGAAGTTGCACCCTCCCCCGAAGATGAAACATCAGAAGACCATGATATGCTAGAACCTCAAGAACCTCCCACTATGAATATGTCACGAAAGAGAAATCCTGCTTGGGAAAGAGAAATTATACAAGAAGCAGAGAAGTATGGAGCTCCAGAAGGCTCCACAAGAGTAAGGAAGAAGCCAAAGCCATTTTCAAGTTATGTGGCTTTGATGTGTGATCTTGTAGATCAAGAACCTACCAGTTATGAAGAAGCTATACAGAAGAAAGAATGGATAGAAGCAATGACAGAATAATACCAATCAACAATGAAGAATGATGTTTGAGATATAGTTCCCAAACCAGAAGGAAAAAGTGTGGTATCTTCCAAGTGGATCCACAAGATAAAACATGGAGCTAATGGAAGTATTGAGAAATACAAGGCAAGGTTTGTGGCTATAGGATTCTATCAAAAAGAGGGAATTGATTATGAAGAGACATTTGCGCCAGTAGCAAGGTACACTTCCATTAGAAGTTTACACTAGATGAAGACAGCTTTCCTGAATGGTGTTATTGAGGAAGAAGTGTACATAGAACAGCCACAGGGAGTTGTAGTCGAAGGCAGACGGACTCGCGTATGCAAGTTGAAGAAGGCTTTGTATCGATTGAAGCAAGCTCCTAGAGCTTGGTATGGAAGGATAGATAGCTTTTTGACGAACTTGGGGTTTACCAAAAGTAAAGTTGACCCTAACCTTTACTTTAAGGTTATGGATGATGATCCTGTCATATTATTGTTGTATGTGGATGATTTATTTCTGACAGGAAATTAGAAACAGATTGTAGAATGCAAGAAGAAGCTCGCTGAAGAATTTGAGATGAAAGACCTTGGATTGATGCACTATTTTCTAGGTCTGGAAGTATGGCAGAACCCAGAAGGAATCTTTCTCAACCAAGGAAAGTATGTTGTGGAAATCCTAAAAAGATTTGATATATTGGAATGTAAAGCCATGGCCACACCCATGGATACCAACCTAAAGTTGTTAGTTGATGAATCATTAGAGTTAGTGGATGTGACTCAATGCAGACAGATTATTGGGTCGTTGATGTATCTGACTAATACCACACCAAATATATGCTTTGTTGTGAACACCCTGTGTCAGTATCTAGTTAAGCCTAGACGTGTTCACCTGATAGCTGCAAAGCATGTGATAAGGTACTTGAAAGATATGATATACTTTGGTCTATACTATGTTGCCAGTTGGAGATCTTGACTACAGGTTGTATGGTTATACAGATGCAGATTGGGTTGGAAGTGTCTCAGACAGGAAGAGCACCTCAGGGGGATGCTATTGTCTGGGATCCGCCATGATCTCACGGTTTAGCAGGAAGCAGTCCAGTGTTTCTCTCAGCACAACTAGAGCAGAGTATATAGTAGCTTGTTCTGCTAGCTGTGAAGCCATATGGCTTCGAAAATTGATGTCAAGTCTATTTGACCTAGAGTTGGATACCACGGTGATTCTATGTCACAACCAAAGTTGTATAAGATGACGAAGAACCAAGTGTTCCATCACAAGTCAAATCACATAGAAATCCGGTATTTTTACATACGGGATATGGTACAGAAGGGAGCTATAAAGCTCCAGTATGTGAGCACTGATGAGCAAGTTGTTGACGTGTTGACTAAGCCTCTGTCTCAAGTGAAGTTTGAATACTTCCGTGACAAGCTTGGTGTGGTTCGAAAGGACCTTCCTCGAAAGGGGGAGTGTTGTCGCTCCTGATCGGCGTGCGTGTGTCAAAGCCCAAAAGTAGGCACATCGACCCAATGGCAACTGCGAAAAGAGCAGCCACTTGTTATCACCAACCTTGTAGTTGCCTATGTGAGGTGGATCCAGGATGGATGGTAGAGGGACAAGCAACTAAGGAGGTGGAACCAAGATTGCCTCGACTCCCAAATGGATGGTTGTCATGCCAATCGAGGCAGTCTTCACTTTATGTTATTTTAACCCAAGACAACAAAGGGAGAGACCCAAATCTCCTCTCGATAAGAGAGATCGGACCTAGACACTAGATCAGATCAACGAGACTTGAGGTATGTAAGGTGTAAGGTAATTCGAGACCTTAGATCTATGGAGGGTGTCACTAGGTGTACCAAGGCTTTGGATGAGGGCTTTAGACGTATGAGGATTGATCCAAAGTGGAACACAGGTGACCTATGGGGTAAATACTAGATCTAGGGTTGAGGTACTAGCAATTGGTGAAGATATCCGCTGCCTTGGGAAACGTAACCAATGCAGGGAGGGCAAAGACAGGATTGGAGCTACTTAGTACCGATGGATAGACTCGATGATAGGTATGACAATATCAAAGTACCCAAGTCATCAGGGAAAAATCAGATTGCAAGGAAAAGAGGCCAAAAAAAGGGCTAGCGCTAGGGTTGGAAATCAGTGCTTTGTCAGATCTAGGGCAATGGAGTCACTATTTGTCCAGCGTTGGTAGAGATCCACATGGGAGATGCCTCGATCTACAGACCCAGAAAGGTACTTTGGTCGGAAAAGTCAGTTTATGGGAGAAACCAGCAGCAAGGTGGCTAGCGCTAAGGTTTGGAAGGGCAGATACTCAGATCTAGGACAATCTAAAGACCACCAGCTCAGCGTTGTAGGAGAAATGGAATGAGGATAACTTGATCTACAAACCCAAGTTGGAAAAATGCCAGAAAAATCAGATCTGGGAAAAAGTCAGAAAAATGATGAGGAGCGCTAGGGTCCTGGAAGACAATTTCTCAGATCTAGGGCCACCTGTCAGCATCTAGCTCAGCGTTGAAGGTGATTTGGAGAGAGGAGGACCCGATCTACAAACCCAAGAAGGAATTTTGCCAGAATAATCAAATCCCGCAAAAAGTCAGAATTTCATGAGGAGCATTGGGGTTTGAGGAGACAGTTTTCCAGATCTAGGGCAAACCAGCCACTTTCAGATCAGCGTTGAGGGTGAATTGGGGAGGGGAAGACCCAATCTACAAAACCCAGCAATGGTTTGTCCAAAGATCGAGCGATTTGATTTTTAGTATTTTTGGAATTTTTATTATTATGGAATTTTCAGTAAAATGAGGAAAAGAAGGTACAATGGATTGAGATCTGGAAGAAAGAGACTAACCTGTAGATCTTACCTGGAAATCCTTTTAGATGCCTTGATGATGATGATCCCTGCTATCCCGATCAATTTGAGAAGGCCTGAGTGAGTTCTAAGCCCAACGTTCTACTCCAAGTGACCACTGCGCCCTCTCTCCTGCACAAGCAAACGTCAACAATATTAAATTTGCCGTATCACGAAAGAAAAGCAAGATCTACAGAAAAGTAACAAGATTTAATCATAGATCACAATGAAGTTAATGAAAACCCCCTGATACAAGACGAAACCAATCTAAGCGAGTTGAAGATCCCCTGCAAAAACGCCCAAGATGAAGTTGCCCTCTTGTAAACAAGACAATGACCCCGAAAAAATATAGATCTCACACAAATTTCCCGAATGCTAAGAAGCAAAAGACTTTCCAATCACCATCTACGAACACCAGATGCAAAGGAGATCCAAGAAATATCCACAAGAAAGTTTTTCTATTAATCAGATCCAAGAGCCAAAGACCCCTTACAAATGAGAAGCTCTCTCCTTTAAATAGGAACGAGAGAACCAAAATCCTAACCACTTTCAAAACGAGTGGCTAAGATTAAAAGATATAAATGTTCTAATCAATGGTTGAGATGAGCTCAACATACAATACATGGATCAATATAACCATAAAGTACCAAAGTGGACTAGATCACCCATAAAGAGGGTACCCCACTCAACAAGAAATAAATGAAGCACATGGTGGGTCCATGGAGTGTTAACTAACTCCCTCTGGGTGTTCCCATGGCACAATAAAACAATTAATTTTTTGACTTTGTGCCCCTTGAGGAAATCGTGAGCCTCCCAAAAGCTCCATAAAATAATATAAAAATGCCCAAAAATTAAGTTTGGGCCTAATCAGGTGCTGCAACTGCTGGAGAAGGTGCGGAGGACATCACACTCATCATCATGACTCATCCCATGTCATTTCCTTGCCTCAGTAGCCCAAATCGATTTCTTCAATAGCCATTTAATCATTTTTTAATCTGCCTTGGGAAATGTGAACCTACCAAAACAGCCTCCTAGGGTGCCTGCGTTGTCCAACTAAGCCCACCAAGCTCTCTGGGATGGGGGTACTATGGTACAATCAAGTGGCTGCACCCCCTATGCCCCATACTGCGCCCTAGGAGATCCAATAAAAACATCTCCTTGCTCAAACACATCATCCTGTGAAGCAAAACTGCATCAGAAGGGTAAAATGAGCCTGACCATCTCTGCAAGTGCTCGTAACTGAAAATAAGCTATCTCACTAGACTCAGAGAGTCCAAATCCATCTAAGGTGTATACTCATACCCTTTCCAGGTCTCTCTGCTTGATCATCAACAATATCCAATAAACAATATAATCACCTGTAAATGACCAGATACCAATAATATAACTCAGACTATCATCCATCTGCTCCAAGTGTTACAAGGCTAAGACATGCTCTACAAATCATTTAAGTAACAATCATAACAAGTAGCAGTCACCTCATTGGTGGTATATCAACCAAATACATATATAGGGTTTTATTATTACTCAGACCAGACTTTCAGGACTATACTCACTTCATAGTTGTAGTCAATTTGCTAGTGAAGGGTGAAGGCTAAAATTTACAAGGTTAGGACAAAGGATGACTACCAATTCAACATTGTGACACTTCGGATATGGAAAGGGAATACTCACTATAACCATATGTCGGACAAACAACAACACAGGGAATGGAGGTGCCTCACAAATGGTTTAGTTGTTCAAAGAGTGCTTATTCAACTTAGGCATCATGTCTACATCAAGTTTGATCCAGGTTCATTAGGATCATCAATTTTATTTCCATGCCCTTTTTGGCCTATATGACCCTTTGGGACTTCACCAGCGATTAAAAGCACAGCTAATTGCAGCTTGCATCAAGGACATATTCAAATTTATAAGGTCAGCAATATTCGGATATAACATATATTTAACCATTGCTTTTGGGACCTTTTCTTATACCCTTCGCGGGGTATTTTAGCATTTCATTGCTCTTGCCATTTACTCACATATGTTAAGAAATATATTCTAGAGTTTACAATTTTCATGGGCGCATATATAAATATTTCCAATACAAGTAGTACATGAGCTTTCAGTTTTAGCCAACAACATCTCAAGTGACCATGGGAAGTTCTGCACAGTGCCAAACATCGAGACAACCGACCAGAATGATTTAGGCATACAATCCAACTTACCAAAGGCAAGTTCTGTCACCAACTCAGAGCTGAGACACAATATAAACAGGGAGGTTTGTCCAACAAAGGTTCTAGCAAGGAAAGGTCCTCCGTGCCACAAGTCAAGTAGTAAGTCGCGTTAAAACAAAACTAGAAGGAAATGGATGGGTGGAGACAATAAACAATGAAGCCAACACTAGCAAGCCAGAGTATGGTGGGAATGACTACCTCTATTCTCCCTAGGGAGGGTAAAACCAATGAGTATAGATCAGGAATTTCCAAGTCTAAGTAGGGACATCAATACATAATACAAATACATCCAAGTCCATATATTTATGACCACCAGATCATGACACTAAATGCTAGTGTATGTCACAAAGATGAGTATAAGAGCAATGATAACCATAACACAATATAATAAATGTCGAGTCATAACCATGCGAATAATCCATCTGAACCATCATTTGTCCCTTGAGAAGTACTGATACAAATTTGGGCATCACTAACTGCTCTCCAAAATGACTAAATGGCTACATCAGTCCTCAAATTTGAGTGTCCTGAGACTCGGTCCTGACATGGGAGAGTACTATAGTCCACTAACAAAATAATGATCTGTCAAAACTGCTCATCTCAGCATCTCATATGTAAGAAATCTGGCTAAAGAAATATACTGTATCTGAAAAATAGAATATGGTATCCCGGCTACTATATATGTGATAACACCACCATCACCACACTCCTCTCTTCCTTGCTTCAGGTTGGCTCTTCTCCAACTCGAGGGGGGATTCCCTAAGGTTAAGATCACTAAGGCAGGAAACAATGGCGGACAAGGTGAATAGAAGAGGATGCCTTAGAGAAATGGTTGTAGTATAATAGGTAAATTGAATGGTTGATGGAAGGAGGAAAAAATCAAACCTCACTAATGGACTAGTGTCGGTATACCTAAAGGGAGAAATGGAGTCAAAAGAGAACCCACGAGGGCCTTGTGTCAATGGTGCAGCTACTAGATTTTCTTCCCCTTAATTGCAGAAGATGCGCTATGAAAACAAAAGAGATACTACACAATCAAACTTGATTAAGTGTAAACATCAATACCCGTGTATGCACGCTCATAAAGGGAAAAGGCTAGCAACTATTAGGATTTCCACCTTCCAATAGGACGATAGCATCTGTTTATGGTCTCCAACGCAAACATAGAAAGGAAAGAAAGCCTCTAGCAACAATCGCTCATTCATACAAGTTTATGCCACACACCATAGACAGGACTCAACTGAACAATCATAAAACCCAAAACGATATTTTTTCTAGTAAGCCTTGGCAAAAGATCCTCCCAGTTTTTCCATCATTACAAAGAAGAAGACTTGCTTCTTTATAGGCCAAAAAAAAGGTTCTCAAAAAATTAATAAAATAAAATAAAGAGAAAAGGTAGGATCCTAGATCCACTTTTTCTCAAATAAATTCTACACTAAAAACTAAACTCTAAAGTAACTAAAGCTAACTTCTACTTTGGCTAGCCCAATAGAAGAAAGGACTCCCACTTTGACTAGACAAAAGAACTTCGCTCAATTAAAGCGTATACCCTGTTTTAGTCGCTCAGCCTGCCACGAAACTCGCGGAAATGATTGTCTCAAGGAAAAACGGGGCTAATTTCCACTGGGCTGTAGCACAATTGTCGGGAAAAATCCATTGATTTTGATGATATCTATGCAAACTGTCGTTGGTCATTTAGTGGTCAAGCCATTCGCTCCAAACTCAACGTGGCATGGAAAACAAATCTGACAACTCGTCAACGATTTTAAACTTTAGTAACATCGCCTCTAAGATGAGTCACTGAATGCATTGGCGCGGTTCCAAGATGTGAAACGGGTAGAAAAAGAAACACGTGGATTCGTCAACTGCTGCAACACTCCGCGTGACTGCCGCCAACTATGAAGATAATCCCAAACAGAGTAGTCGGTTGTCAATAAAATGCATGAAGATACCCAGCGTGATATCATTCCTCTTACCTAAACGTTGGGTGAATGTTGCTCTATCAAATTAATTCGGCGATCAAAAGGAAACCGGGCTCCACATGGCAAAGAGGAAAACCGTGAGTGGCTGAGGGAGATCTCAAGCAAACGGCTACCAAGACACGCAAATCAAGCTTCATGCTTTTCTCTGCTACGTCAGGCGTTTGGTGACTTTGGCGTGGGTGATTTTTAATTGACACCCAACAACACAAAGGAGGACACGGGACTGGACTTCCACTATTCAGCTGCTAATGGAAATTGTGAAGAACTTGCTCCAATCCCCAACGCTCGGCTGTCATCACAGGATGATTTGGATTTCAACTGGTGTGTAAGTGGTGTTTAAATGCTGAACCGATGGAGCTCTCAGCTGCCCATTGATCCATGATCGGATCTCGTCCAGCAATTTTGCTATGCAAAACAATGCAAAAGAAAACCAGCCAAACTCCACGTAGCAGCGACAAAACTCTTGGTTTGGATTTCCAATAATCAAAAGATAGTCACTCCAGAGCAAAAATCCCTTGAATCTAGCAGCTCCTTCACATAGAAATTGATTCCTGCGAGTGATTTCCTTGCCATTATCCATGACAGCAATCACGATTTCCAGTTTTTGAAACTTGTTCTTTTATCATTATTAATGCAAGACAAAGCTTTCTTGTTCCACGTCCATCTGATCATCGATTCTACTGCTTCCATGGTACTAATTTTGATTCTAATCAGCGTGGAATCTATTAACAGTCTCAGATAAGCCATTCTTTCTGAGTCTCAAATAAGCCATTCTTTCTGAAAACAATTTATAAAAAATAGCCTTTGTACCTGCCGGAGAAACTGAGTCCATGGCTCTGATCCTGGATATCAAAATGAATATGGCTTCACCACACAATCACGAAGAATAGTACTCTACTGTACAGATATACAAAAATAGACCACTGCTGGAAAATTGACATTTCTAATTGATCCTTTGCTGCTGTCCATGCTGACTTTTATAAATGTAAACATGTTAACTACTTTGTTGTGTTTTTGCAGGATGTGCATTGTGGAGGATTGTACTTCGCTGGACACAAAACCAAGCAGTAACCTGTGATCTTCCTTTGCTGCCTAGTGGACACCCCTGTGAACATCGGGTGGTAACAAGGAGCAGTGATGATGATGTTGCAGTGGGATTGTATCATCCCTGGACATTAGTCCTAAAGCGATCCAGACTTTGTCTCTGTGATGTGGTTGGGATTGTATCATCCCTGGACATTAGTCCTAAGCTGATCCGCAGACTTTTGTCTCCGTGATGTGGTTGGGGTTGTCACACATATGCATCAAAATACCATCATCATAGTGTTCTTACTTTTCAAGCTTGACTGTGCATAGACTATATGTACTGTAGAGGATGTGAATTCCAGTCATCATCATCCTCATACTTGAGCAAACAAAGCCAACCTCAACTATAGACTGTTTATCAAGCTGCCACTGTGGATGACCAGAGTTCTAGCTGATTGTGGATGTATGTTGTTGAAAGGAATTCAACACAAGTCCATCCTCGGACCAAAAAGATCATTGTTATGTTTGCAAAAGGGGTATCTCCAAACTCATACTAAGTAGCCATCATCCAACAAAAATCGGATTGTTCATGCAAGAAGAATCCGTACTGTGTATAACTGTAGATAGCATCAAAAGATTAACTCAAAAAGAATAGTCCTTCCTGTGTTGCACACCTCGAATCTCCTCAACCACTGCCGCAAAAAATTCGGGCCTCCAACACTTCTGTTGCTGCAAACAAATTCGGTTTTGTGATACCACCCAAACCTGTTGACTCCTTCAAAAGAGAGGTATGTTGCCACTTAGTTCTAACTGTTGACTTCACAAAGATTCATCAAAATTTAGGGTTGTTTGTATGCTCAGGCTATGTGCTGGTAGCAAACCCCAATCAAGTCCAAAATGGACTGCTGTGAACAAGTAATTCGAGACTGTCATAAAACCCCAAGCAAGTCCAAAATGGACACAACAAACCACCCAAAAGAAGAATTTGGGTCTGCAAATTTCCATTGTTTTGGCTACCTCCGAATTTCCACAGTCAACTGTAAGCTAGTGATCTCACTTCCTCAGTCAGTGAGATCCTCAGTTAAGTGATTTTTCTTCTCTCTCCTTCAGTGGATGTCCATAGACCAAGACCAAAAAAAATTGTTCTGCTGCTCCCACTGAAAACAAATCTCAGTCCACTTCCTCAGCAGTGAGCTCCTCAGTCAAGCAAGTTTTCTTCTCTCTCCTTCGTTGGATCCAATATGAATGTGAAGATGACTTGTATTTATACACTTTGGCGTTGTCCACTTCTTGGATTAGGGCCGACTTCAAGGTGAGTGAGATGTGAGTCTTGTTATTTAATATTATTTTATTTGCACATCTTTGGATATGACTAGATTACCAACAAGGAAAATAACCATAATATGGGTCGTTGACCTTCTTAGGCATTTTAACCATCTCATAGATTTTATGACCCCTTCAACCCTCAAAGGACCACTACAAGTGCAAGCAATGGGCTTCATGACCTTTTCAACAAATGACACAAAGGCATCAAGGGTTCCAAGTCTTCATCAAGCCATTGAGTGTCATGTACACAACATCTTCACCCCTCCTTCAAAGGTACAAGGACCATCAAACCACCATGTGTGGGTCCAAAGGCTTGTTCAAGGGGTTTCACACACATGTCAAAGAGCATACAAGTTCATCATCATCATAATGGTAGAAAGGATCATATAAAAGGGTTCCATGACCCCAACAAGGGTTGCAAGGTCATCACCAACACAAAACGGCCTTATCATGTATTCCTTATGTACAAGAACATCGTGACCATGGAAAGAGGGCTTCATGGACTTCTTCAACCACCTCAACCACATAAGAGGACCAACAAGGGCCAAGATCCATCACGACATCACCTACAAGGTCCCCAGACCTTCTCCTAGGGTCCCATGACACCATCAAAGCATGAATGACCACAAAATGGGTCATTAATGCTTCTCCAACCCATCCAGGGCTTCTCCATCATCCACAAGGGCTTCGACACCATCTCCGAGGTCTTTTGCATCATCAAAAAGGTCTTCAGCATTGTCAACAAGGTGGTGGCTCCAAGATCCAACCTTGTGGGTACAGGGACCTTGTCAACTGGTTACAAGGTGCTTCAAGGCACAAACCATCTTTGTAAGGGCTCCAAGGATCTAGATGTGAGGGTACTGAGATCATCCATACTTGTGCACTGCAAGAGGGACTTGGTGGCATCAATAGCTACCTATGGGGCCACTGCAAGTCCATGTTGGCATCAATGACAATTTCAATCAACAGAACCCTCTTAAAAGTAATATTATATTGTTTTTGAGTCTTCCTAAGTAAGTCGGCCCAGTTAAGTTTGTTGGGGTTGGCCTAGTTAGGGAAAAAGTCAAGTGGAAGATAAAGCATAAATAGGAGTGATGTGCTCCTCATTTGGACACACACACTCACTTGTGTAATGCGCATAAGAGAGAGAGAGAGATATCTGTAAGGAGAAGGAGCACTTTTTTGAGATTTTGTCTTTGTACTTTTGATCATCTATATTGAGGAAGTTTTGTTGGGTTTTCTTCCCCTAGAGGGTTTCCCAAGATAAATTTGTGTCTATCTTGTGATAGTGTTTCCTTTAGTGATCTTGTATATGCTATTGTTGTGAAATTGAATTGAATACTAATGTTATCTATCTTAGCATATTGACTCTTAACATTGGAAATCCTTCTATAAGTTAGTAAATGAAAAACCTATGACTGAACATGTGGAGACCCCTGAACACCTGTTTGAGGAAGCCATGTATCCTACAGATGAAGTTGGAAACTATATGGTTTTGGCAAATTACTGGGAAGAGCCTTGACAACATCCTTTTCCTCCCAGCCAAGTATGGAAGATGCATTTTGATGGAGTTAAATCTAGGCATGGTGCAGGAGCAGGAATTGTCCTTATTTACCCCTCTGGGGAAGAAAAGTATTTCTCTTTCCGTCTTGAGTTTGAAGCCACAAATAATGTGGCTAAGTATGAGGCCTTACTTTTGGGATTAGAGATTGCCCGAGATCAGAAAATCAAATGCTTGAGTGTTATAGGTGATTCAGATTTAATTATGTCCCAGGTAAAAAATCAATTTGAGGCCAAAAACAATAGACTTAGAGATTATAGAAATGTTGTTTGGGATACTATTGAAATGTTTGATGCATTTGCAATCCGAGCAGTCCCAAGAGAGGAGAACACCTAGGCTGATGCATTATCAGTAATAGCATGCACTTTTGAAATCCCAAATCACCTTAAGGAAAAGGAGTGTAAATTTGAAGTGCTATTTAGACCATCGGTTCCTGATAATCAAGATCACTGGCAAGTTTTCGATAATGATGCCCAGATCATTGCATTTTTACAACACTCAGATAATTTTCAGGAATATAGTCTGTAATGTTGATTTGGAAGATAAAGTAAACAACCGATCTTTGCAAGATGTTGATGTTATGAAGTTAGCAATCCCTCTGGAGAAGAATTTCAATAGGCATGATGAATATAAGGGAAAAAGACCTAAACCAATAGATGAGGTCATAGAGATTAACATTGGAACCCCAGTTTCACCTAAAATGATTAAAATCGGAAAGAATGCATCCCCAAAAGAAAGAAAAGCTATTGAAAATCTAATTAGAGAATACAAGGATGTTTTTGCTTGGACGTATGATGATCTTAAAACTTTTGATCCTACCATTATCGAGCATACTATCCCTTTGAATGAAGGAGCTAAACCCTATAGACAAAAACTACGAAATGTAAATTCTAAGCTAGCTCCCTTGATTAAAAAAGAGCATGAAAAGATGTTAGCTGTTGGGATTATCCGACCAGTACGACATACCACTTGGGTTTCTAATCTCATGATCATGAGAAAGAAGAGCGATGAAATCAGGATATGCATAGATTTTAGAAATCTAAATCAAGCATCTCTTAAAGATAACTACCCTTTGCCAAACATGGAGAATTTATTACAAAGTGTTACAGGCGCAGGATTGTTGTCAATGTTAGATGGTTTTTCGGGATACAATCAGGTGCGTATTAAAAAGGAAGATAGAGAAAAACAACTTTTACAACTCCATGGAGAACTTTTGAGTACATAAGAATGCCTTTCGGATTATTAAACACGAGCTCAACTTTTCAAAGAGCGATGGATCAAGCCTTCAATGACCTCATTGGAAAGATCATTGCTATTTATCAAGATGACCTAACAGTTTTCTCTAAAGAACGGGACAATCATGTGAAACATTTAAAGAAAGTTTTTGATTGGTGTAGGAAGTTTGGTATATCTTTGAATCCCAAAAAGTCCACTTTTGGAATTGATGAAGGTAAGCTATTAGGACATATTGTGTCTAAAGAAGATATCGGGATAGATCATGATCGTGTCCAGGCCATTAATACTATTACTGCACGCCACAATGTTGCTTCCTTGCAATCCTTCTTTGGAAAAATAAACTTTGTTTGAAGATTCATTCAGAATTTAGCAGAGATAGCCAATCCTCTAAATGCTCTTCTTAAGAAAGATGTGAAATTCGTTTCGGATAAAACCTATGAATCATCATTCATTAAACTAAAGACAGCCATTTCAACTGCCCCTGTCTTAGCCTGTCCTGGTTACAACAAAGAATTTCTGATTTATTCATATGCTTCCGAAGATACTATTGCTGGAGTTTTGTTACAAAAGAACCATGAAAATCATGAGCAGCCCATAGCCTTTATGAGCAAAAACTTGAGAGATACTGAATTGAAATACACTACTATAGAGAAGCAAGCCTACACTTTAGTCAAAGCCCTAAAACATTTCAGAACTTACATAGGGTATTCTAAAATTAAAGCTTGTGTGCCCTATCAAGCAGTTAAAAAAGTTCTATCACAAGCAGATGGTATAGGTATTAGAGGAAACTGGATTTCACGAATCCAAGAATAAAATTTAGAGATCAAACCCATTAAATTTGTGAAAGGTCAAGGTCTGGCCCAATTATTAACTGAGAAAGGTAGTGGTCATACAGTTAATCTTATTAGTGAGCAGAAATCCCACATTTTTCATATTGATGAAGACCATGAATGGTATAAGGATATTATATATTTTCTGAGAAATTTGTCTTGCCCTAATTATTTGGTAGACCACCAGAGGAGAGCTTTAAGGTTCAAGGCTGAAAAGTATATATTAACTCAAGATGGTCTTGGTTGGAGGAACCCTGATGGGATAATTTTGAAATGTGTTAATGTGGAGGAATCTAAAACCATCATTAAAGAAATGCATGTGGGTGTTTTTGGTGGACATTATGCACCGAGAACAACTGCCGCAAAGATTATGAGAGCGGGATATTATTGGCCAACCCTTTTCAAGGATGTGCACTCTTTTGTGAGAACATGTCAAGAGTGTCAGTTCTTCTCAGGAAAACCCAGGTTGCGAGCCTTGCCACTAAACCTAGTTGTAATAGAAAATCCTTTTCAACAATGGGGCATGGATTTTATTGGGCCCTTTGATAAAAATTCAAGTAATGGATATAAATATATTTTGACTTGCATGGATTACTTTACTCGATGGGTTGAAGCTATACCAACTAAGAAGTGTACAGCTGCAGTAGTTGTCAAATTCCTGGAAGAAAACATTGTATCTCGGTATGGATGTCCTGTAAAGATAACCACTAACAATGCTAAAGCTTTTAGCAAGCTAGAGATGTCAACTTTTGCATGAATCATGGAATTACATTATCCCATTTGTCTAACTATTATCCCCAAGGTAATGGTCTCACTGAATCCAGTAATAAGAATTTGATTAAGCTTTTGAAAAGAATGGTTGGAGAAAATAAGAGAAGTTGGAATAACAAACTAAAGTATGCACTGTGGGCCGATAGAACGACAGTAAAAAGAAGCACACGCAAAGCTCTGTTTGAATTGGTTTACGGGCAAGATTGTAGGTTGCCAATTAATATGCAAATCCAAATATATGAATTATTGCAACAATGTACTTCAGATCAGGAAGCATTTCAAGCAAGAATTGGCAACTTAGTGGAACTTGATGAAGTAAGAAGGATGGCATTTGATAAAATTGTTATTGAACAAGAGAGAGTTAAGGGGACTTTTGATCAAAGAACAAGAGATGTAAAATTCGGAATAGGAAACATAGTCTTGTGATGGGATAAATTAAAAGAAAAACCTGGAAAACATGGAAAATTGGAAAAAATATGGATGAGTCCTTATCGAGTATCTAGTATAGCCGGAAAAAGGATCAGTTTATCTGGAAACTCTGGACGGGGATGAATTTGAATTTCTTGTGAAAGGACTTTTGCTAAAGCATTGCTTCCCGCCCATCGCGTGAATCTTGTCTTGCCTAGTAGGGTAGAGTAGGTAGGACCTGAATAAGCCTTTCCGAGCAGTAGTGTAGCTTTTTAGTCTTGCACCTGTTTGTCTTTTCCTGAAGCTTGCTTCTCAAAGCTCTTAGTATAGTCTTCAGTTTTGGCCATTTTCCTGCATAATAAAATCAAACTTTTCTTTATGGCTAAAGATTAGATTTATTTTATGCTTTTCAGATTCATGCATTTCAATTTTAGTACTTTATTTTATCCACGCAGTGTTCTGATGACCGATCTGTGAGTTTGGTATAGCTCTGGACATTTTGCAGGTAGTTGGTGACATTTTGGTAGCAATTGCAGAGCTGGAATGATGGATCGAGGATGCGAGTAGCAGAGTGCAAGGACCAGAGATTCTGAGGCTCTCGAGCGCTCTATTCAGTAGAGCACTTGTCCCAACTGGAGCCAAATGTTATCACATATATAGTAGTTGGGCTACCATATTCTATTTTTCAGATTCCAGTACACTTTTTCAGCCAGTTCCCTTACATATGAGATGCTAAGATGAGCATCTATGATGGATCATTATTTGATAATGGACTATAGTACTCTCCCATGCCATGGCCGAGTCTCAGCACACTCAGATTTGAGGACTGATGTAGTCATTTAGCCATTTGCAGAGCAATCAGTAGTGCCCAGAGTTGCATCAGTAGATTTTCATTGGACAGATGTTGATTCAGATTGATTGCTTACATGTATATGACTCAGCAGATATTATCTTGTGTTATGGTTATCAGTGCTTTTATACTCATTCTTGTGGCGTGTCTTAGCATCTAGTGTCATGATCTGGCGGTCATATGAATATGTGGACTTGGATGTATTGATTTTATGTATGTATGTCCCTACTTAGACCTAGAAGTTCTTGACCCATACTCTTGGTTTTACCCTCCTTAGGGAGAATAGAGGTGATCATTCCCACAATACATTGGCTTGCTAGTGTTGGTTTCATTGTTCTCTATCTCCACCCATCCATTGCCTTCCTGTTATGTTTTCAGCCTGACCTACTACTTGACTTGTGGCATGGAGGACCTTTCCCCACTAGAGCTTCTTTGTTAGACAAGCTTCCCTGTTTATTTGTGTCTCGGCTCTGAGTTTCCTAGGTTGTGTTGGCTAAACCTGAAACGAGTAGCGTTGCAATCAATACAATGTATTTGGAAATGAATGAATATCTTATTGAAAAAGCCCATTCATGAAAAGTAGTGTTTTTAAACATACATGAATGCAAGGCAAGCCTAATGAAATTGGCTTTGAATTACATTGAAATGAATATCTCAAAACATTCATGAAAAGTAGTGTTTTTAAACATACATGCATGCATGAAGCCTCAATAATAAAATCCGTGTAATAAATATATGGACCAAGGCTATGGAAAATCAAAGGCCCAAAAAGCAATGGCTCCTAAAAGTTATATCTAAAGATTGTTGGTCTCACTTGTATTGATTTGGATTGTGAGCATTTGTAAAGGTGAATAAGCACCTCTAAATGTAACTTATCCATTTGTGAGACACCGCCATCTCCTGTGTTGTTGCTTGTCCTCCATATGCTAGAGTGAGTATCCCCTTTCCATATCCAAAGTGTCACAGTGTTGAGTTGGTAGTCACCCTTTAGCCTAACCTTTTGATTGTATCCTTCACCCTTCACTAGCAAATTGATTACAACTATGAAGTGAGTATGGTCTTGAAAGTCTGGTCTAAATTATAGTTAATTAATGAAACTCTATATTTGGTTGATACATCGCCAGTGAAATGATTGCTACTTGTTATAATTGTTATTTGAATGATTTGTAGAGCATGTCTTAACCTTTAAACACTTGCAGCGGATGGATGTTAGCCTGGGTTATATTATTGATCATTTATAGATTACTATTTTATTTGTCTGGGCATATTGGATAATATTCTTAATTATGCATAGATCTGTAGGGTGTATGAGTATGCACCTTAGATGGATTTGGACTCCCCAAGTCCAATGAGATGGCTTGCTTTCAGTTTCGGGCAGTTACAGGGATTATTTGGCTCAGTTTACCATCCTAGAGCAGTTTTGCCACGCTGAATGGCCTGTTGGGACAGAGAGATCATCTGATGGCTTCACCTAGGGCGCTGTATGAGGAGGGGGTGGTCCAACCACTTGTTTTTACCATATTACCCCCCTCCCAGAGAGCCTGGTGGGCTCAGTTGGATGACGTTGGCACCCTAGGAGGCAGTTTTGGGCATATCACATTTCCCGAGGCAGATTTAAAATAATAAAAACGGCAACTGAAGAATCCGATTTGGGCTACTAAGGCAAGGAAATGGCATGGGATGAGTTTTGATGATGAGTGTGATGTCTTCCACTCCTCGAGCAGTCTCAGCACTTAGATGGACCCACATCCATCTCTCGGGCATATTTTTTTATTTTCTGGAGCTTTTGGAGGCTCACGATTTCCTCAGAGAGGCACTATTTTGCACTTAAAAATTATATTATTTTTATTGTGCCATGGGGACACACTAGGAGAATTAGTTAACACTCCCTGGACCCACCATGAACTTTATTTATTTTTTTATTCAGTGCGATCCCCTCTCCTAGGGTGATTTGGTCCATTTATATATTATAATATTGTATTGATCCATGTACTCTATGTTGAGCTCATCTCAACCGTTGATTAGAACATTTAGATATTTTAATCTTAGCCACCCATTTGAAAAGTGGTTATGATTTTGGTTCTCTCATTCCTATTTAAAGGAGGGAGCTTCTCATTGTAAAGGGGTCGTTGGCTCTTGCATCTGCATAATAGAAAACTATTTTTCTGCAAATTCTTGGATCTCTTTTGCATCTGGTGTTCTTAGATGGTGATTGGAAAATCTATTACTTCCTAGCATTTGGGTATTTGTTGTGAGATCTATATTTTTCGAAAACATTGTCTTGTCTACAGGAGGGCGACTTCAACTTGGGCGTTTTTGCAAGGATTCCTCAACTCACTTGGCTTGGCATCGCTTGTATCAAGGGGTTTTCATTAGTATCATTGCGATCTATGATTTCATCCTGCTAATTTTCTGTAGCATTTGTTCTTTTCTCGTGATGCATCAAATCTGATATGGTTGACGTTTGTTGTGCAAGAAAGAGGGTGCATTGACTTCCTTGGGCAAATCGTTTCACATAGAGGCTTCCTTCAAATCTTCTCAAATTGATCGAGACGACATAGATCATCATCATCAAGGAATCTACAAGGTTTTCCAGGTAGGATCTGCAGGTTAGTTCTTCTTTTCTAGATCTCAATCCATTGGCATCTTCATTTTCATGTTAAAACCCTAAATATAAAAAATCAAAAAATATTATGGATCAAACCACTTGATCTCTCGACAAACCATTTCTGGGTTTTGTAGATCGGGTCAAACCCTAAGTGGGTCTTCAAAAACGTTTTGCTAAAGTGACTGCATTTGGCCCAAATCCCAAGGCACTGTTCTCCAAACCCTAGCACTACCCTTCATGTTGCCTCCTTCTCTCGCAATTTGATCTTTTCCTTATGGCTCGAGTGCTTTGATACTATAATACCTTCTTTCGAGTCTACCCCTTGGTACTAGGTAGCCCCAATCCTCTTCTTACCCTTCCTGCATTGGTCACGTTTCCCAAGGCAGTGGATATCGTCATCTTTTGCTAGTACCTTAATCTCGGATCTAGTAATAAGCTTATAGGTCACTTGTATTTTGAACTTGGATCAAATTTCATATCTCATAAACCCCTGATCCAAGCCCTAATTCACCATGTGACATCATCCATAGATCTAGGGTTTACTCCACCTTACACCTTACGTACTTCAACTCCATTTGATTTTATCTGGTGTTTTGGTTTGATCTCTCCTGTCGGGAGTAGATCTGGGTTTCCCCCATTGTTGTCTTGGGCTAAAATAATCTTCAAGTGAAAATTGCCTTGATTGGCATGACAACCATCCATTTGGGAGTCGAGGCTATCTTGGTTCCACCTCTTTAGTTGCTTATCCCTCTACCGTCCATCCTGGATCCACCTCATAGAGGCAACTACAAGCTTGGCGATAACAGAGTGAACTGGATGGATGGGGGCAAATGATACATGGAACCAATATAGCACTAAGGTTTAAAATTTGTGTAAAACATGGCATAAGCAATAGTCTTCAACATCAAATTCTTTAATCATTCTCAATACAAGTTTAAGCATCAGTATACATGTAATATAAGCATAGGTCACCATAATCATCATAGCATAACAAGTTTAGGTGTTGATATACATCAGAGAGCAAAATCCATCTAAAGAGCTGTATCCCTGACCTCACCATATACTTATCTCTATATGATATTCCCATCTGTAAACTATGTACCACATCAGCTACTCTACTCGAATGAACTAGGTCACCACTGAAGTCATCTTAATGGACAAGGAGATCTTAGTCCTAGCAAGGAAATACTCTGAAACTGTTGCTGAACAAAGGCTCTAAATGGTTTAGGTTGTAATGATCCATGTTGTAACCCCATTTGAATGTGTAGCTCGGAAAAAATAAAGAGATCAATCTGTATGTTGCATCATGGTAGCCTAGCTACAATATATATGTGATAACATCTAGCTCCAACTCGGACAAGTGCTCTAAGGGAGAGAGCGTTTGAGAACCTCAAAAATCTCTGGCCCGCAACACCATCCCGACAACAAAAATACAACACTTCATTTTATGCATCTTGTTCAAGTGTACATGTCCTTGTGCACATGGAAGCAATAAATACCAGAGCAGCATGTATGGGAAAAATATATGAGTAAAATAAAATGATAAAAGCAATGTTGGAAATAAAATGCTAACAATAAACTCTACTAGAATAATAGATAATAAAACTATGCAAGAGGCTAGACTCGATGGCCAAAAGAATCGAAAAAGACTCGGGACACATGTAACACTTAGAAAAGACTCAAACTACTGCTCAGAGAAGCCTATTCAATCCTACCTACTCGGACAGATTACGATGGAAGGTCTAATTTATGGGAGGAAAATAATGTTTTAGCAATCTCCCATTAACTGGTAATTCAAATTCCTCATCTTCTGGGGATTCTAACCAAAATGATCCCTTTCCTGCTAACCTAGTGATTTGAAACGAACCCATCCAAATCTTCTCAAGCTTTCCATTATTTCCCATTTTTTCTTTATTCTTATCCCACAATAATACTACATCACCAATGTTGAAAATATCGTTACGATTCATTCAATGCATTCACCAACCTATGAAATTCCAAGCTATATTCCTCTTCTTCTGTTCCTTTCCCTCTATCAGAGTGTATACCTGTTGGGTCCATGTCTAAGTTGACATCTTCTAACTGGATATCCTCAAATTCCTGCTCCTCCATGTACCTACTCTTCCTTCTTCTATAGGTTTTACAAAAGTATCTTCTTCTATATTCATTTACTTCTCATGTTCAAGCCCACAGCTAGCAAGGAAC
Source organism: Pseudotsuga menziesii (assembly GCA_001517045.1). Classification (NCBI taxonomy): domain Eukaryota; kingdom Viridiplantae; phylum Streptophyta; class Pinopsida; order Pinales; family Pinaceae; genus Pseudotsuga; species Pseudotsuga menziesii. Next base: position 563,152 of record LPNX010429180.1, on the reverse strand, counting down.
ATGCTCTGATACCACTGTAATATCCCAAACACTGATACTCTACTGCTTTACTATTATGGGGTTTGCTCGTATACTCAAGTTAGTACAAGAACCCTACATAAAATATGCATGCAAGGTGTTGTGCCAAATGGCCCTAAAATATAGCTAAACTAGAGAAAAAGTAAGGCAAGATTCTCGATAAGAAGAAGTACACTTACCACTAATAAACAAGCTGATAATACTCCAGAGAACCCGCATGCATGTGGTGCTAGATAGGTGAGATAATGGTGCTCCCTTCCTTCAGTTGATGCCCAACTAGAAAGGAGACTCTTCCCTAGCTAAAGATGAGGTTTCTGGTGAAGGAGATGTCTGATGCAGTTGAGACTTTGCAGAACTGATGGTCTCTCCTTCCCGAAGAGAATGGTCAGTGCATGCAGAGGATCTGACCCCTCAAAGACCCCTAGCGAATTGATCTACCTATTTTGGTGCTCACGCCCCCAACCTCATGGATCTGCCGATAACTACTCCGAATGAGCAAGCGGGGAACTGATAATCACTCTATGTTGTGGAGTGGACCTGCCGATGAAGATGAAGCTAATATGCGGAGGACGACTGGGCTGTAGGGACCCAGGGAATACTTCTAGGGTTTTTCGGCTATTCCCCAGCTACACACGTGAACCTGCAAATAATCTTCTATGGATGCTGGATCACTGAATATGGAAGAATCAGATGAATGTTGATGATATACCTATAGGAACTAACCTGAAAGAGACTAGGGCAGATAGTTGCACTACCAAACCCTCGTTAGCTGAAGACGTCGTCTTCAACCCCAACTGTTGTTGTTGCACGCTGTGCAGCTGCTCAAAAAGTCCAAATCAACAATAATAATCATAGATAGCCTTCTTGGTCCAATAACCCTTCTTAAATAGAATAGCATGTAATTTTAGGGTTTATGCTTCACTTTTGCATGCATGCAATTCTAATTTCATGTTGACTTTAAGCCTAAAAAAATAAGGCTCCCTTTATCAAACTGATGACTTTAATACTAAATGAGTGTCCAAATCTGTTCTGAGTATCAAATGTCCTCACTCAATTCCTTTTTATGCAGTACCCACTCAAACCTATGAGAATTAAGTAGGTTAGCGGGTGTTTTGGTGCTTAATTAGAAGAGGACATTGCATATGACACCATGAGTGAGAGACCAGCATGCAACAAAACCTATGTAGCACGGTCACAACATGGATAATTATGGATGAGAGCTAGATAAGGGTAACTATGATGCCATGAGGAAAACCACCATGCAACAAAACCTATGTAAGCATGGTCACAACATGGATAATCATGGATGTGAGGATAGGGGTGCATCAAACTCAGTTAAAATATGGTACATCCAAGAGTGCAGATGAGGCCATCCTTCAGGCAGTGTTACAAACATCGCCGATATATCGCGATGTTAACTCGCTGGCGATATATTGGCAATATATCGCCCCGATATTTTCCCCAATTTTTTTGGCGATTTTTCCCGATTTTTTCACGATATTTGACGATTTTTTGGCGATATTTGCCGATTTTTCGCAATATTTGCCGATTTTATGGCGATATTTGCCGATATTTTCAAATGTGTTGTGATTTTTTGTATTTTTCATATTTTTAAATATTTTTGTATTTTTTATTTTGCCGATATATTGACGATGTTTGCCGACATTTTCGCTGATAATTCCGATAATTTCTTTTTGGACCCTTGGCGATATGTTCGTCGACACGATATTTGTAACATTGCCTTCAGGTGCATGTAGTTGTGGAAGTCATGACGAAGTTTTGGAATTAGGGATTCTTTTGGCTTAGTCCATGTGGCTTTCAAGCAGGGTTAATAGATCTCTATTATGATACCTTTGTTCATATCCGTTTTAGCAATCTAGGGCGCATCAATGAAGAATTCTATGGGGTTGCCTTTACAATATCCAAGTTTGAATATTGGAGAGAGAAGAGGGTCTAGAGTACCAACGACTCACAAGCCCTGCTCCAGCAAGCTGTATCGAGAATTGGAAAGCAATTGGACAACAGAACAATTGTCAAAGGTGGGATTGCTATAGGACAGAAGAACATTGTAAAAAACACAATTGAAAGCCAGAAAATACAGTCTATAAAGTGAAAGAAATAGAACGAAAACAAAAAAGGAACAATTGAAGAAGAGCCTACTAGATATGGGAGTGAGTTAATGTAATGTTCCCAAAAGTGACATGCATGCAAACCCTAAAAATGACATGCATGCAAACCCTAAAAGTGACATGCATGCAAACGCTAAAAGTCAGATGCATGCAAACCCTAAAAGTGATATGCATGCAAACCCTAAAAGTGACATGCATGACATCTAAGCATTATTTAATGATGCATGCACCCAATTAAGTCTCCATGCGCATGCATGCAAGTCAACTGCAAATTAGAAGTTAAAGTGACCTAATTGGGTCAAAAGTTAGGGTTTTGCAATTGAAAGTTATAAAAGAAAGATAAAGTGAATGGAGACTTTACTTTTGGATTTTTATTATTTTGGAGCTCTTGAGAAGTAGCACAGCGTGCGGCCACAGCAATTGGGGTTGGAGACGGCGTCTTCAGCTAATGGGATTTCGGCAGTGAGACATCTGCCCTAGCCTCCTTCAGGATAAACCATCCAGGTTTGTCACCGTATCTATTGCATTCATCATTATTCGGTATTCCAGTATAAGTCCGAAGGTTATTGCAGATTCATTCGTACAGCTGGGGGCATTTAGCTGGGAAAACCCTAGTCATTCACCAAGACTCTAGATCACTATATTTCCTCTGCATGCGGCTTGCATCCTCACTGATAGAATCACTCTACTTCATTGGGTGATTATCAGCTATCAGATTGTCCATCCGGGGCAACTAGCAGCAGTTTACAGGGTTGTGGGGGCGTGAGCAGCAGATTGGGAGATCAATTCGCTAGGGCATCTGGGAGGTCAAAACCCTTGCATGCTCTGGCCATCCTCTCCGGCACTAGCATACCTTCCTTTCGACTTATTTCCAGCTGAAACTGACCATCACTTCAGCAAAAACGTCACACTTGTTTGATTCAGCCATCCGGGGGTATTGCAGCAGAAACAAGGTTATTTCTTCACCGGCTCAGCTCATCTTGCATACATATTCTCTCTGGAGCACATTCAGCCAGCTTATCAATGGTAAGTGTTCATTCTATCCTGCAAACCCTAACCCTAATTTCAGCTATAAAATAGGGAAATTTTGCATGGCAATTTGCATGCCCGGCTATTTCAGTAAAATTGCATAGAAATAGAAAATATTAGGATTTGGGATATTACAGTGGTATCAGAGCATGTTCCTGGCCAGCTGTGGGCAGGCAAAAGTGTAAATGAATTCAGAAGACCCATACAACATTACTTATTGGAGACAGAGGTTTAGAAACAGTGATAGAGGAGAAGAGGAGTTAGAGGACATAGAGTTGGGGGACAGAGAGGATCAGTTCGGAAAGAGAAAAGAAACAATGGTCGATGATGATAAAACAGCTTTCAATAGTCTCATATCAGCCATAAAAGAACTCACTACTGAGCACAAAGAAATGATAAGTACCTTCAGGTAAATGACAGAGAAAAATGGGCCCCACCCACACAGTCCCTTATTTCCCAATAGTGATAGGGTATCCACCAATAGTAGTGGGGATCACTTACATACCAACATGCAGAGCCATCCCCATATATACAACAAGCCTTCCCGACCTACCATGCCTCAATTCTTAGATAGTCCAGCTACAGTGCCTCTAGCACAAGTAGAACTAGAAGAATCCATGAGTGCTTATCTGAGAGAGTATAGAGCTTTAGGAGATGACTTACATTCAGCCATGACCTTCACTGACTTCTGCCACTTTAAAAGTAAGAACAAACCCAAAGCTTACAATAGGCCATTCACCCAGAACTATGAGTTACAGCACACCGTAGGGAAACTGACTATCCCTACCTTTGAGGGTACCCGAGGTGGCCCAACCCAGAATTAGGTGCAGAAGTTGGATACATACTTCCAGCTCAACCCCATGATTGAGACAAATGCCATTAAATTGGCTACTTTGCATTTGGATGGAGAAGCCCATGAGTGGTGGTACCACGAGTTAGTGACACTTGGTCACAATACCATCACATCGTACCCAGATTTTACACAAAGGCTCATTGAGCAGTTTGATTGGAAGGACCCTAAGGTACACTTTAGAGAGCTGGCACAACTCAAGCAGACAGGTAGTGCAAATGCATTTATTTCAGAGTTTCAGATGATAGCAGTACATGATGAGGATGTGCATGAGGAGATAGCATTAGAGCCATCTTGTGAGTCTAGTGACACAAGCACATTCGTTAGTCGGATTGTGGACAAGCCGTGTGATGAGTTGGAGTTGGTACACTCTTCATCACCTACAGCAGGGGCCCAAACAGTTATGACAGGCAAAATACATGAGGTACAAGGCAATGAGCACAGCACTCGAGACAGTGAGCAGTCACAAATGGAGGTTAGGGAGAGTTTATACAGTCATGAGATAAAGTTTCCAGATGATAGTCACCGAAAGAAGATTGAACGTGTTAAAGAAAGCATTCTAGCAATGAAAGAGAGGACCAAGATACTTCGGAACACCATATTACAGTGAGATGTTGAGCTTACATCTCTTCGAGTTGTATGTGCTGAGTCAACGACCAGGCTTTCTAGTATTGAAGAGCAGTTGGATTACTTGATGGGGCAGCAGAAGAAACATACTATTGCATTTCAAAACAGTCTTCTTCAGGAGTACATAGACAAGGCTTTCAGTAGCTTGAGTCCACATTTGCATAATGGTGGATGGTTTTTACAGGTTGGCCAGGATCGAGAAGTTGGGCAGCAGTAAATGAGCATTCCAGTTGAAATCAGAAGGGCAGAATGTCAGCTTGGTAAGATTATTCCTTATGATGGTGTTTATGGACAAGGTCCTTTTTGGGGGTTGGATGAGATTAAGGGTTGATGTCCTATTGAGTGCGTGATTCTTGGGAAGACATTCCTAGCCAGGGGTATAGTCCCACAAGAGGCTTGGGATATTTGGGATGAAAGATGCACAAGTTTGCATTGGGATCCAGGTGGGAGACCTTATGAGGGATGGATACAATGTTTACTGATGGGGTTACTTGGGAGTCTACAAGATGCTCCTTGTTTCTATACTACGTAGGGTAACAGTGGATGCATTTTGACCTCTGCAATTCTCAGATTGATTTGGGACCCTGGGATTACAGTGACTGGCAGTTTAGTGATTGCTAGAGGATGCTTTTAGGAGGTCTCTTGTGATGGTACCTTGTTTATACCGTGGTTAGTTACTCTACTTATAGGAGGATTCTATGGGATATCTTGTGACGGTACCATGCAATGCAATGCTTGGAGCAGAGGGTGCTACAGATCTCCTAGGATAATTTGGGACCCTGGGATCATCCCTGGATTCAGTTGGTTTAGTTTGATTAATTGTGGAGTTGCGTTGGCATTGCTTGAGGACAAGCAATCTTTGGCAAGGGAGGACTGTAATGTTCCCAAAAGTGACATGCATGCAAACCCTAAAAGTGACATGCATGCAAACCCTAAAAGTGAGATGCATGCAAACCCTAAAAATGACATGCATGAAAACCCTAAAAGTGATATGCATGCAAACCCTAAAAGTAACATGCAAACCCTAAAAGTGACATGCATGACATCTAAGCATTATTTAATGATGCATGCACCCAATTAAGTCTCCATGCGCATGCATGGAAGTCAACTGCAAATTAGAAGTTAAAGTGACCTAATTAGGTCAAAAGTTAGGGTTTTGCAATTAAAAGTTATAAAAGAAAGATAAAGTGAATGGAGACTTTACTTTTGGATTTTTATTATTTTGGAGCTCTTGAGAAGCAGCACAGCGTGCGGCCACAGCAGTTGGGGTTGGAGACGGCGTCTTTAGCTAACAGGATTTCGGCAGTGAAACATCTGCCCTAGTCTCTTTTAGGATAAACCATCCAAGTTTGTCACCGTATCTATTGCATTCATCATTATTCAGTATTCCAGTATAAGTCCGAAGGTTATTGCAGATTCATCCGTACAGCTAGGGGCATTTAGCTGGGAAAACCCTAGTCATTCACTAGGACTCTGGATCACTATATTTCTTCCGCATGCGGCTTGCATCCTCACTGATAGGATCACTCTACTTCATTGGGTGATTATTAGCTATTAGATTGTCCATCCAGGGCAACTAGCAGCAGTTTACAGGGTTGTGGGGGCGTGAGCAACAGACTGGGAGATCAATTCACTAGGGCATCTGGGAGGTCAAAACCCTTGCATGCTCTGGCCATCCTCTCCGGCACTAGCATACCTTCCTTCCAACTTATTTCCAGCTGAAACTAACCATCCCTTCAGCAAAAACGTCACACTTGTTTGATTCAGCCATCTGGGGGTATTGCAGCAGAAACAAGGTTATTTCTTCACCAGCTCAGCTCATCTTGCATGTGTATTCTCTCCGGAGCACATTCAGCCAGCTTATTAGTGGTAAGTGTTCATTCTATCTTGCAAACCCTAACCCTAATTTCAGCGATAAAATAGGGAAATTTTGCATGGCAGTTTGCATGCCTGGCTATTTCAGTAAAATTGCATAGAAATAGAAAATATTAGGATTTGGGATATTACAGTTAAACTCTAGACCATTTGCACTGATTTTCCAACGAAATTTCTGACCAAAATCCGGCAAGAATTGTTGAAATTGCAATTTTAGGTTGTTGAAATTGCATAATCAGGGTGCCCCAGGGGTTATCGAGGGCGCTGAATCCATTTTTACAATCAAAATTGCAATTTCAGCAATCAAAATCACAATTTCATCAAAAATTCCATCACCGGATTCCACCGGCAAAATTGCAAATGGTCTAGAGTTTAGCTCACTCCCTAGATATGCAAATGATGAAAGCAGAAAATGAACAACATGAGCTCCTGGAAATATCCAGCACAGATTCCAGAACATTATCTCAAAAACATATTGCATAGTGTACCTAATACACAAAGAAGACAAAATGAGTATGGCGTACGACATCTTGTTAGTCTGTCACAGAGATTCACAGACAAAAGAAAGCATTAACTAAAATATGACCAGAAACAATATATACCAAAATCTGCACATCTCTCATAAGATCACTGGGCACTGAGTAATTCGAGTCCTTATATGTTATCAAGTTGGTTTTGCTTTTGGTTCTAATGACTTTATCATGATATTAATTCTCACATGAATGGTGCTTGAATCTCAATTACTCCAAGACTATTTGTGAACAAGTGTGAGATTTTATGGAAGTTCTCTGTCACGTTCTCAATGACTTCTAATTATTTTGGCTAACAAACTTAGAGATAGGTTGTCATTTCTGGATTTATTTTCTATGTCATTGAAGACTTTGTTGCAGTTGAGACTCTGTACTTGAAAAAAGCATCTGCAATGTTCAATAAAGCAGAACTGATATACATTCTCATGCTCCCTCACTGAAGCAAGGAGGTGTTAAACTTCACTTCTTATTTTATCTTTAATCTTTATGAATTCCTTTTCCCCTAGACTTCAACTTGCAGTCAGGAAATACAAGAAACCAGAGTAAAGAACGGCTATTTACAAATAAATGGATTCAAGAATATATTTACAAACCTGATATTCAAGGTCATCTGCTGCAAAGAACAGTGGTGGTTGATTACAATCGCTCTTTCCGGGTAGACCACCAGACCTTAAAACATCACATAGCACCTACAAACACTTTACCTGAAAATCTTATCACTATCCAAATAGAATAAAAATAATCATTGAAAATAGCATACATAGAAAATTATTGATAGATAAATCTAAAAATATCATAAATTTCCGTAATGATTAAAATTCATCGAAATAACATGTTCTTGAAACGGCATAAGAAACCTACTCTCATATCAGTATATCAATCACAATAGTAAATGCCAATGTGCTCTTTTACGTAAGAATAGATAAATTACAACATGCAAATCCCTTTGAACATCAACTAGGCTAAAGCATTTATAGTATTGAAAATTTGAACATCAACTAGGCTAAATCTAATCAAGGATTTAGATTCCTTTTTTGGCTCAAGGTAATTATAAAAGTAGAAACATCTTGATACATTAAACAAAATTTAAAATGCATATATTCATCGCTGAGCACTCAAACAATATTTTATTTTTCTTCTTGAAATGTTCTCATAGTGAGGGTTTGCCTGCCATAAACTTTGCATTTCATGCATACAAGTTATTTGGTTTAATATTATACAGTATACCACATAATGTACTCTCATATATCGTGTTACTGCTTCCTTTAAATTAAATTTGCAACATGACAGGACATTTCATTCCAATGATTTCAAGCTATAGTTGCAAAAATTTGTACTTCAAGAGCCACATCAGCTCTATCTTATGTACCGAGCATCCTTTTGGAAACAATTTCTCATTTGAATCACCTCATGTCCCTCTCCACTTGAGAATTTTGAACTTTGCTTCCAGTTTACCACAGCTCCTGCTCTGTCACACTTTATCAGTATACAACAACCCTTCCCATTGCCTCATTTTCAGCCATGGAAAACTCTGTTTGGAACAATATAAAAAGAACTCCTAACATTTTGGAAGTATTCTCAGCAATGCTAAAAACAAATTTCAAGTGCCTTTATAAATAACTTTGAAATTTTATAAATATGCCTTTTCAGCCCACATTTGTGTGCTCTGGCCGCAAGTAGCAATGTGATATGGCTTGTATTAATGCAGAGACCAGGGTTTCAAATTCAAACCCCCGGAGTGGGTGTGGCTGAGACCAGGTGCAAGCCCTGGATGGTTCTGACAGAATAGAAATTCCAGTCATAGCACAGCAGCTTAGACAGAGGATAGTTGTATGTTTACAATAAACAACATTTCCAACATATATATATAACGGTGCATGTGTGGTTGAGACGAGGTGCAAGCCCCGGATGGTTCTTGTTACCAGCTAAGTTGTACTTAGTTGGATTTCAAGTGAGCAGGCAATGTTTGAACAAGGATACTTGTTCATGATCAGAGTTCAGAAGTCCATCAAGCCTTCTTGGCACTTTTATTTTTTGTACCACATGTTCATACCCCCTTGGGGGAATTGTAATAAATGTGCTAGCATGAAAGCTGTATGTAAAAGACTCGGCTTAGTAGGACTTAGACAGCAATCTGACTAGCCCAGACTGTTTTTTCTCTTATTAATTATTGGTTGTTGAACAAACAACTAATAATTTTCGAGTTTTTCACTCATGCCTCCGAAGTTGCGGTAGTCGTCTTGGTGGTTAGGCCTTAGGAGGTTATTAGAGCTTAAATGTCAATGTATATGAGCATGTTAGACATTAATATTGAGTTGTATGGACATGTGCTAGGCCCCCTAAGCTTTTGTTCAATTCCGAGAAAAATAATTTTCCTCGTAAAATTAGGCCATTTTTTAATGGCTTAAATGGGGATTTACAAATAGTAATAAAAGTCATCTGGAGGCGGATTTTGGCGTGGGGATGCTCATTTTCACACTCAAAGCGCACTCTTTACCCACGGATCCACTTTTCATATGTTTCGAAGCACCAAATCATCATATAGAACCAGTTTTTTGCTAAAGGGGCATCAAAACATCATTTCAATGTTTAAAATGCGACAAAATGACACCAAAGTAAAAAAAGTCATAAGTCATGAGAACTTGGACAAATGACTTGGGTGAGGTGGCGGTTTTGTCTCACATGATGGGCGATCTCTTACTAAACCAAAGGTGACTCATCCCAAGCATAATACACTGGATGTGGGGACCATTTATAAGGGTGGCGAACATATCTTATGAGATATGCGCCCACCATCAATCTCATGAAATCGCATGAAAGGTGGCAGGGAAATCAAAGCGTGACAAGTTGGCAATTGGAACTAAGAGTAACGATGATTTATTCCTCATTTTTAGTGATTTGATTTAAGGTAGTTTTAAGTGTTGGTGAGTTCTCCTTGAAAGAGGTTGTGCCCTCCCTCATGAGGGAGGCGCATGGCATATGTGGCATCCATTTGCTTTGATGGAGATCCAATCTAAAGGGAGGATGCATATATCTTGGAGAGGTGGTATCCAAGATCCCATGAATCGCTCATCTCAACTCCACTTCAACTACGGCGTATCCCTTTGATCACCCAAGCCACTCAACTTCTACTCCAAGTATGGATGCAGCCCCCCTCTCTCCATTTTGGCTATATAATGAAGCCTCTACCTCTCTTCCATCCTAGTTCGAGTTGGAGTAGAGAGTGCACGCTATTGTAATTTGTTTATGCTACTGCTATTTTGCTTGATAATAAAGAAAGCTTTGGACGCTAATGGTGTGTTGCTTTGGTGTGTGGGCCAAAATTGTCATTTGCTTATGAGGTAACTTTTTTTTCATTTCAATTGCTTGCTCTTACTTTGTGAACCTAGCTTAAAAGGATTGCTCCCAATCATTAAGAATAAAATATTGCAAGTAAATTTACTTGTTGCATCTATTTTGAAAACGTATTTTTCGAGATCTAGATCATATATGTTTTATAAGATTATATGCATGTTGTTGTAATCTCAATTTATATGTAATCACCAAATCTCATAGGTTTTGCAAGTTTATTGAGTGGTTTACAAGATATCTAGCTTGGAGGAAGTGTGGATCTAGCTTGACTCCCCTCTACTTCTAACATTTTTAAGACATAGTCCCTCGACATCCCACTACGAAGTCTTTGAGCGAATCTTCCATGGCAACAAGCTCTTTCCTCCCTCTCTTTCTCTTCTTAAAATCAATTTCTCCTTTGGTTACTTTCCTTGCTTATGTAGATCTATCTCGTTTAAAGTTAAATCTTTCTTTAGATCTCGTATGCAAATGTTTTAAAGCTTAGATCTCAAAATTCTTCAAAAGTCTTATTTATTCAAGTAGATCTAGCTTAGGAAAACTCCATTTTCACAAGTATTGTTAAGTAGATCTTGAGCTTACTTGAAGTAGTTTTCCTTTTGAAGTTTAAAGTTAAATTTGGCATCTAAGTGCTCACCTAAGTCACCTGACATGAGGACACAGGAATTCAAGGGTCCCACATGGACACAGTGACCCCCAGAATCAGGACACGTAGGACACGTTATATATATATTAAAAATATAGACATATAGATCCAAATTTTTACAAATATTCAATAGAAATCATATTCAATGCACATTTAACATTAGTAATTACAAATTTACAAATGAAATCAGTAATCAAAATGAGATTATGAGACACATAGATAATTCATGATACTCCTGATATTTCTCATCAAGTCATCAAAATCAAAATGTATTACATAGATGTCGAAATGCCACTAGCAAATGCTAAATAGACCAATAGTAATAGTAAATACAAAAAGGGGCAAATCAAAATGGAAGAATGAAGAATCTCATCTATCAATAGTCCTCCTCCATGCCTGAATCAACAAACTCATCACTACTCTCTTCTTCCTCCTCCTCCTCTTCGTCCATCTGAGGATCAAGATCTGCTGGTGTGGAGGATGACCCCTCCAAAGGATCATTTTCATCAAACGTCACCAACTCTAGCACTGGATCATTAAGATCCAGGTTGGCTAATGCCAACTTAGTACTACTATCCAAAGACATCCCACATCTTTGTCTTTCCCTTCACCCATTCCTCCCTCTTCCTGTAAGTAAGACGAAGGTTGGTGTGCACATACACCATCATCTCTACTCTGGACTGCTCAAGCCTGCTCTTCTTCAAACTATACAAGTCGCCATATGTGCTCCAATTCCTCTCACAACTAAAGGATGATGTAACTTGAGAGATGATCCTCAAGGCTAGCTTCTGTAGAAGAGGGCATGTTGCCCCATGAGTTGTCCACCAATTATAGGGCTTCTTAACTCCCTTGTCTCCTACCACATCATAGCCTCCAAATCTCCAAGTAGCAGTGGAAAACTCTACAAATCCCTCCTCCACCTCGTCAAGTAAGTACATATCCTAAAATAGCCACCTAAATGTTAGTTTCCTCCCCTGTGAAAACTCCCCATCCATGTGAGGAGGGATGCTGTGAGGGCCCACCATTGAGCCATTCTTGACTACATAACTAGGGGTTCAAGGAGTGGGCCAAGCAATGCAAAGGCATGCAATTCTTATCCCACCTGGAGATAAGAATATCCTGAATGGTGGACCATAAGTTCTCTGTCGATGTCTCATACTCAGGACAATCATTCTCCATAACAATGGTCCTCATGGACTCAATCATGGAATCCCAACCCTCATAAACATCTGCTAGGATGAGTTGGTTCGTGTCTGCAAACTGCAACAAAGAAATGAGTGGCTCCATGATCTTAATGGTAAGATCCACCCTCTCCCACCAAACATCATCTAATACCATGTCCTTCACCTTTTTTGAAGCACTTTGATTTGTCTTTGTCCAGAAAGATCAATACTCTGAAATCACCATGAACCCTAGAGCAGTTTTGAGTCTTTGACCTCCCTCAACATATTGAGCATGATTAATGAGGAAGCAAACTCAATATCTGCAATCTTCAGCAATGAAAGATGTATGTACTCTTTGTAGATGGTGAGAGAAATTGTGTGGTTTTGTACAACGTTACGGATACGGCGTGCATCCTCAATAATGTTGCCAATCCATATCACATCTGAAGCAATGGATTTGAGTGCTAAATTCAAGGAATGGACAATGCAAGGTGTCCAAAAAATCTGTAAGAGCAATAAAAGCAAGTATAAATGACTCTACAACACTAACAACTCAAATCATTAAAATGACCTTTCCCCTAAATGAATCTTGTGATAAATTCAAACAATGAGCAAATTAGCAATGAAAGTTATCCAAAATGAAAATACATGTGGATATTTAGTTTCCACAATCATGTCAGCGGGCTTGCAAACAGGTGCATTGTCTGTCATGATTTGTACACAAGAATCAACACCTACTTCTTCAATGATTTTGATGAATAACTCACCCATAAAATGTGCATCCTTGTATTTCCCAAGAGCATCCACCGCTTTCAAGAACACCGGTCCATTTTGGGAAGATACCATAAATTGATGAGTGGATGGCGTGTTAGATTCGTCCATCCATCAGAAACATAACTCACTCTGGATGAGGGCCCTGTTGATCTAATTGGCTCAAGAATTTTATCTACCTCCTTCTTTGCCTTAACCAACAATGTGGTTCTAAGCTTCTCTAAACCAGGAGGCACATAACTAGTTGGAGATCGTTTAATGAGACTTCGACACATCTCAATAAACAATGGTGACCGTGCAACATTGAATGAGATGAAGTTGAGGTAGAAAAAGAATGCAATGGTGAGGTCCACCTCTTCTCCCGCCTCTTATAGGAAAATCTTATCCATTGGACCACTTGAAGATGGCCTCTTTCTTGTTGGATATGTATCACCTCTGCTAGTTGGAAATGGAGGCCGAATGCTAGAGGGTTTCCTTAAGAATGGAAGAGGATCCTCATTCTTTTCCTTGCTTGTTGCTGCTACATTGTCTAATCCTTCTTGATCCTCTTTTCCCACATCACTCCTTTGGGTAACACTCACTGCTTTACATCAAGAAATCCCACAAAAAGGAAGGGCCAACAAATGGCCCTTAACTCGGTAGTATGTGCTCTTAAACTCATTCTTTCAAAAATTGCAAGTCCAACACACATTGTCTCCCCCACCTATCTTTGCCCCAAGCCATTCTTTCCTAGTCACATACTTCCACAAAGGGTATTTTTCTCTTGGGCTTGTTGTCTTGTTAAAACAGGGTTCAATGGAGAATAAGCTCCAATAGCAGCACATGGATCACTAGCAGGAGGAGTAGAAGAGCTTGTGCTTGTAGAAATGGGAGGGGAAACATTAGATGGGGCATTTCTCCCTTTCCTTTGCCCTTTAGTTCCTACCCTAACTAATTGAGATATTATTCTTCTTGTGTGATGGTTGAGCTTGCAATCCACCCTCGATGCACTTGGAAACCCTTCCAAATCCTTCAAATCTTCTTCACCTGCACAACAAACACACTTTAGAGCCCTCTCCACACTTTCAAATGATAAAAAGAAAGTGAAAAAAATTATTTAAAGCATTTTCGAGAGTCTCTTCCACGGAAAACATGTCCTGGAATCAGGACACATTGGTGACAGTGCGGGACACACGTGTCTGAAATCGAGACATGCTGAAAAATTGTGTCCGACACGCTCTATCAGCGTGTCCGTGTCGGACATGATACACGTAGGCCCTTTTGGACATGTCCAGTATCTTAGGTCCTCATCATATTGGTTTCCCAAAAAGCCAGCCAAGATCCCAAGGAAAGTTTGCTTTCCTTGGTTGCTTTTATGCATTTTTATCATAGATTTAACTTAGGCCTTTTAGGAATTTTTTTGTGGATGTTCAAAGTGTTGAAAATCTAGGTTAGATGAGTTTTAACACAAGTAGTAAATTTATAATGCATGAACATATAAACTCATATTCACAATAGTACTACTTAATAAAATTTAAACTGTAATAAAACAAAAAACAACATAATTTTCATCTCTTTCAACTTAACGCTCCATTTGGTCACTACGTTAAAGTTGATCCTTGAGAATCATCAAATGCTATGTACAATAAACTAATAAATCTCAAATGCCATGTACAGTAAAAACATAAAATAATATACAGGAGATAACAGTACTACGGGATCCTAACCAGTATTAGAATAAGCCTTATACTCAGATATTTCTGATTTGATCTTGTCACCAAAGGGACAATTCAACTAAACAATTTACGTACCTTGAGAGAGAAAGTTCAAGTAGAAGTAAACAGACCTCAGATTCTTTAATCGAATTAGCAACTCAGTCATACTCAGTACAATCACGCTAAGCAGAGATACACAATCATTCAAAGCAGTGACACACACGGTCAGAGATAAACTTCACACTAGACAGTGACCCATAGTCATATTGAGTAAGGGCAAACCAATTACACTACAAGGGAGTGCAGCCATGCTACTACAAGGAGAAAAGATCATGATGCTAGGGAAAGCAACCACGAGATACGCAAATATAGTCACGGTGGATAAGTATCACACGCAGATGGCAGTGAAGGATTCACAGAGTATCCCAGTCACGCGGGAGAGGGATACAATCACAGGGAGCAATCCCAGTCAGGCATCACATAGAGAGCAGATCGATCTACAGTCGCGTGGATAGTGGAGTGCGAGCAGTCACGTGGATGAGAGCGAGGTTCACGTGGGCAGAATGCAAGCAAGGAGAACACGAGACCAATCACATAGATACGAGCGGATCACAAGATCAGTCACGTAGAAGCGACCAAGGTGATCACGGGATCAGTCACGCAGAAGCGACCAAGGTGATCACGGGACCAATCATGCAGATGCAAGCAAGGCCTCTCTTCTCGTATGCTCTACACCATCTGGGGTTCTTCTGATCCAGAGTGACTGTATCAGAAAGGAAGTTAGGTAACTAGTTTAATTCAATTCACATCCCAATAAATCTCCCAAGGCAAAAATCCAACGCCTCAATTTAATCCATTGTGGGGAAAGTTCACTGAGGAAGTAGGAACCACTAGATAGTGACCTCGGGATACCCTCAAGCTATACCCTCGTTGGTGTAGTGTTGGACATGTCCCAGAGACTTCGATCCAACCCAGATATTCTTCGCGTGGAACCACATCAGATAAGGGGTTTGGACATACTCCTCGTACCATCAGGTATATCTAGAGTCCCCTTCCCCCCCTATTTAAGCCACTCATCTAAATCCACTTTCAACTTAAAACGAACCAAGATACATTTGCAAAACACTTTAGGTTTTCAGCAGCACTACTTTATTTGACTCCATTGGCACTGATCTACATTTACAACAATACTCTTCATTTAGTTATTATCAGTGTATTGTTGTTGCTTAAACCTTATATGTTGATGTTATTTTACGTTGTTGAAGTACTTTTCATATTTGAAAATATTTCGATTCAGTAATTTGATTATAAACAACTCCTAACAACCACTTCATCCATAACTAACAAACTTCAAGAGCCTTAGAAACTCTTTCGTAGGGAGTCGGGACTACCCCCCTTGGCTCCGTTAGGAGTGGCCTAAACAGAGGAGTCAGGATCAGGTGACAGCACCTGACTCGAGACTTTCCCCCAAGGACATGCCAAGCAACTTGAAGATTTGTGTTGCACTTCCCCCTAGGTGTGTTTAAGGCGACAACAATCCTCATCTTTAAAACCCTTGTTTATATTGCACATGTTATGTTTTAATTCATGTCTACAAATACTTTCATCTTTGTTTGAATATAAGTATGTTGGTGACCTCAACCCCAATCATAGGATAGATTCCCTAACAACAGTAAGGATGTGCTAGAGTCAAGTGGAGATGCCTGTGGTTTGACTGCTGACAAACAATTGTGAAGAGACCATGCGCCCTGATCCTCTAGAGATGCATTGGAGTGGAGTAATGATGGAGTAGAGTTATGATAGGTAGGCGCTTTGTTGACTATGTAAGAGGTTGAGTGGACCAAAGATGCGCTTTAGTTATACTAGTTGAGAGTGTAGTTTAACAATTCATGCGAACTAGTCTTTCTCGAAGTATGTTTGAGTTGAGTGGCAATGAATTGGAAAGAGAGGATCATGCTTTTTAATTAGACTGCGTTCATCATTTTGAGGTGTCAAAGGACCGAGTTAAGAACTTAAGTGAAGACACTTTGAGTTAAATCCTGAGTAAGTGAGAGAAGCCCATGTGCATCAGAAAAATAAAGGTAAACTGAAAGTAATTGCAGACTAATTGATCTGAAGTGCTCTTTACTTTAGTCTACTAAGGAGAGAACTTTAGTCAATTGGCATAGACACCCAGTTAACTCACCCTAATGCCACCTCACTCCCTTTTCCATGCAAGTGACCTAGTTGTCCCCAATTTGACCAAGGAAAGCGCTCTAATAACTCATGTAACCCTTCAGTAAACTCCAACGCTTGCCACATCATTGTTGACTCGTGTAGGTGCCTACATCCTGCCACATGTCATCACCAAGATTGCCACATAGAAAATAGAAAATTGCTTGCATGTTTGAATATTTGGCATGCAAGAACAAGCATGTCCATGCATGTCCCTGATAGTGCCAGGAAACGCCATGCAAGGCTATGCAAGTCAAACCCTAATTGCCAAAAATAGAAATACCATGCATGTCGTCTAAAAAAGGATCACTGGAATCATAAGCTCATAAGGATGAAAAAAATATGATAATCTCTGACATGCAAACCTTTGAACCTTGTCTCCTAAAATATAGGATTATTGCCGAAAATAATAATTCTCCCAAATTTGACAAAAACATGTGAACTATCTTCCTTTGAATCAAAAAAACATCATTGAACCAAGTCTATACCTGAACTCAGTGGGAACCAACCCTCACTTAAGCAGAGTTGTCTCTAGAAATATTATCTGAATAACAACCTAATAATGCGTTAAGTAAAGTTGTCCAAATTGCCAAGGGGCAAATTTGGGGGTTAACACAACGCAAGGGCTCTAACTATCCCTAACCTTTTCATGAACTTGTTCCCCCTTCCATTGGTCTTGGTTCCTCATGACTACATTTCCCTGGGGATTGGCACTAGTCTCCAAACCCTTCCATCACCTATACTACTACAAAGACCTCAAGTTTTTTTGAGGCTAACTCTTCAAATCACCTTTGTGACCTCATTTCCATAGCCTAGCAATCCTATCTAGGGAATCCCCCCTCGAGTTGGAGAAGTTCCAACTGAAAGTGCAAGGAGGTAGTTATCGAGGTGACAGTGGGTAACAACTCTAGGTTGCAGTTGGTCTAACCATGTTCTTTGGGGCTTTAAGTTTACCTGCTAGTTCAAGCTGTAATAGGGTTTACATTAAATATTCTCACATTCCCCCTTGGACACAACTTGGAGCAACATTGAAGGTGGCATTATCTCAACACCACCCCTTTTTGATAGCTTTCTACTGCCCACATCATTAATGCAACCTATCCTATAAAATTTCTAGAGATATCACATATCCCATGATCCCCCCCTTAACATAAACGAGCTAGGAATATTGACAGCCAAAATCCCTAACCTAAGTTGCACGAAACAGGGAAACAGAGACGAAACAGGGAAACATTGGAAACGCAACCCCCCAAAATTTTGGAAACAGGGAAACACGATATATATATATAGATATGAGCAAGGACAAAAATTTTATAAAACATAAACCATAAATTATTAATTACATTTAGCTGCAAGCAACATTGCCAATGATAAATGATAAATGCTACATATAAAATATAAATCATACATGTAACATTACATTTTACACATGGACCCAAGTCTATATCATTTCATTCATGCAAGTAGTAATATCCAAAAACAACCTTTGTAAACGAAGCTATATAGTACATATCCAAAATTAGCCTTTATGTATGAGGCTGCAAGTACAATGTATCAAACTATGAACAATGAACATACTAACATAGAAATAAAACTAAAACATGAGCTCACACTAATTGTCATCCTCATCTTCATAGTCTTCCCTAAAAATACAACAAGAAACTCGCTCAACAACAAAATGTAAAGTGCAAGAAGTATTTCCAATTCCACTTCTAGGTTCCTCAATACTTAGTGCAGCAAGAGAGAGGCACAAGTCAATAAATTCTAGCTCGACATCCCAATTTGCACAAGCCCCACTACTATATTTTGGTCTCTGAGTGCTCAAGTCGCTTGTGTGAGGAGAGAATGAAGTCGTGTTCCCCTTTATAACTTTCTTCAATCTAATTAGAAACATCTTGAATTAAATTTTATTTTAAAATTTAATGTATTAACCGTTAATTACTGAAATCTATGGGCAGAAAGAGACTTTACTTGCCAGTTTTTTAAGTGATAGGCTTTTATTTGATGGGAAACGCCTCGTACATGAGAGGAAACGTGATGGAAACGTGTTTCCGTCTGTACAGACAAGTTTCTCGTACAGGAAACGCGTTTTGTACAGACGAAAACGAGTTTCCATTAAGTACCATACGCGTTTCTGAGTTTCCGCGAGTTTTCGAGGGTGAAACGGGTGCCAGACTCGAGTTTCCTGCAACTTAGTCCCTAACAATCACAAGGTACAACATAACAGTTACCTCCACAACACCTCCACTCGATCCTCTTCAAAACGCAGTGAAGAAAATTCATGCAACCAGGCTTACAATAGAGAGTTCTTTAGAACTTGAACCTCCAAAACATCTCCACACAAAGAAGTGGAGCAACAAAAGCTTATGCATAAATAGTCAGAACCGGTTTCCCATAGAAAAACACTCAGGAATAATCCCCAGATCATAGTGATATTAATCGAGCAACCTCAATCATGGAAACTATAAACATAAATGCTCCCAAATCATGCAACAACAACATCAACCATAGCCAATTATAGAGTTGGTAAGAGTAGTACAAAATCCAAAACAAAATAAACTTAGCTTTCTTTGCTCAAAAATCCCTTTTAGTTTCTTAGTGTGTATTTGTTATCCACTAAGTTGCACTTAGGGGATTTCCAGTGAGCCACCAAAGTACTAAACAACTCAATTGTTCATTGTCAGTGCTCAGAATTTCCGTGGTTACATCAAGACCAGTTGTGGTCCTATTTTTTTAATAAAATGCATGTCCATACCCCTTGGGGCCATTGTAATAAATGTTCTAACACAACAAACTTTTTGTAAAGGACTTGGCTTCCTAGGACTTGGCCATCAATTTGATCATTCCAAGGTGTTTTTTCTCTTGCCAATTATGCAATGCTGAATAAGCAATGTATAATTTTGGAGTTTTTCACTGCTCCTCTAAAGCTGGAATTTTCGTCTTGGTGATTAAACCCGAGAGGCTATTAAAGTTCATGTGTCGATGTATATAAGCATGATAGACATGGTTTTGAGTCATTATGGACATGTACTAGGTCCCTCGTAGGTTTTTTTTAATTTCCGAAAAAATCATTTTTCCCACAATTTTATGCCATTTTTTAATGGTTTAAATGGAAAAATTCAAAATGTAATAAAAGTGTGATCTGGAGTCCATTTTTGGCATGGATGGGCTCGTTTTCAAGTTCAAAGCACCTCCTTTACCCCACGAACCACTTTTCCCATGCTCTGGGTGAATTTTTTGTCCTGTAAGGCATTATTTCTCTATCGGTGCGACGAAGTGGCAAAAAAATGCTAAATTTCGACAAATTGCACTAAAGTCAAAAATCAAAAATTCAAGTCATAAGTCAAAATCGTGACTTGGAAAGGGTGGCAATTTTTTTATATGGTGGATGACATCATACATTGGATAAAGGCATGCATTATATATCAATGTTTACATACTAGCGATTACATTAAAACTTGGTATGCACCCTCTTCAACTCACGTGCGACTTGGGCATGTGGTCTTGCGCGTGTGGGTTGGTGAGATTGGGGAGGAAGCGCATCTCTCTTGTGAGAGGTCGCCTCCACAATAGGATCACAACCAACTCTTCTTGATTCACTCAAGTAAGACTACAATCAAACTCAAGTTAACTCCTCTTTTGTTGGTTGGTGGCACCCCCCAGGGGTTTGCAAACTCTATTTAAGCAAGTTCTTTTGCCTCATTCCAGACGGAAGCAAGGAACCTCTGCTCTTGTAATGCTCTGCATTTATTTATCTTATGAATAAAAGTGAAGACTTTGAAGGTCCATCGTGTGCAAGATCATTTTCATGGTGAATGTTTGTGCTTCATGAGGTGATATTAGCTTAGTTTTACTTCTTCATATGCAAATTATTGTATCATTTCTAGCTTAAGAAGGCTATCTTTAGTCCATAGAGTAGACATTTGAGGTTTTCAAGTTGCTTGCTAGTGTTTAATTAGCTAAGACTGGAGAGTAGCATGTTGTAGTCAGTAATACTAGTGCTCTTTTCATCTTATTCAAGTTAGCACACTGGATTTGATCCATTTTTGTTTGAAGTTTAATAGCTTTGTAGATCGCCACAAGTGAAGGAGAACTTGGAGCTCGGTTGCTTCCTCTTTCTCTTCACTTCCTCCTATTTGAGATCTAATGCTTTGTGTGTCGCAGGAACTCTTCATTCTTCACTACATTCAAGCCGGAGCTTGAGATCCTTCTTTCTTCAAGCAAATTTCTCTCTTTCTCTTGGATACTTTATTATTACAAGAAAAATTAAATCAAAAGTGTTTATCATTCCTCTTTACTTGCATATGTTTAGATCTAAAAGATTGCAACCTTTTATCTCTAAATAGTAGATCCAAATCACTAGTTGCTTTCGTACTTAAAAGTCCCAATTTTACAAGCACTTAAGTAATGTATTTTTAAAGCATTAACCCACTAACTTTGCTTCATTAGCTTGTTGGTTTTTAGCAGGTCGGAGGAAACAGAGAGGGAGGTGCTGCTGAAAAATCGAGTTTTTCGCCATCTAGAGCACCCACGATCCACCTACCTTCCCTCTCTTCCATTCCTTTTCCTTCCAGCACTTGTAAAGCCTCTTCTGACCTATTTTTCAAGCGTCAAAAAAGGGTTTTCCCTTTTAAGCATTAATGTAACTAATTTGAATAAAGAGCAAGTGGGATGACGACTCCCACGCCCCTCTTCCCCCATTTGGGGGAAGTCCGTATCTGTACTTGAAGTGGTGTGACTGTTTTTTGTAGGTTATCTTTAGTCATTCTAGATCAATCATCGTTTCTTTCAAGTTTATAATTTCTTTTAAAGTAGCCAAGTACTTACCCAGCCTCGCTTTCTCGAAGACGAAATCCAAGCCAGAAAGAGATTCTTGGTTGTAGCAATTAGAAAAACTCATATTTTTGCATGTTTACTTTATGTTTAAAATTAAATTTCTTTGACTATCTTGCAACACAAGCACACAATCCATCCTTGAAGGGTTGTATAGATTAGCACATTCATTACTCGCTTTCACTAAATCGGAACAAACATTTGCCTCTACCGTGTATGCTCTACCCCTCGCGGCTTAGTCTGAGACTTGAGGATATCAAAAGCGGTATTGTGTATTCATTAATCCCTCACATCTAATTAATCAACTCACATTAATAAAATTTACAATCCTTAAAACATTACTAAAATCCGACGTAACGAACTTGAGGAACATGGGCAAAATCTTCAAGAAAAGCGGGAACAACTAAAAAGCAATTGTAGGGTCTCATTAGACTACATCCTTGTGGGTGTTGTGTTGAACACCCCCCACGACTCCATCTAGCCCACATTTTCCTGTGCGGAGCCACTCTTCTCAAAATCCGAACATATTCCCACTACCTCACGGTATATTGGGAATACCCTTTTCCCCTTAACTTACTCATCATTGAATAAGTTAAAAGTGACCAAGTACAGTGCAAAACATTTCTCATTTTCAGCAGCGATTATTTACTTTGACTCCATTTTGACACTGGTTATATTATCATTGTTTATCATTTACTTCAAGTCATTATTGTTGAGAATGTTATTATCATGCTGGTGAATTATATGTTTAAATATTGCAGTACTTAGTGATTCTATCAAAACTCCTAACAAACACTCTGATCATTCAATCATTAACAAACAAGAGCCTTAGCAACTCTTTCTTAAGGACTACCTCCTTTGGCTTCATTAGGAGTGGCCTAAACGGAGGAGTCAGGAGTAGATGACAATACCTGTCTCGAGACTTACCCCCAAGGACACACCAAGCAATTTGAAGATTTCTGTTGTGTTTTCCCCCTAGGTGTGTGTAAGGCGTCAACAGTGTCAAAAAGCAATTTCTCTGTTCATCGCAGATTTGAGCAGTCCTTATGCCTTCACCCACTTCAACTTCCCTTCACCATCTCATCATTAAGAATTCTATTAATTTCTATCGACCAATCAAAAGTAAAACCATCAATGGATGTTCAACAACATCAAGTTGTGTTCATAAAACCTAACAAAGTCAACAAAATCCCCCCTTAAACATGGCTAGAGGGATCACAACAATCAATAAGGCTTGCATACAAGGCCTCAGATCAAAGTTGTGATGCATGCAAAACATGCCAACATGCTAGGAAGACTGTTCAATAATACAATCCAACAGCGACTGCGATAACAGTTAATCAATCAATCAATCAACGAGAATAAAGAAGAGTAGTATACAAGTGTATAGTGTAGGATACACATTTATACAAAGTCCTTGTCACTCCTCAACATGTAGGCGTGACTTGATGATCATTTCCTATGTGGTCTTCCATCACATCCAGCAATTCCACAAATGAGATCTATGGTTTCACCATGATATGTGCAAGAGACAAATGGGGACATTCAATTGACACCTATTATGACATATGCTCTCTAGTTAACTTATAAATACTTTCTTATGTGTTGACATGTCCATAAGGGGTCAATGGTGTTACTCTATAATGGCTCATATATCCTAGATTGTTGTTTCATAGCTAAGGATGCATCATGGTGTGGTTATAATTTAAATTCTTCATTAGATTAAGTGTATGGCCTTGCAGACTAGGTCTATCCCTAGGAATTTAAGCAAGTGTGACATTCATTTCATGTCGTTCACAACATTTTACCTAACAATATTTTATCCATTTCATTTTACTAGCCATTTCACCCATTTCCATCACGTCCCCCTTTCGCAATTAGATTACCATATGTCATGTCCTAAGGTCTCTATACTATTCCTATGTATGATGCCTAAGTCAAAGTCAAAAGAGTCAAAGTACTCTAAGGAAAATGAAGCTAAATGATAAATGTAAGCAATGCCCCCTTGTAAAAGCGATGATCCTTATGTCCCAGCTTATCAAAACCACATCCAAAAGGACTTGAAAAAAAAAATAATAAAAATTAAAATAAAAGGATCATAAAAATGCACAAGAAGTCTCTTCAAGGGGGCAGCCTCCTTATACAATGTATCAAATGCACAATGCAAGATGAAATGATCCTAAAACTAGGTCTCCTTGGTATATATATATATAGGAGACAAAGGATAGAATTACAATTAAGGTCATAGCCAACCAAAAAATACATTACTAATGTAATAATGGAAATGTAATGTCCTAGACGACCAATAAAGACAATATTATATAATAAAAGAAATGTAATGTCGCAATATGTAGGGCTTAACAACTCAATAACCTTACCAGAACCAGCAATATGCACAGATCTGTTGAGAAGGGGGATGTTTTCTAAGGGTTATTTTAGTTGTATAGGAGAGCACAAAGTCCTCTGTCCTGCAGACTGCTCTGAACAGCAAACAAGAACCCATCATCTAGGTGCTATAGGGACTATATATGTCGTAAAGATCACCCAACATCCCGTTGGTAAGAAGTCTGTTTTAGGCTTGTTATAAGCAGATAGAATGAAGCTTGAGCATGAGAAGTATGTAAACCAGAAAATCACTTTGAGCAGCAAACTAGGGAGTGAATCCCAGCATATTTTTGTCAGAATTAAAGGTATAGGAGCAGAGCTTTTGAGCAGTGGGTATCACATCACTCTTATAACACTTGACCTATTTTATCCTGTAGCAAATCATGTTTGGTGAAGAAATAATTTAATAAACCATCCCTCAATGCCTTTTTGATGTATCATCCTCAGATCTGAAATTTACATTTGAATGAAAGGCATTTCTAGTATTGTATAGAGGAATGTCCAAGGAAAAGATAAGAAAGAAGTGGCTACTGGATTCCCGCCTATGCATCTAGGACTTTCCTTGACCAGTTGTAGACCAAATCTACACCTTGTGGGCCATAGTGGAGCCTTCCATCCCATCATGAAGTCTCTCAGACCTGTGGCTGCACCCTGAACCCTGATCAAATCTACATGGAGTGAGACCCTAATTTCGTTCTTCTAAACATCATATGTTAGCAGTGGTTTGGTGTCATGGAGGGGTGAAGGAGAGATTTGCTTCCTGTTTCACAGCATAGCAGTTTCAAATGAGCAGGGCACAACATGAATGTACAGGGGTATATTGAATAATGAATGATAAATGATAAGGTGAGATACCTCACAATAGCATGTGGCATTTGTATTAGTATACATTGAATACTCATGTGCCTGAAAAGTCTTGTCTTTTATATATTTGATTGCACACTATATAGAATTAATATATTTATTTATTAATGGTGTTAATTATATATTTATTATTTATCAGTACATTATTATGTAATATAGATATGTACATTACAGTATTTGTAGGAAATATAACAATTCTTTGGAGATTGAGGGTAAAGTGACATGTTTGCACTTCTTGCTTGTTTAGGGAGAGTGGGACATATCGGCAGTTCCTTAACCCTTGAAGGCTTGATGTAACACTGATGTAAGCTTATTGAATATTTGAAGTAATATAAGATGCATGTTCTGAAAACAAAACAATGAAAAAAGTAATGGAATAACTTCATGACTGAAAAGGTGGCATTGAAATAAAAGGAAAGATGCATGTAGCATATCTTAAAGCAGGATAATTGAACCGCAGACATGCTTTACACTCATGTCCAAAAAGCAAGGGAAAACAATGAGAACAGGGACATTTGTGGTAGCCTGCCTACAAATAAAAAGTTAAAAACCATGTATGTAGGAAAGAAGATATGGAAGAAACCTGGATATCTCTTCCCCAGTCAACTGGGTCACTAACAACAAATGCTGCTTTGATTTGCTTCGATATAATATCAAGTTGACCTTGCAACCTTGAATGATTGTTCTCAGTGTGGGATGGGATTTGCCTTGACCAGGATTTATATTGAGCCAGAGGATCAATGCTGTCAAAGTAAACAACATACTCGTCCATAGAGACAACCTTCCTTCACATCACAAAAAACAAGCTCTCTGAATAACTATGCTCTGTTGGAACCAAAGAATATTTTACATTACAACATGCCAAATAGAAACTGCAAAAACAACTGAGAAAAAAGTTTAGCAGTTAGTAGAACATGAAAAAGACATGCAGTTTACCTGAAACCATACTCAGACATTACATTTGCTGGTTCTCCCTTTCCTACAGCAAGGACCGGCTCATTACCGAATCTGCTTTAAAAATAAGCAATTAAAATGAAAATAAGTCCTTTCCAAGCATCGACGCAGTTGATACATGACGATAAGAACATAGAAAACAGACTTTTCCACTCAATATAACTTTACAGAAATTTAGAAAAATAAATGGGCAACTAATGCAAACTTCAAAGTAGTCAGTGACAGCATAAAAAACATCATTTTTAACATCAAAAAGCTTGAATATTTAGAGAATCGAGGGATAGTTTATTCTCAACCAAATAAAATATCAAAATTAGAATTTTCACCCCGCATATATTAAATCAGAAATTATTTATGTCAACAATCAATGTTGAAATATCTCTAAATCTAGAGTTAAATCTAGATCGGCAATGGCATCATATATTGCAGTATAAATACCAAGTGCTGATCAAGATTCTGAACCAACAGGGAGACAGGTTAAGCAGGGTTATGTGAACCAAAGTGCTAGTTACGGTAAGGAGGGAGAGGGTTAGACCCAATGTCACCACGACCTAACTCCTCAACTTCTTCAAGTAACTCCTAAACCCAAGGGAGAGTCCCTAATGGAGGAAGAACACCTAGAGACACCAACACACCTACAAATACCCTTCTACAAGCCTTATGGCTAAGATCAATGCCTTATATGGAGTCAACAATAGATAATAAAGACACATAAGTCGTATAATAGGAGTTAATTCAATCTACCAGTCAATATCAGTAAATAACACCACTTCAATACATTTCACAAATCCTAAGGCAGGGTTTCACACTTAAAAAGGCACCACCTCAAAAAAACGTGCTTTGGAGGGGAAATGATCAAATGGCTTAGGGCACACTTGATGGTCCAATCAGAACTGCAAGAACCCTACAGAAGCCCTAATTTGAGCAATTTCACATTTCCCAATGCACTAGGTCAAACTGGGACGCCCTAAAAAATATACGGATAAATCCACTAGGGCGAATTTGATGGGTGGACAAGAATTATCAAATTGCAAATATTTTTGGTTTTTTCAATTATTTAGATGTTTAGGGCTTTCCAGTAATATTTGGATTCTTAGGGCTTTTCAATACATAAAGATGCATGTGAAATAAAAAGCATGTGAATAGATAAAAGAGATATAGATTTGTTGAAAAGATAAGGCATATGATTTGTATCTTAATCCCTAGGGCATTGAGAGATAGATACCTACGTCCCTCTCTTAGAATGGCCCTCAATACTTGCAATTAGGACATTAACTAGCAACCACAAGAGTTAGGTAGAAGAGCCTAATTAGGGCAAGAAAAGAAGTCCAAGGCCCAGTAACAATAGAGATCTCCTATGAAAGGAAGGTCTCCTCATGCAAGGTTAACAAAATACGAGCAAGAAACATTAACAGTTTAGGACAATGCACCATAAAGGCACCATTAAACTAGGTTAGAAGTATAACTTACCAAAATTTAACAAAGATGAGCAAGATAGCGCCTTAGGTCACCTTTGTGCTTGAGTTATTACAACCATTCATTAGCATCAACCAATAGCATGTGTAAAAGAAACCCTAGAACTTCATCAAATTAACCTTCAAGCAAGAAAGATCATCCAAATAGAAGTTTGCATCGCATCAAGAGCTCCAATAAACTAAGATAAATAGAAAAGATCTCATAATAAACCCATATCTTGTTGTGTTTTTACAATGAGAAGGACGCACTATTTATACAAGACTAGCCTCGCCTAATTTTAAGTTATGATCCTACAAGATAATGTGAAAAATATAACACTTGGCTTGCTCACCCACAGCTTTGGGGGCTAAACCACTCATAATAAAAATAAAATATCTCTAAATGACATAAAAGTAGTAAATAAAGTGTAATTAGGCTACACCCAATGTTAGGTGTGCCAAAAGGAGAACGCCATGCCCCAACTAAGCCCAACAGATGTGTGCCCTCAACGTCCTCCTTCATTATCCTTGTAGGCTTCTTCAATTAGGAAGAACAATTTGCAGGTAACACAGCCCAAAGGAGGGGTAAAATGTAAATTTTCCTTTAATATTCAACTAGGGCTAAACAATGCACGCAAAATATCAACTAAATACCACACATGAATATCTTTTACAGTATGCAGCGGAATATAACACTGAGAAATAAATCACAACATCACATCACAATATTGACACTATTATTTTGGGTATGGAAACCCCCGGAAAAACCCAAGATGGGAAAACCAGTGCAGTAGTCAGATATAGATTTTATTATGAGAAAATATGGAACTTTTACAATCTCTGCAAATTCACCCAAACCTGGCGAATGCAGTACCCAGCAGAATCATTGGGAAAATCCCAGCTAAACCTCAACACCCTCCTGTGTGAGTGTACGGCCTAGTTGTACGAAGCTCAATGATCTTGTTGCTCGCTCCTCCATCTTCTCAGCTAAATACTCTGTTT
>LPNX010429180.1:488611-534604 GCA_001517045.1 Pseudotsuga menziesii | reverse complement strand
ATTTATTTTCCAAAGTAAACTTAGGAAAAGTAAATTAAATACAATTGGTTTCCTAATTTAAGTCTTATGCATGCAAGAACACATGCATGCAGGAAGACCTTCCTTGTTGCTACTAGTTTAACACTCCCTCTCAATGAGGAAGGGATTCGATAGCAACCCCAACTTATCCTTGAACTTCACAAAACTCTGTCTGCAAAGTGCCTTGGTGAAAATGTCCGCCACCTACTCATCTGTCTGTATGTACTCCAATCGAATGGTTCCCCTCTGAACACAATCTCTTAAGAAGTGGTATCTGATGTCTATGTGTTTGCTCTGATCATGGAACACTGGATTCTTAGATAGCCTGATGCCACTCTGATTGTCACAGTGAACTACTGTAGCCTCTAGCTCACACTTGAACAACCCTGCAAGTAACTTCCTCAACCACATACCCTCACAAGCAGCCATGCTGGCTGCCATGTGCTCAGCCTCTGCCGAACTCAATGCAACTGACTTCTGCTTCTTGCTGAAACAAGAGACAACCCCTAATCCAATGTTGAAACAACAACCTAAAGTACTCTTTCGGTCCTCTACACATTCTGCCCAGTCATCATCTGTGAAACCTGCTAACTATACACTTCCCCTGTGCTCATAAACCAATCCATACTCCACTGTACCTCTGATGTAGCGAAGTATGTGTTTCGCAGCCCTCCAATGCACTCTCCAAGGGTCCACCATGAACTGACTCAAAGAGTTGACTGCAAAGCTGATGTCTGGTCGAGTGTTAACCAGATACATAAGCGATCCGATAAGCTAACGATACAAGGTAGGATCAAATTCGTCTGATCTTTATGCATCAATCTTCCTCCAATTGGAAACTAGAGGTATGGCCATAGGTTTGTAGTCCTCCATCCTGAATCTCTTCAGGATCTCTACTTCATACTTTCCCTATCTGATGAAGAAGCATCCGTCTCTCTGCCAAACCTCTAAGCCCAAAAAGTAATGCATCAGCCCAAGGTCTTTCATCTCAAAATCTACTGCAAGGTTGGACTTACAGTCTCCAATCAACCTCTCATCTCCTGTCAAAAAGAGATCATCCACATATAAGACCAGTATGAGAGGCACCTCACCTATCAAGAAGTACAGGTTGTGGTCAGCCTCACTCCGCTGAAATCCCATCTCCCGTAGATAACTGTCAATCCTCGAGTACCATGCTCGAGGTGCCTGCTTGAGCCCGTAAAGAGCTCGATGCAGTCTGCATACATGTGTCTCCCTGTTCTCCACATCAAACCCCTCTGGCTGCTCAATATACACCTCCTCCTCTATCACTCCATTGAGGAAGGTAGTCTTGACATCCATCTGATGGACATGCCAACCCATCTCAGCTGCTAGTGAGATAATGGTCCGAATGGAAGAATACCTGGCAACAGGGGCAAAGGTCTCCTCATAATCAATACCCTACTTCTATGAAAACCCCTTTGCCACGAAGCGCGCCTTTTACTTCTCCATGCTTCCGTTTGCTGCATACTTCACCCTGTAGATCCATCTAGATCCCACCACCTTTTCCCCTTGTGGCCTCGGCATAACCTCCCATACCTGGTTTTTCATAATGGAGTCATAATCCTCAACCATAGCTTCCTACCACACATCATGTTATGTAGCCTCCTCGAAGCTAGAGGTTCAGAGTTAATCAACTCTATCATCAGTGCCATATAATGCCATATAACTAAGCCTCTTTGGTGGTACACTCCGTCTAAAACATGTCTGTGGAGGAATCCTGCACTGTGGATCTAAACCACTTAGGCTTTGGCCTAGTGTCAACCTGCTGCGGCTGCTGGATATCCGTCTCCTGCTGCAACTCATCCTTCAAGTCAATGACTGAAGGATCCTGTCCACTTGACTCCCTCTGACCACTAGAACATGTGCTCTGTGTCTGTACCTGTACCCGTACATCTGGCTCCTCCAACTCGACTCTCGACTCCTGTGCTGGCTGCTACTTTGCTGGTAAGTCCAGAGATCTCCGTAAGGCCCTGTCCTCATCGAACTGGACATCCCTGTTCACAATGATCCTCCTGCGAGCAGAAATGTAAACTCTATATGCCTTCGAAATCTCGTTGTAACCAACAAGTAACCCCTTCTCTCCAAAAGGGTCCAGCTTCTTCCTATTGTCAGCTTTAACATGACAATAGCAGACACTGTCTAATATGCGAATGTGACTCACATCTGGCCTAGTGCTTATGAAGACCTCCTCTGGTGTCTTCCTCCCCAAGGCTGTGTGGGAACACCTGTTCTAAATGTATACCGCAGTCCTGTATGCCTCGACCCAGAGGAATAGTGGTAATCCCTGATCAAATAGCATGGCCTTGGCTGCTCCAACCATAGTTCTGTTCTTCCACTCTGCAACTCCATTCTGCTGTGGGGTGTGGGGCACAGTGTGCTCCTTCTTGATCCCCTTAGCCGAACAATACTCCATGAACTCATTGGAAGTGTACTCACCCCCGTTGTCTGTCCTCAACACCCGAATCTTCTTTCCTGTTTGGTTCTCCACAAGAGTCTTGAACTCTCGGAACCTCTCAAAGACCTCTGACTTGGCCTTCAAGAAATAGATCCAGGTTTTCTTGAAAAACTCATCAATGAAGGTTACACAGTAACTGTAACCACTGAACGAATGGACACTCATAGGTCCGCATACATACCGCACATCATCACCAAGCTCAACGTGGATCCATGTTCCACCCTCCTGCAAGTCTTTGAAGAATCTCTTTTGTCCAGTCATGTGACTAGATGCTCCACTGTCAATGTACCATATGCTACTCCCTATGGTGCTTGCCATGCAAGCTATCAAACAAAACTCCTCGTCGAAGTTCCTGCTGAGCTCATCCACCTCTGCAGATCCAGCCATCTAAGTGTTACTTTTCTTCTTCCTGTCTGGGCACTGGGAGGCAAAGTGTCCCTACTTGTGGCAGATAAAACACTTGACCTTTGACACATCAAGGTTCTTCTTACCATCCTTCTTCCTCTTTGCCTTCCCCTTGCTCTTCCTTGTAAGGGCTAGAGCCTCCTCATCCACAATCTGTGGGGCACTACTGGATGAGCCTGATCCTTAACCCATGCAAGTCTCCTCCTGCATAAAGTCATCCCATAGTCTCTGCCAATCAGGGAGCTTCTCCCTAGCCACAACACATTTGACAAAGGTGTCCCACGACTTAGAGAAGCCATTGAGGGCTATCTGAACTAGCTCCTCATCATCTGTCTTAGAGCCAATAGCTCCAAGCTCATCCCTGATCTGTGTGAGCCTCGTGAGATAAGGCAGTAGTCCTTCTCCCTTGGTCATCTTGGTGTTGTGCATCCTCTTTTGCAACACCATCCTCCAGTTCTCGTTCTTGCTCTGGTACAGTCTCTCCAAAGCCTTCCACATTTCTAATGCGGTCTTCTTACCAGAAGCGTGAGGGACTATATGGTCCTTCACTCCATCCATGATAATGAGCATGGCTCTGGAATCAATCTTCTTCCAAGCTGCTAGATCTGTCGAATCTGTGGGTGCAACCTTCATGGAGTCAATGTGCTCCTCTGCATCACTGACGTCCAAGATCCTTGTGATCCTTTTTTTCCATGTAGGAAAGTTCTGAGCACCCTGGAGTCTATCCTCAACTCTCAATTGCACGGCCATAGTGAAGTGTATCGGTCAAACCCTAGATCTAGAAGTCTAGGTTTTTGTCTTCCTATAGATCTGCCCCTGATCTATCACTGCTGCTGCAAATCTCTCAGCTTTAGCTCACCAGAGCTCTGATACCATGTAAATTTTCCTTTAATATTCAACTAGGGCTAAACAGTGCATGCAAAATATCAACTGATAACCACACATGAATATCTTTTACAGTATGCAGCGGAATATAAAACTAAGAAATAAATCACAACATCACATCACAATATTGACACTATTATTTTGGGTGTGGAAACCCCCGGAAAAACCCAAGATGGGTGCAGCAGTCGATATAGATTTTATTATGAGAAAATATGGAACTTTTACAATCTCTGCAAATTCACCCAAACCTGGCAAATGCAGTACTTGGCAGAATCATTGGGCAAATCCCAGCTAAACCTCAACACCCTCTTGTGTGAGTGTACGGCCCAGTTGTACGAAGCTCGATGATCCTGTTGCTCGCTCCTCCGTCTTCTCAGCTAAATCCTTTGTATGACTTTCTCTCTTTGTCTGTATCCTGTCTCTGTCGGAATACAAGTGTGTGTGTTCTCTCCAACAATTGATCTCTCTTTTATAACTTTAGGTAAAGCGAAAACCCTAATTTCACTTTCACTTTAACTAGTGGTAAAGCAAAAACCCTAATTTCACTTTCACTTTAACTAGTGGTAAAGCAAAAACCCTAATTTCATTTTCACTTTAACTAGTGGTTCACTAAAGTTAATTTAGATCACTTTAATTTATTTTCAAAAGTAAACTTAGGAAAAGTAAATTAAATACAACTAGTTTCCTAATTTAAGTCTTCTTCATGCAAGAACACATGCATGCAGGAAGACCTTCCTTGTTGCTACTAGTTTAACATAAAACAGGTCCAAGTGAGCAAATAAGGTGTGCTAGATAGAGTATAAAGCCCTTTACAAAGTGCTATCACCTTTTACATGGAAAATAAATGAGTGTGGTAATGCATCCAAGTGATTAGCCCCAAAGGGCACCAACCCCTACAAGGGGACCAAGTACTGGAAGTGGAAATCAAGCGGACCATCTATGACATGATTAGGGGTATTTAGCCCCAAATCAACACTCTACGCTTCAACTTGGACTTTACATCAAAAATTTTAACCCCTCGCTCAGGTAGATCTGACTGGGAACGCTAAAGATACTGAGGTGTAACACACTCATTTGGGTTATCTTGACCTCCCTTCATCTCTGGTTCATTAATTTGCTATGGGCATTGATTGTTTCATTTCACTCATTATTCTAACTCCTGTCCTCTCAAGGGTGCCTAATAAATATTGAT
Source organism: Pseudotsuga menziesii (assembly GCA_001517045.1). Lineage (NCBI taxonomy): Eukaryota > Viridiplantae > Streptophyta > Pinopsida > Pinales > Pinaceae > Pseudotsuga > Pseudotsuga menziesii. The sequence continues at coordinate 529,628 of LPNX010429180.1, read as the reverse complement.
GTTTCTCCGGGTTGCAGCATCGGGCAAACATTCTGCAAACATTCTCCCAAAGGGGTTATGTGAATTGACCAATGGCTAGTGGAGAATGGCCCCATCATAGCCTTGATTAGTCATGTGAAGTGGCTAAGAGTGAATAAAGCTCGAGGTGCTTAGCCTTGATTAGTCATGTGAAGTGGCTAAGAGTGAATAATTGCATACTCTCTAAAGGAGTGCTCTGTAAAAGAGTGATCTATTCTAGAATAATTGCATACTCTCTAAAGGAGTGCTCTGTGAAAGAGTGATCTATTCTATATTAGAGTGAGTTGACTTGTTTATTTGATAGGGAATTTTATCCCCTTGTGAAATATACAAAGTCTAATCTAATGTTGAATTTGACATGGGCTCGAAGAAGTGTCCAAGACTTCTTAGAGTGGGGCCAAATCAATATTAGAGCTCTATACGTGAATAGACATGCATGTGAGGAGATGAACATCAACAAGAACAACTTTTCTATGATGAAGAAATAACCAAGAAGTCAAATCAACCATTGAATAAGTCCCAAATAGCATTGAAGCAGTCCCAAGGAAAGATTGAGGAAAAAAAGGGAGTCCGCTCTAAAGATAAAATAAAACATGAAGATCAAAATAGCAAGTCGGCCCCAACAAGAAGACAAGTCAACCCTGTTATCACATACACTGTAGCTGGGCTACCATGATGCAGTAGTTGGATATTTTCTCATTTTCAGAGCCAATCCTATACATGAGGATACAACAAGGATCGATTATCAGCACGAGCCTTATCACAAAGATATTCAGAGCCTCATTTAGCACAAGATACAGAGCAATCCCTTGTCATGACCTAGATTTCCTAATCCATTGAGATGACCTTGGTAGAGTCATAGTTCATTTGAGTAGAGCAGCAGAGATGGTACATACTTAACAGACAGATTGGAATTTCAAACAGAGACATATGTATGGTGAGATCAGGGATATTGCTTCTTGGTTTTAGTTTGCTCTTTGATGTATATTAACGCTTTGACTTGATATGTTATGATGATCATTGTGACCTATGCTTATTGGATTATTGATGCCTAACTTGTGTTGTGAATGATTAGAGGCCTAATATGTAAGGCCAATGTTTATACCAGTGTAGTCAGACTCGGACTCGGCAAATACTTGGTTGGCTTGGGACTCAACAGACTTGGTGACTTGGATAAGACTCGGCAAAGATTCGGCAAATATGAAAAAAATTAAAAATGCAGTAACTTAAAAAATAATATATAAACATATATATTAAAAATTAAAATTTAATATATAAGCATATAACAATTCAAAAAATTGATAAAAAGACATAGCAATGCATTTTAACGAGAAGTGTTTTCTCACTTGAAATCACAAGATATAATTATTAATTACAAATTATACAAACCATAAAATTATTAAAAAAAAGCTAATAAGAAAATTTCATCAATTAACAATTATTAAAAATATTTTAAAAAATGAAAAAGAAAATTGTAAAAAATACACTATCATCATCCTATCCTAACCACGAGCAATCGAATTCTTCAACCAAACTACCGATGACAGTGTCATCGCCTTACATTTATAAAATCCAAAGTATAGAAGTTCAATGAAAACAATAAAAAATTGAAAATGCTCAGACTAGTCACATCCTCAGTGCTCAGACCAATGTTAGCGAGCTTCCTCAGTGCACGCACACTCCCAAAATTCCAAGCACACAGACAACTGATAAATTGATAATAGCTAGAGGGCAAATGAGAACAACTCGGGGGAAGCCAAACTATTCAATGAGATGACAGTGGAGAGCGGTGTTGTTTCGGGGGCTCATTCCCTCCCCGCATTCCCTCCAAAAATCAAAAGCGACAGTCAAACAGTCAATGGACTCGCGAGTAAGTGACGAGTTTAGCAAGTAAATGACGAGTTCGGCAAGTGACGAGTTTACCCTACGAGTATGTCAAGAGTACTCGTCTTGGTGGTCGCTCGGCAAGACTCGGCAAGACTCGCGAGTTTTCAAAGAGTCTAACTACACTGGTTTATACCATGCTTTACACAAACTTATCTTATCCTGCTATGTTGACTTCACCTTGTCATCTTTCCTCTTACATTTAGTTTTCATCCATATTGTCTTACCCTTTGACTTATGACTTGGACCTGTGAGATTAATGAGCTTTTCCCCACTTTGACCCTTGTGCATCATGGACCCCATGTTTGCATCGTGTCTATGGCTCTAGAGTATGTGGCCTAGTTCCTTGCCTTCTACTTGTATGATGCCTTGTAGAAGGGATGTGTGGCCTGTGTCACCGGATGGTTTTCTTTTAGTCCTTGAACCAAGTACCCCAAATAAAAGTGTCTTTAGACACTAAATGCATCGGAACGCATAAACGCTAAATCTAAATGATGCAAAAGACAAGTTAAATGATATAAAACCAAGCAGTGGCCAAGGGATGAGCACTAATCCTTTATTTGATGTAAGGCTATTTTCCCCTACAGGGCGACAGGGTGGAAAACCCATCGGGGCTATGGACACTCGCTGGCAGCGGCGCTAGGCCGAGTCATTATCTAGAGCCCAGAAGGCTATCGAGGGCGCCTGCCCTTGGAGGTTGGCTAGTATCTTCTGAAATGCTAAATGCTTGAAAGTCGAATCTTTATGAAATGTTATTAAATGGATACTTGATAAAGTCTAAAGAAAACAAACCCAAGTACTCTACCCATTTGTGAGACACCACCATTCCCTAGTGTTCTCTGTCATGCATATGCCACTATGGCTATGTGTATTCGTTGTCGCTTGGAGAGATCACATGATAAAAGTCAACACGAAGTCATCAACCTTTACCTTAAAGCCTTGTTTTTCCACCCTCACCCAGCTTTAGCAAATGAGTTAAACTTTGTAAGTTTGGCATATGCAAGGGGTTTCATAGAAGATTCAAAGGCCATTCAAGGACACAAGTATATTTGTTTATGTATTATTATTTAGTCACCATGATTATGATTAGCATGTTATAGTTGGGTATTAATATACATCTTGGAGAATCTTTTACTTTGAATGCATGCAGATTCATTCAGATCATTATGTCACCTTCAGACGGAGTACTTTGACCTGGTCAATCCAGTTAACCAAATCAAACAGGTTTCCCAAGGCAATGACTACAAAAATCAAGATTGGTTATATATGTTCCAGACATGCCCAGCACACATACTGCAGTCTCAGTTTTCAGCATATGGCCTGAGTTTCAGTGATTATTATCACTTTTATCGTCCTGGTCATATTATTTATGATGAGGAGGAGGATGGCGCTCCTAGGGCATTGTGAGGGACCAGAGGGTATGAGTAGTCACCATTACTTTTCTCCTATCTCTGGATCCATTTTTGCGATCAGTTTTTCACGGGATGCAGCCGACAGAGAGTTGTTGGCATTTTTATAGTTCTGGGATGATGTATGAGCATAAAATTCACAGAAAATTAACTATGAAATTACTTAAGGAAATCAATTTGCCTAGAATGATCAAGGAAATGGCATGGGAATGCTTTGTGGTGATATATGATGGCTCTTTGGACCATTCTTCACCAGTTTCACTAAACATCAGTGTCCACATTATTTTTATTGGCTTATTTAGTGAGGACGACCCCCATGGGGCGCCCCCTAGGCACATGATGTATTTACATGTTATATCTTTATATCATTGTATTGGGGTGCCTAGGGAGACTGTAGACCCTTAAGGCTACCCCCTTTTTTATGTACCACATTGTTAAATCTTGTCACTTCGATGTATTTCGCCTTACTAAGGCAACTTGGGGCAAAAGTGCACCCCATTTGGTCATGTTGATCAATGTATGTAAAACAAAATAAAAAGGTCTCCATCGTTGGTGATGTTTTAATCTCAATCGTTGAATGACAAAGTGAGTTAAGGTTTTGGGCTCTCAAAAGATATATAAAGAAGAGACCCCACTCATTGTATCCCATCAGGAAATATGGCACTATTGGCTCTAGATTCTTAATAGAGAAAATATTTTGGGATCTCTTTACTTGTGTGGATGATTGAAGAATGTTCTTAGTGATTGAATGGTGTTATTTATTGCTTGCATTGGAAGATCTTGGTGAATATCTTTTGCATATTTTGTATCCATCTTTTTACTTGCAGGTGAAGGGGGCAATTTGACAAGGGCGCATTTGTTAAGGAGACTCACGATGCCTCTCTTTCAAATCGTGGTTTTAATAGGGAGTGATTTTGTCTAGCAATCAATCATTTTCCTTATCTTTCATTTTTTCATTTGCATTTGATCTTAGTCTTTCCAATCTCACTGTTTCTTACGTGGCTTGGCAAGAGAGAGGACGCACCTATGGATTCCTGGGCGAGTTGTGGAGAGCGGGATTTTCATCACTTTTCCACTTGATCTATGCAGAGATAGTCCTCATCACTTTGGCAAACTTCCTGAAAGCATCAAGTAAGTTTTCCCGGTTAAGTTTCTCTCATTATTTCTCTATCCAATCGTGGCTGGATATTTTACTTCATTAAAACCCTAGTTTAGTAAGTAGGAAAACTCATCAAGCTTGTTTTATTTAGAATTTGGAAATTCTGGCCTCTGGGTTGAGGCGATACCTTGAAACCCCAAGTCCCCTAGGGTGTCACCCTTTGACTCCATTTTCCCACACAAAATAAGGCACTAATCTTTAGCCAATTCGCCCTCCTTGTCGTTATTTCCATTTTTCTTAGGCTTTACTTCTCGGATTGGTTTGAACTTTCTACTCTTGGATATTGTTAGATCTATCATCAATCCATAAGTCTCAAGTGCTAGCTTGCCTTAATTGTACTTCGATTCCTTACTCTGGGTATACTTTCAATTTTCACTATCAATCCCCCCAGGGTATCGATTTTTATCATTTATGCTAACACTAATCACCTAGATCTACATAATAATTACACGGCCACTTAATATAATCATTTTGGGCTAGAATTTACATTGTCTAAACCTTCATAATTCAAAACATCTTAACGATGGCTATTAACCATAGATCTAGGGTTTCATTAGCTACACACCTTATGTATTCTATCATTAAAGTTTGATCTGGTGTTTTAGCTTTAGGTCTTTCCTTCTAGGATAGATCAGGGTCTCCCCCTTTGTCATTTGATTTCCAAGTGGCATAAAGCGAAGGGTTTTTTAACCGGCGTGACAACTAACCCATATTTTAGGGTTGAGATTGTTGCCGCTCCTGGTCAGCGTAGGTGTGTTAAAGCCCAAAATTAGGCACACCAGCCCGATGACAACTACGAAAAGAGAAGCCACTGTCACCACGCTCTTCTCTTCCTCGCTTTAGGTTGGCTCTTCTCCAACTCAAAGGGGTCGTCCCTAGTGTTAAGATCTTTAAGGCAGGAAACAATTGCGGACAGGGTGATTGGAAGAGGCTGCCTTAGCGAAATGCGTTTAGCATAAGAGTATTTGAATGGTTGACGAAAAGAGAGAAGGATCAAACCCCACTAATGAACCAGTGCATGTATACCTAAAGGGAGAAATGGAGTCAAGGGAGGACCCACGAAGGCCTTGTGTCAGAGGGGCGGCTACTAGATATTCTTCTTCCTAAAAACAGAGGATGCGCTATGCAAACAAAGGAGATGCTATACAATCAAACTTGATAAAATGTAAGCATCAAACCCGTGCATGCACTCTCACAAAGGGAAAAGGCTAGCAACTGCTAGGATTTCCGCCTTCCAATAGGATGGGAGCATCTGTTTATGGTCCTCGACGCAAACATAGAAAGGAAAAACCTCTAGCAACTAACACTCAATAACACAGGTTAATGCCACACACCATAGAGGGTACTCGACTGAACAAACATAAAAACCCAAGAAAATATTTTCCTATTAAGCCTGGGGAAAAATCCTGCCAATTTTTTCCATCCATACAATAGGGAAAGTTGGCCTCTTTATAGGTCCAAAACTTACTTATTCTTTTCAAAAAAGAAAAGAACAAAATAATAAAACAAGGAAAAATAATAAAAATAAAGTAAGATCCTAGATCCTTTTTTCACTCTTCAGAAACATATACTTTAATAAAAGGAACTCCATACTGGCTGCTTTGGAGTTAAACTCCATATTTTGGTTGCCAAAAGAAATGCCAGCCAATCTCCACGTCTCTGTCTGCCAAGAAAAATTGTGAAGATACCCCAGGAACTACTGCCTGGCGAAACGTGGAATTCCAATTCCAACATGTATTCAGCTGCTAATGAAAAAGGTGAACAGTCAGCCGCTCCAAAATTCAACAGGGCAACTAGAAAACAACACCGCCACCTGTGAACTGCTCTAAAAAGATCCAAGGAATCGTGAAAGTTTTCCCGAATGGCTGTCTGTGATAGATTGCTCCTTCGACTGATCGCTGAGTGCCCATGTAGACGCCAATATTTTGGCATATCAGCTTCCCAACAAATGACACGTGAATCAGATGGTGGGTAGGCCAGCCGCTCCAAGAAGTGGTTATCATAAAGACACCCTTCCGGCTTCGTTGAAATCGACTGTCAAATAATACGTGAATTGCTCCGCGACATGACCACTGGTCACTTAAACCTCTACCGCTAGTAATTAACTCACTAACTCCCACGCTCAAATCATAAAAAATAACACTGTTGGTTGCAAGGATGTTGAATGACGCGTGGACATGCTAGTCATTCTGCCAAAAATTGCCCATAGTCAATAATTAAACTGGCTGTCAAATGAATCATGTATTCGAATCCCATAGTCCATAATTAAACTGGATGTGCCCTCTGCCAACTGATCAGAGATCGATTCCTCCGAGGTGATTGGTTTCCTGTGAAAAACTCGACTCAGAGTTTCCAGACGGATACTCCATAGGCCACGGCTCTATTCACACAAAGATTTTTTTATTTTAGTGCTCACTATTTAGCAATCCGAAGAAGACAACGCTGCCTGTTGTAACTTGGGCTGGGTTGACCCATGAGATGGGATCAATCAACTGCTCCTGTAACTTCAAGTGGCCACGGTGATACCAAGAAGTCGTGACTGTGAGTAAATAACTTATACCATGTGAGTTTCATAACCATGATTAGCTAACTCGCAAGAAACGTGAGACCCAAAATCCACAACTTGGCTGTCAACTTGATACACGAAACAGAGGATGGATAGGCAGACTTAGGCAACGGTTACCATATGCGAGCTAGCCTTCAACTAGCTTGATCGCCATCTCCTCCACTTTAGAGACCACGCCAACTTTGTTCGAGTTGAGTTATAAAAGCTATAGCCCGTCCAAGTAAGCTCCTTTGCAAGAGAAAGATACTCTGTTGCTTTATCTGAATCATCAGTGGAAGCACCCAGAGCAAGCATGCAAGCTCATCCATCTTGTCTATCAAGGCACTGCCAGACCACTCTGTAATATAAGTGTATGAAGATGGACTTGACTTCTTAATCAATTTCATTAATCCCTGTATGGACCTTTCCCACATCTGTCTGTAATGCTTTACACCATCTGTTTTGTTGCCTTGTATCCATACCTTCAGTAAATACTCATAAAAGTTGTCACCAATAGCACCAAAAATAATCTTGGAGTAAGTTTCAGCTTTCTTCGAATCTCCAGTTCTTTGGGAAAGGGCAATGAATTCCACCTGCTCTGTTCCAAAGTCCGCCAATATGCTTGCACCCCCTGTCCATCAAGGATTGTGTGCATTTCGATGAGCCAAATTAATTGCATTGTATGGTATCCCTGACGGTGTATTTCAAGTTGGCAGCAGCCTATCCGCAATCTGTTTTTCTCTTTCAAGAAAGATATCGTCTCCTTCCAAGTCATATGCACTGCGAAGCCCTCCTCCTACTTTTATAGTAGTCTCAAAAACACTTGCAACAACATCCCTGTTGAAGTCTAGAGAGTCTGTGCCCATTTTTTTTGGCTTTTTTGCTTGCTGCTGGAAGCCTGTTTCATCTCTGCTAAAAATAAATCAGGTGTAAGAATACTTTTAACCACTTCAAATACGGATGCATTTGGAGGGGTAACAGGGATACTCATAGATCACCTCTTTAGTTTCCTGTCTCCTCTACCGTCTTGGATAGGATACCTTTAACGGGGCAGCTATACGTTGTGTGATAACAGGCCCCACTAGTGAAAAAGTCAAGTGAACTGGAGAATATAAATAAAGAGTTCCAGCTATTCATTTTCAATCATCATCCAACATCATCTCTACTAGATTGGTGCACACTTTCCATGCAAGGCTAGTGAAGATCACAAGGAGTATTTTTTGGCGTTCCTTATTATTTCTAGAAGTTCGTCGCCCTTGTCTAGGGTTTTCCTGTGAAAGAAGGGCACACTCTTATCTTGTTAGAATTCTCTTCATGAGTGGTAATGTACTTGTAATATTGAACTAATTGCTTTTGAGAAAAGTGGTTGGGTTTTCTCCCTATTGGGTTTCCCAAGATAAAATTCTTGTGTCTCTTGTGCATGGATATCTTTTTATGATCCTTTGTTTCCGCTGCAATTTAAGTTGAAATTTTCAGTGTGGAATTATTCAATGAAAATTATGGGATGAAATGAATGCTTGAAAATCATTGTGAAATAATTGTCAGTATTTGAAAATAGATAAAAATTCATTCATAAATACCCTAGGTACCTACCTTCATTGTTTTGACTCCATAAGGCACTGATCATTGTTTTAAGAGGTTGTTTGTGAGGTATTCTTGTATTTCTTAACTTGTTTTGTAGGTCTACTTCACCTACATTAGGGATACCCCCAATAGTCTCTTTGAGTTGGCCTAAAGCGAGAGGAGTTGCATTAAGGTGACATTGGGCGCAATTCCTATAGTGCTTACCCTCGTAGCACTACGGCTCAGGACTTTCATTGGGGTGCTAATTTGAGCGATAACGAGTAGACTCCCAATGTAAGGAATGTGAGGGGATTTTGTTAGGATATTTAGACACTTATGAATTAGTTAAGGTCGACTTGGTCTAATATGTCTTTAGGTAAAGTGAGTTTCTTTAGTATGTATTAGTATGCATTTGTAATTATGTAATTCAACTATCACAATATGTTCTAGACAAAGAATGATTTGACGTTTCATCTTCACCTCAATCATAATGGCTATTGATGCATGGCTTAAACACGATTTGTCCATGATCTCCATTTAAAGAGCACAGAAATTCATTTGCTTGGTGATCAATTGTGAGAAATTCAGGTATATACTTTTGATTTTGCATTAATATATTGCGTCAAGTAGCTATTTGCCTAGGGCAATGGACTATTTCCCTCTCTAAAGGTTTTAACCATGTAAAACATAAATGCATTGAACTCTAATCTGTTTGTGTGAGTGATTGCTTAAGGTGTTCAACCTATGTAGAAATACCCTATTTTAGTCGAACATGGTATCAAAGTGCTTAAGAAGACTCGCTTTCATTGTTGATCAATATCTTGAACCGGAGTAGCTACATGCATCAAAATATTTCTGGATTATACTATTTATGGGCATTTATGGGCTAAGAGAGGTGTTCCATTGCATCTGGAGTACTGCTTTCAATTGGAAACACTTTTCATTTCACTTAAAAAGGTTTTTGCTTTCCCAAGATATGGCCATTTTACAAAACCCGTAGATAAACTATTTACATTTATGGGACTTTTAAATCTTTTAAAAATCTCTCATATTGTTCATATTTTAGCTTAGTTTACTATTTTATTCTCAATTTGTTATCTTTTCCGTTTGCATATGCTCTTTGTTGACACTTTGTGCAAACTCGACAAATCAGAAACTGAGTGAAAAATGTTTTGTTGACAGCGTATGCTCTTTGTTGTGCATTTTGTGTGAACTCGGTAAACCAGAAACTATTAGAAACCTTGCATTTTACGAGTAAGCTAACCAATGTCTAACCCCAAATTTGAGAAATTTCAATTTCAAAATTTTTGTTTTTTTGTTTTTGTGTGGTTGTCTAAAAGTGTCTTGCAGGCCAAAAGAAAGGTATTTTGGGTAGGCATACTCTCCCACAATAAAAACAACACCATTCTCCTCATAATATTATTAAACCATTTGTTTATCTCACTTGGTTGAAAGTTATTTTCAAAAAAGGTCTTGGGTTCAAGTCATTTTTGCACTTTTTGAAAAAACTAAGTTATAAGTAACTTCATTGTAAAACTTCTTCTCACTTGTTTTATAAAAGTGGTCACTTATTCTAAAAAGTAACTTATTTGTGAAAGTGAGTTTATAGACAAAGTTAGTAAGGGGAGAATTCTTTACTGCATTAAGCACCCATTACAACATGGTTCAACCTCTACCTGCCACGTGGCTCCTTGGTTCTTTTTCTATCTAGTTTTCAAAAAGACATAACTTTCACATCCAGAATCCATTTTCATTGCCATTTTTTTACATTGCCTATTTGCATCTAGACCATCAATTTCTACTTTTGAGGCCGTATTACCAACCACTTACTAGTACCAACTACTTCTCATGGAGAGCCTATATGAAGGATGTCCAACGAAGTAGGGAACTTTACCAGATTACCTTGGGAAAAAAAACTACCTGTACTACTGGCGATAAGAAATTAAAATGGGATAATCAAAATGATGAAGCTCATGGATTAATTGGTATGTCCATCTCTAATGACTTACAATTCCAACTTCAAGGAATTGACGCACCAAATGCGGCTTGGAAAAAATTGGGAACTGTATTTGGTTAATGCAATGAGATTTGAGGTCACCAGCTTGAAAATCAATTGATTTCTTTAAGTCCAAATGATTTCTCTTGCATTAAAGACTATCTATCTCAATTCAAAACCCTTAGACTCTTAGTTGAAGAAAGCAAGAGACCTAAGCCAAAAAATCAATGTATTCATGCTACTCTTGCTAAGTTTTGTCCTACTTATTCTGTTTTTGTATCTACTTTTCACTCCATCAAAGAAGCTCTAGAGGCTACTTACAAAGAACCCTCTCTTTAAAACTTTAATGATGATTTGATTAGAGAGCAAGATAATCTCTAGCATCTTGGAGTGATAAACATTGCAAGTACATTTCACAAAGCTCTTGCATCATGTAGTGATCAAAACACCCATAATAGGTTTTGAGCTTGTCTCCGTGACATACCGCCATGCCTACATATGCCTCCTCAAAGCTAGAAGGATCTTTCAACCTCCCACTGGAACAAATGCCATTGTATCAATATAACGAACAAAATTCATTACTAAATAAATATGAAATGTAAATAACACTGATAATCCAAAAATTGAAAAGTATATAACAAATGTATAATGAGTAAGAGATGATTACAACAAAATGTGATGATTTACGTATATATGCAATGATTGGTCCCATAGGTCATGCCTCTTAGTTAAGATATGTCCCTTAACTAATAAATAGTATATTTATTGTTTAATATCATTTATTTATTAATATTATTATTTCATATTTGTATATATTATGTATATTACCTTGCCTTCCCCTTAAAAATGCTTTGTGTTCAAAGCATAATTATTGAAAAGCTTCCTTTTTAACTATCGTTCTGCCTCGCAATGTCTTCTCAAAATATTTTGTGCTTGTAACTACGACAGATATGAATTACAAATTCCCAAGTAAAATGGTTGCATCGACTGCGACTCGATCCACCCCAAGTTGTGCTTGACTCGAACTTTTTCTTCATCATAAGTTGTTGATTTTGTTTCTCTTCTTTTTCACATTTGCAGTTCATCTGTCTGAAAAAAATATATTGTTTATATATCTTTTGATCTTGTTGTTGTCCATATGGATTCTTGTGATTTGGAAGACGACAAGGCATCCTAATCTTTTGAGATTGTTCTTCGAAACCATCTTCTCTTGATGTTTGTAGTGATTTGTCAATATATACACATTCTTCTAAATTTGAATTTCGACTGACTTTGTATTGGTTAACTTTTTGAATGACCGACTTTGAGCACTCAATAACTTCTCTATTGGATCAGCCATCATTTCTCTATCGACTAATGATCCTTTGTGATCTAACTCTTCTTGTAAATATTTCTTAACATGCTTTAGCTTTTTAATTTGTGTAAATAAACTCTGATTATGAGTCCTTAATGTTAAATTTCTAAGTTCAAATCTGGTTAGATGCAAAAATTATTAACTGAAACACATTGAACTTTAACAATTTATGCAGCGAAAAAACACAGGAAATCATTACACCATTTGACACATTGATTTACCCTAGAAACCCCAGTCCTTCAGGGAAAATAGGCAAATGTTTGTCTTCTTATTGCAGGATTTTATTACAATAGAACCAGAGTATTCCTCCATATACACTCTCAGGATTTGGACCAAACACGCAAGAAAATACACCAAATCCTCTCTGCAAACTAGACAAACAAACCCTAGATCTAGACTGCATACTACAAGAGGAAAGTCATCTCTTGCAACTATGATGTTGACAACTATAAAAGATCTCCTTCTCTCCTATGACTATGATCATACTCTAAGGCTCCTTTTATAATCTCACACTAATGCAAATACCATGGACCAATACCATGGGCCAACTAGAACCATCTACATGAGGTGTTACAAATCCACTTTTACAATACATGTCTAGAAATCACCTCGGCTCCTTTGTTGTTAGACACCCCCAACATAGAAGTACCTATCGAGGTACAAAAACTAGCACTCCCTCTTAGCAAAGGAGGTACTTTTGGAGACAGCTCCTCCATTATCAACCTAGTTGCATGCTACTACAGTTGCTCCGTTTGAACTGGAAGACCCTGCACCCTCTAATCTGGAAGACCCTACTGCTACCTCTACTAGACTCTGATTGGATCCTTGTGCTCCTCCTCCATTAATGTCATCTCATACTACATAGGCCTACTAAGATGAGCCTCACGTTCCCTCTCAATCACTAATCCAAACTCTAAACTCTCTCTGGAACTCTGGTCCAAAATCCCTCTGAAGCTGACTATTCGTTGTCTCAACAGCCTATATAATTTGCCCTCCCTGATGCCAATCATCAATGCATTATGGACACCTGCTCCGTTAGGGTGAATGAACATTGCTCCATCCTGGAAATGCAATGCATAACCCTCATCGTCTAGTGCTAAAATTGAGAGCACACTGACTCTCATCTCAGGAACATACAATACTCTAGCTAACTCCAGAGTACAATCTAACTCCAGCTGGAAGGTGATTGCACCCACTCTTTCTACTGCTAATTTGATGTAAGCTTTAAATCTCACATAGCAAGTACAGTCTACCTCTGAAGCATCTTGAAGCACTGAACCCTCTCCAGTTATGTGGCATGTAGCTCCACTATCTATGTACCAGCCATGGTTGGCCACACATCCAAGCAAAACAATGAGTGAAAACTCATCATCAAACTCGGCAGTAAACTCATCCAGTTCATCCTTTCCTTGTAGCCACACATTCAAGCAAAACAATGAGTGAGTACTCATCATCAAACTTGATAGTGAACTCTTCCACTTCATCCTTTCCTTTTGTACCATCTACTTCTTCTTCTTCCCTTTATTACCTTTCCTCCTAGTAGGACACTAGCTAGCATAATGGCCAAATTCCTCACAAGCAAAACATTGGATCTTTGCTCGTATCCTTGCTTTTGATGCCGTGCTAGAATGTCCTTCTCCCTTCTTCCCTTTGCCCTTGAATCTGGAGGCCAAGGCAAGATTTTCCTCTTCTTCCTCATCCTCCTCTTCTTTTTGAAAACTTCTCCGGATTTCCTCTTGAGTGAAGTCATCCCGGAACTTTCTCCAATCTGGGAGCTTTTCTCTGCCAACCACACATGTGACAAAGACTTCTAGTCTTTGGTGAAGACCTTCAAGGTTCACCATCTCTTGATTTGGGATATTGTCACTGTTACCAACTAAGTTGCACCTAGTTGGACTTTCAAGCGAGCCAATAAAGATTGAACAAGCACACTTGTTCATGATCAAAGTTTAGAGGTCCGCCAGACCTTTTCTGGGAATTTTTTTAATTTTTTTGTAACACAAGTTTATATCCCCTTGGGGAAATTGTAAAAAATGTGCTAGCATGGTCAATTTTGTAAAAGACTTGGCTTCCTAGACTTAAACATCAAGCCAACAAGCCCAAAGTGTTTTTTCCCTTGGTAATTATTTGTTGTTGAACAAACAACTAATAATTTCTGAGTTTTTCACTCACACCTCCAAAGTTGGGGTAGTCGTCTTGGTGGTAAGGCCTTAGGGAGTTATTAGATCCTATGTGTCAATGTTTATAAACATGCTAGGCATTCGAATTGAGTCATGTGGACATGTGCTAGGTCCCCCTAAGTTTTTGTTCAATTCTAAAAAAATTATTTTTTCCTTCAAACTTAGGCTATTTTTTAATCGTTTAATTTAAAAAATTGTAAATGTCATAAGAACTTGATCTAAAGACGAAATGTGACATGTGGAGGCTCATTTTCACAATCAGAGCATCCTCTTCACCCCGCGACCCACTTTTCCTATGTTTCGGGTGACTAAAACATCCCGTAAAACATTATTTTGCTAAAGGTGCATCAAAATTCCATTTAAATGCTAAAGTTGCAACAAAATAGCACAAAAGTCAAAGTTTGAAAAAAAAAATTAAAAAGACATAAATAAAGCAAGGGGTGACATGGCAAATGGGCCCCTCATAAATTAGCGACTTCATCTAATAGCTAAAGCGTCAAAGAATAATTTTGAGGAGTTGCGAATCATGTGGATTGATGAGGTGATGCCAACCTCATGGACTCGCGTGGGTGGTTGTAAAGGCGAGTTGGTTATGTGGCATTTGAAAACCGTGATATATCATCAAGTCAACCAATGGGCGAGTTGTTTCCCCATAATGGCATCACGATTGAGAGGAGTGTGTGGATGTGACCGAATAATGAGAGAGTGGGTTGGGAGTTTGGTGAGGGGCACAACTCTCTTGGAGAGGCAAGTTGTTTCCCCATAATGGCATCACGATTGAGAGGAGTGTGTGGATGTGACGAAAAATGAGAGAGTGGGTTGGGAGTTTGGTGAGGGGCGCACCTCTCTTGGAGAGGTGGCGTTCTCTCCATGAGGTTCAATCAATCAAGATCCTAAATTATCTCATGAACTCGAGCTTGAACTCAACATGAACTCCAACTTCAACTCAAGTGATGGAAGCACCCCTCCTCACTCATTTTTCTATTTAAGCAAGCTTCTTGCTCATTGTTATACATGGTCAGAGAGGACCGAAAGGCTATTGAGTTGTATACTTGTAATCTCGCAGTATTTTCTATAATAAAAGAAGGCTTTTGAGGCAAATCTCTTGTGTCAAGCTTCATTGTGTGTGGATGATTGCCAAGCATTTTTATCCCATTGACTTCTCAAACATCCCATGTTTCCCCAACTTTTATTGTGACCAGAATGATATATATGATTATTTTCGGATCTTTTATGGCCACGGTGACTCATCCATCCATCACGTCATGGATTTCATCAGGTTGCTGGTTGAATTCAAAATTGTCCATGAGGACAATATGATGCAGATGTTTGCAAGTACCTTGGCAGAAAAAGCTTGTTGTTGATTTTCTGAGGATCTTCCAAACAAACACATTACCTCCCTTTCAAGCTTCCTCAGGATGTTTTTGAAGCAATGGTGTAGAGAAGGGAGTTGCATGGTAGCAGTGGAAAGGAACCTCAAAAATTCCTTTTCAAATATGTTACCCGAAATAGAATATCACGAGGAAATCTACGAGCCACTCTATCTCATCATGGTGGATAACATTGAATGTTTTGAGTTTTCTTTAAAAAATCTCAATAAAGAAGAGATCAAACATCTTTTAGAGCATAGTGGCATTATCCCTAGAACACATCTTTAAAGAAATAGCCTTCTTATGCTAGAATAGATCTACAACTTTGAAGAAAAGAAAATTGCAAGCAACTAAATATCACCTCAATTTACATGCACAACATCACATCCTTGAAAATTCCTTGCACAGTTTTGGACCTCCAAAGTCTCACTTTTATTCAATAAAACAACAATAGTACATAACAAGAGCAGAGGTTCCTTCCTTTCGTCAAGAATGAGGAAGAAAGCCTCGCTTTTATAGAGTTTACAAACCATTGGGGGTTGCACCAAACAACTGGCAGAGAAGGGGCGTCAACTTGAGAGAGGATGAGTTAACATGAGTGATCTATGGGATTGATTGAAGTAAAACATCACGACGAGGTGCCACATCTCCATAAGGAGATGCGCCCTCACCTACAACCCAACCAACCCATGCATTAATTGACATAAGCACAAAACGTCAAACAAGGAAAGAGTGTGCAATCCATGATGAGGCTCACTTTGCCACCTCTCTCCAAATCGTATCCAAACCCACGCTTTGATTTAGGAAGAGATCGCCATAATATTCCAAGACACTCCTCGCTAATGGAACTATGCCACATCAATACTTCGTGAGGGCCCATGATGGGATGCATTCTCCTCCTCCATTCCATTCGCTAGCCTCCAAACAATGCTAAATATGATGCTTTTATCCTAAGCATGATATGCCTATCACATAAAACAATTCGCCACCCCTTCCATGTCATCAAATTTAACTATTGACTTTTGACTTTTGAGTGTCATTTTGTCACCTTTTAGCATTATTTGGGCATTGTGTTGCACCATTAGAGAAAAATGCCATACAAGCAAATTCAGTCACCTAGAGCATTGGAAAAGTGGGTCCAAAAATAAAGAGGATGCTCTGAGTGTGAAAACGAGCATCCCCACACCAAAAACGGCCTCTAGATCACGTTTTTATTACACTTCGAATTTTTCCATTTAAACCATTAAAAAATGGCCTAAAATTGTGGAAAAAAATTATTTTTTCAAAAATTAAAAACAAACAAAGGGGGACCTAGTACATGTTCATAACAACTCAAAACCATGTCTAACACACTTATATACATCGACACATGAACTTTAATAACCTCCTAAGGCCTAACCACCAAGATTACCATTCCAGCGTTGGAGGAGCGGTGAAAAACGCGAAAATTATACATCGTTTATTCAACATTGCATAATTGACAAGGGAAAACACCTTTGAATGATCGGATTGATGGCCAAGTCCTAGGAAGCCAAGTCCTTTACAAAAATTTTGTCGTGTTTAGAACATTTATTACAACGTCCCCAAGGGGTATGAACATGCATTTATTGAAAAAGAGGCCAATTGCCTCCTGTTATCACATATATAGTAGCTGGGCTACCATGTTCTATTTTTCAAATTCCAGTACATATTTCAGCCAGCTGCCCTACATATGAGATGCTGAGATGAGCATTTATGATGGATCATTATTTGATTGATGGACTATAGTACTCTCCCATGCCATGACTGAGTCTCCAGACTCATATTTGAGGACTGATGTAGTCATTTAGCCATTTGCAAAGCAAATTTGCATCAGTGTTTTCTCATTGGACAGAGGTTGTTTCAGATGGATTATTTGCATGTTATGACTCAGCTTATATTATCTTGTGTTATGGTTGTCATTGCTCTTATACTCATTCTTGTGACATGTATTAGCATTTAGTGTCATGATCTGGCGGTCATATAGATATATGGACTTGGATGTATTTATATTATGTATTGATGTCCCTACTCTGACCTGGAAGTTCTTGATCTATACTCATTGATTTTACCCTCCTTAGGGAGAATAGAGGTAGTCATTCCCACCATGCTTTGGCTTGCTAGTGTCTGTTTCATCATTCACTATCTCCACCCATCCATTACCTTCCAGTTATGTTTCTAACCCAACCTACTACTTGACTTGTGGCATGGAGGACCTTTCCCCACTAGAGCTTTTGTTGGACAAGCCTCCCTATTATTTGTGTCTCAACTCTGAGTTGCCTAGGTTGAGTTGGCTAACCTGAAACAAGTAGTGATGCCATCAATGGAATGTATTTGGAAAGAAAATGAATATCTTATGAAAAAGCCCATTCATGAAAAGTAGTGTTTTTAAACATACGTGAATGCAAGGCTAGCCTAATGAATTTGGCTTTGAAGTACAATGAAAATAATATCTTAAAACATTCATGAAAAGTAGTGTTTCTCAACATACATGAATGTATAAAGCCTAAATAATAAAACTCCGTGTAATAAAAACATGGACCAAGGCTATGGAAAGTCAAAGGCCCAAAAAAGCAATGGTTCCTAAAGTTATATATAAAGATTGCTGGCCTTACTTGTATTGAGTTGGATTGTGAGCATTTGTCAAGGTGAATAAGCACCTCTGAAGTAACTCACCCATTTGTGAGACACTGCCATCCCCTTTGTTGTTGCTTCTCTGTCATATGCTAGAGTGAGTATCCCCTTTCCATATACGAAGTGTCACAATGTCAAGTTGGTAGTCACCCTTTGGCCTAGCCTTGTAAATTTTAGCCCTCACCCTTCACTAGCAAATTGATTACAACTATGAAGTGAGTATGGCCTTGAAAGTCTCGTCTGAGTTATAATTAATAAATGAAATCTTTTATATTTGGTCAATAGATCGCCAGTGAAATGACTACTACTTGTTATAAATGTTATTTGAATGATTTGTAGAGCATGTCTTAATCTATGAACACTTGTAGCAGATGGATGTTGGCCTGAGTTATATTACTGGTTGTATGGTCATTTACAGATTATTATTTTGTCTATCTGGATATTGTAGATGGTCATGTAGAGACCTAGAGAGGGTATGAGTATACACCCTAGATGGATTTGGACTCTCCGAGTCCAATGAGACAGCTTGTTTTCAGTTCCGGGCACTTGCAGAGATGATTGGGCTCAGTGTACCCTTCTGATGCAGTTTTGCCATATTGGATGGCCTATCTGAGCAAGGAGATATTTTTCTTGGATCTCCTAGGGCACTGTATGAGGCATGGGGGGTCCAGCCACTTGTTTGTACCATATTACCCCCCTACCAAAGAGCCTGCTGGGATGGTAACGCAGGCACCATAGGAGGCAATTTCTAGCATATCACGTTTCTCGAGGCAAATAAAAAATACTTAAAATGGCTACTGAAGAATTCGATTTGGGGTACTGAGGCAAGGAAATGGCATGGGATGAGTTTCGATGATGAGTGTGATGTCTTCCACTTCTTCTCCAGCAGTTGCAGCACTTGGATGGGCCCACATCTATTTTTCGGGGATATTATATTTTTTTATGGAGCTTTTGGAGGCTCACGATTTCCTCAAGGGGGCACAATTTCATAGTTAAAAAATTATATTATTTTTATTGTACCATGGGGACACCCAAAGGGAGTTAGTTAACACTCCCTGGAGCCACCATGTGCTTCATTTATTTTTTGTTGAGTGGGATCCCCTCTCCTAGGGTGATTTAGTCCACTTTTATATTATATTATGGTATTGATCCATGTATTGTATGTTGAGCTCATCTCAACCATTGATTAGAACATTTGTATCTTTTAATCTTAGTCGCTCATTTGAAAAGTGGTTAAGATTTTGGTTCTCTCATTCCTATTTAAAGGAGAGAGCTTCTCATTTGTAAAAGGACTTTGGCTCTTGGATCTGGATAATAGAAAAACTTTTCTTGTGGATATTTTTGGATCTCCTTTGCATCTGGTAATCTTCGATGGTGATTGGAAAATCTTTTGCTTCCTAGAATTTTGGTATTTGTTGTGAGATCTATATATTTTTTTCGGAGATGTTGTCTTGTCTACAGGAGGGCGACTTCAACTTGGGCGTTTTTGCAAGGTTTCCTCAACTCGCTTGGCTTGGATGGGTTTTGTATCAGGGGGTTTTCATTAGCATCAATGTGATCTATGAATTCATCTTGCTATTTTTCTGTAGCTTTTGCTTTTCTCTCATGATGCAGGAAATCTGATATGGTTGACGTTTGTTGTGCAGGAGAGAGGGCGCATTGGCTTCTTGGAGCAAAACATTGGACTTAGAACTCACTCAAACCTTCTCAAATTGATCGAGATAGCAAGGATCATCATCATCAAGGCATCTACAAGGTTTTCCAGGTAAGATCTACAGGTTAGTGCTTTTCTTCCAGATCTCAATCCATTGGCATATGTACTTCCATTTTTACCTTAAAAACCCTAAATAATAAAAAAAACAAAAAATATTATGGCTCAATCCGCTTGAGTTCTTGGCAAACCATTTATGGGTTTTGTAAATCGGGTCATCTTTTCCCCAACGCTGAGCTAGAAGTGACTCTATTGCCCTAGATCTGAAAAACTGATTCTCAAACCCTAGCACTATCCTCCATGCTGCCATTTTTCCCTGTGGTCTAACTTTTCCGGCAAAACCACTTTTTGGGTTTGTAGATCGGGTCTATACCCAGGTGGGTCTCCTTCAACACTGGGAACTGACTCCATTTCCCTAGATCTGAAAGGCACTGATCTCCAACCCTAGCGCTACCCCCTCTTTTGCCTCTTTCTCTTGTGTTTTGACCTTTTCCTAGTGGCTCGAGTGCTTTGAAATTGTCATATCTTCCTACGAGTCTATCCATCGGTACTAGATAGCCTCAGTCATGTTCTTCCCCTCCCTGCATTGGTTACGTTTCCCAAGGCAGTGGATATCTTCAACTCCTGCTAGTACCTTAACCCCAGATCTAGTATTTACCTCATAGGTCAGCTGTATACCAACTTGGATCAAATCTCATATCTCCCAAACCCTGATCCAAAGCCTTGGTTCACCTAGTGACGTCATCCATAGATCTAGGGTTTCCATCACCTTACACCTTACGTACCTCAAGTCCATTTGATCTGATCTGGTGTCTAGGTCTGATCTCTCATGTCGCGAGTAGATCTAGGTCTCCCCCATTGTTGTCTTGGGCTAAGATAACATAAAGTGAAGACTGCCTCGATTGGTGTGACAACCATCCATTTGGGAATCGAGGCAATCTTGGTTCCACCTCCTTAGTTGCTCGTCCCTCTACCGTCCATCCCAAATCCATCTCACATAGGCAACTACAAGGTTGGTGATAACATTTTGGCGTCGTTGCCGAGGAGGTAGAGGCCTACTTTGGTTCGACATACCTCACCTCTCCTACGACATTATCTGTTGGTGAACACGGCAATTCGTTCACCTGGCGACTCCACTGAGAAGCGAACCCATCACATAAATCATAATGAATTTAGATATATTTATCAGATGCATGAAGGAATTAACTAAAAGCATAAATGAACTTGAAAGGCAATTAGACTACGGGTACGAGGATGATCTCGAGCATGATTATGGGTATGAATCTGGTTATCACAATCTTTATGATACCCACCAATTGCCTCACCCATGCAATAAATATTTCCCAACCATCCCGAGTGAACTAATAAACCAGCATCAAGTGAATGATCCTTGTAATCCTCTTCATCAATGTAATACAAGTTTTGTCGTGACTACCCCTAATGAACCTAGGAGTCAGTCCTAGTCAAAGCCTTACAGCCAAGTAACCAGAGTTGTTAAGAAACAAGACAAACAGTCTCCTTTTGACTTTCCTAAAATACCGGGGGCACCTCATCCTATGCCAAACAATTACACTAGGAGGTTGCCCCAATTTAATGGAAATAAGGATATATCTATTGAATGTCATTTGGATATTCTTTGGGATTACATGGAAATTAGAGGTGCGGACAATGAAAATGTTTATATGCGAGCCTTAGGAGAATCCTTGCGAGGGGATGTTCAACTATGGTTTGATCATTTAGCACCAGAATCCATCAATAAGTATGACATGTTCACAGATCTATTAATAGATAAGTGGGGTAGGAACACTGATAATTCTTTAGAGTGTGAATCTCGCAATGATTATAATCAGTATATTGCCAATTTGCTTTCTCAATTGGATCATTCCTCTCCTGAAATGTTCCAAATTATGAGCATGCCTACAATCCATAAGAATGTTACAGAGTACTTTGGGGATAATGTTTCAAAACCTCATGCTGAAACTAAGAGGGATATCAATCAAATCATACAAGATACTCTGTTATTATTACCTGAAGCAATCACAGAGCAAATCTTGGATTTAATCTGTGGAAGGGAACCTAACAATCACCATCAAGAAATATCTATGGTTGAGCCTTCCATTTGTGAGTCCATTATAGAGCCTTTAAAAGAGCAACCCCATAGTCATTGCCTAATTGATGATAATTTGAGCCAGTATTCAAGCTATCTGAATCTGGATTCAGAGTTTGTCTCTGCAGAAGAAGAAAAGATTGAGATTAATCAAATGTCCGTTGAGGAGCAATCATGTGGTCACAATGTGGTTGAAGACCAAGTTTGTAAAGATGACAAGGAAGTTAGAAATGAACATATCGATATTTTTCCTTCTCAAATGAATGATGATGATCATTTATCCTCAGTTGAATGTAATGAACAATCCAAAGAAGAACAACCACATGATGATGATATACTAGTGAGCGAGCTTGACCTAGAGCATTCTTTGTCACATCTTTCGAACTGGAATCTATGTCCAAATAATCATCAAGAGCCTCCAAGAAACGATTCTTGTAATGTTGTTGTTATTCCCCGTTATACTTTTGGTCAAGCTGATTCGGTTGAGGAGATTAATCATAGTGAGTCTAGTTCTTGGGAGGTTAGTTTTAATCTTGCCAATTTCTCTAGCAAATGTCCCATATTGCATGCAAGATTGGTGTTAGCACCTTTAGGTGATGCAAATCAAGCTTTAATTTGTCAATCCACCCTCCCATCCCAGCTTTTGAAGTCCTTCTCTATGGTGTCATGCGAAATTTTCGGTACAGAGTCTCGAAAGTGCCGAGTGGTCAATGGTAAAACATTTCATCTCCTTTTGTCTTTGGTGCATAATGCTTTCAATTTCGCTAATTTCATTGATTGGGTGAATAAAAAGCTCTATAAAGACCAATTCCATATTTTCTCATTTTTAAACAACAAATGGGGTTAATCTCAATTTCTGGTTTAATGATCTCTAAATTGTACCTATTTTGTTTCATCATTGATCACAATGTGAGTATGATCGAGTATGCTAACCAGAAAGATGAGGGAAACCATGATGGCCTAGGAGGGATGAATCATATATCATATTCTTTTCTTTCATCGAATTTAAACTTGCATAAATTTTATGATCCTATCGATCTATGGGTGGAAGAAGTTTGCAACAATCAATCTCATCCCTGGCATGTTCATTTCTCTTTATCCATATCTTTCTTTGATTTTCAAACAACAAGTTATAATGGCTTCAATTTTCATTCATGTTACTTACAATCCAACTTTGATGTGTTGTATCATTAACTGTAAAGAAAGCTCAATAGATTCGTTCAGCAACTAGTTGCCTTGGATTTATGATTTTACCTAACACTTGTCTAAATTGGTTAGAATAGGGTAGGTAGGATGAAATAAGCCTTTTAGGCAGTAGTGTAGCTTTTAGTCTTGTACCTTTTGTCTTTGCCTGAAGCTTGCTTTTCAAAGCTCTTAGTGTAGTTTTCAGTCTTAGCATTTTTTTCCTGCACAATAAAAATCAAACTTGCTTAAAGTTATGGTTATATATTAGATTTATTTTCTGCTTTTCAATTTCATGCATTTCAGTTTCAGTACTTTGTTTTTATCCACATATTTTTCTGACGACTGGTTTGTGAGTTTGGTATAGCTCTGGACATGTTGCGGGTTTTTTTTGGTAGCAGTTGCAGAGCTGGAGTGATGGACCAAGGATACGAGAAGCAGAGTGCGAAGACCAGAGATTCTGAAGTTCTCAAGTGCTCTATTCAATAGAGCATTTGCCCTAGATCTGAAAAACTAATTCTCAAACCCTAGCGCTATCCTCCATGCTGCCATTTTTCCCTGTGATCTGACTTTTCCAGCAAAACCACTTTTTGGGTTTGTAGATCGGGTCTATACCCAGGTGGGTCTCCTTCAACACTGGGCAGAAACTGACTCCATTGCCCTAGATCTAAAAGGCACTGATCTCCAACCCTAGCGCTACCCCCTCTTTTGCCTCTTTCTCTTGTGTTTAGACCTTTTCCTGGTGGCTCGAGTGCTTTGACATTGTCATATCTTCCTACGAGTCTATCCATCGGTACTAGATAGCCTTAGTCCTGTTCTTCCCCTCCCTGCATTGGTTACATTTCCCAAGGCAGTGGATATCTTCACCCCCTGCTAGTACCTTAACCCCAGATCTAGTATTTACCTCATAGGTCAGCTGTGTCCCAACTTGGATCAAATCTCATATCTCCTAAACCCTGATCCAAAGCCTTGGTTCACCTAGTGACGTCATCCATAGATCTAGGGTTTCCATCACCTTACACCTTACGTACCTCAAGTCCATTTGATATGATCTGGTGTCTAGGTTTGATCTCTCCTGTCGAGAGTAGATATGTGTCTCCCCCATTGTTGTCTTGGGCTAAGATAACATAAAGTGAAGACTGCCTCGAGGCAATCTTGGTTCCACCTCCTTGTTGCTTGTCCCTCTACTGTCCATCTTAGATCCATCTCACATAGGCAACTACAAGGTTGGTGATAACACCGCCTTTCACGCACCTGGGGGGAAACGTGGCAGAAATCTTCAAGCCACTTGGTGCGTCCTTGGGGGAAAGTCTCGAGTCAAGGTTGTCACCTTGCTCTTGACTCCTCTATTTAGGCCAACTCCTAACGAAGCCAAGGGGGGCCATAAATGGACTACAAACTCGACTTTTATTACAATTTGAAGTTTTTAATTAAACTATTAAAAAATGGCCTAAATTTGCAGGAAAAAATATTTTTATCAGAATCAGATGAAACTCTAGGGAGACCTAGCACATGTCCATGTGACTCAATTTGAATGCCTAGCATGTTTATAAAAACTGATACAGAAACTCTAATAGCCTCCTAATGCCTAACCACCAAGACGACTACCCCAACTTTGGAGGTGTTAGTGAAAAACTCAAAAATTATTAGTCGTTTGTTCAACAACCAATAATTACTGAGGGAAAACACACTTTGGGCTAGTCGACTTGATGCTTAAGTCTAGGAAGCCAAGCCTTTTATAAAAATTGACCATGCTAGCACATTTTTTATAATTTCCCCAAGGGGGTATGAACCAGTGTAACAGGAATCGGGCCCTACTCGCGATTAATCACGATCCCCGATTGACTCTTTCCCCAAACGATCCGACTTGGATCGTTTCCCAATAAATCGCGATTTTTTCCTGTTCCGGTTCGCCTCCCTGCAAAATCGCGTTTAATCGGTGTTTTTTTCATCGGCAGAAAAATGAAAAGTCAAATTCCGGGCCGCGAAAAATTGAGCGGGTTTATCCTTCGCTGGCCGCATTTAACATTTAGTTGTCATTTTTGCTTAGAGAGAAGTTTGTTTTTATTAGTGCCGCGAAGTTTTGGTGAGCTCTGTTGTTCCACGTCCACTGTTCTGGTCAGTAGTGTTCCACGCCGGCGCCCATTTCTATGCCCATTCCCACGCTGTTCTGGAGACAGTCGATAGGAAGCGCTGGTGTTCCACATTGTTCCGGTCAAGAGAGAAATCAACGCTGCCATCGCCGGTACCACGCAGGCTTCCATTCCAGACATCAACGCTGCCATCGTCGGTGTCCACGCAAGTGCAGGTTTCAGCTCCACGCTACAGGCTCCATCCCTCGTAGCCGGCCCCAGCTCCACGCAGGTTCACTTCAGCACTATTCATCTCCACGGGGTCGACATCAACACCATTCTGCTCCTCCTCCATTTCCAAGTTAAATTTTAACGCTGTGATAAGTAATTTCTTAACGCTGTAAAACGCCAGTGAAAAAAAATTTCCTTTCATTTTCCTAACGCTGTAAAAAACGTGACTGTCAAATTTCCTAATGCTGTAAAACACCAGTGTAAAAAATTTCCTGACGCTGTTAGAATCTTAAGGTTGTAATAAAAATTTTAATAAATATGGAAGGTGTCCGTGTAAGTTTGTAACATTTAATAAAATGTTTATTAATATTTGTTTATAATATTTATTTATTAATATTTGTTTATAATAAAAATTTTAATAAATATGGAAGGTGTCCGTGTAAGTTTGTAACATGTAATAAAATGTTTATTAATATTTGTTTATATTTGTTTATAATATTCAATATTAATAAAATGTTTATAATATTATTTACTTTTTACATGTGTAATTTACTAATTACTAATTATTAATATATTATTAGACTATGTATTCTATTTTATTGACTATGTAACTCAATAATTTTTTGACAATCTGTATTATAATTTTTTTATTGTATTATAATTAACTTTTAAACGAAGAAAGCTACAAACCAAGAAGCCACTTCACAAACTACAATTTACAGGCAAGACTGAGTCTTGAATTATAGATACAATTGGAGAGAATAATCATGTAAGATCAACAAATAAAATTCCATTTTGGGAAGCAGTTAATCAAATGCAATAACATAGAAAAGATAAAAAGTTTATCATGAAATTAGTAAATTACACATAACAAATATACCCATTCAGACCTTGAATTGTAGTGATTAAGAAACATTGCTGAAATTCAAGTGAATTTACAATGGAATTGAATTCTAGTACTTGAATAGGTGGAAAGGACAACAAACTGGCTAAACTTTAAAGGGATTTGGACCCACTTTCAGTGCCACTGCAACAATATCCATCACTCTTTGAAAGCTCTTATTTCACATTCCCATAACCAATAGGTGATAGGCTTCACTTGACTGTGTGGAGATGGAAATGAAGTTGAGCACAGAATTAGAACAAAAATCTCCATCTCTCTATGCCAACCAAAGAAGAACGTTTCTCAACTTAAACCTACTTCATTCATCCACCTAAGCTGGCCATATCACCTTCTAAGGGCTCAACAACTGCTCCAACTGGAATTCGAAAACACAAACCACCTTAATGAAATCAAAGGGCAAAGGTATCTTGACATGAAGGATGACATATATCTCAGGCGGGCACTTGAAAATTCAGAGTCATTATAATTAAATAATTTATTTGACTATGTAATATAATTTATTGACTTTGTAATATAATTAATAATTTAATACTATTAATTATTGATTGTAATACAGTATACTAATCATATTAATTATTGTGTAAAAGGCTCCAAGCTTCCTTAAGGCTTATACTGTTTGTTGTTTTTGTTACGGGATTTGAACTTTGAAGTTTGATCTTTGGGCCTTTGGCAGCCTGTTATAGACATATACAGCGGCCAGCCACATAGTGAAAATGCCTAAGGAGAAGGACTTTGCTTGGGCGTACTGTGACAAAATTCCGGGAAAAACCAAGCTCCTATGTAAATTTTGCAAAGAAGAATGTAGTGGGGGCATTTATAGATTCAAGTTCCACCTTGCTCAGATGCCAGGCCATGACATTGGTATTTGCAAAAAAGTTGAGCAAGATGTCAAACACCAGGCAGCCTTGGCCATTGATACATTCAATGCGCTGAAGGCCAAGAAAGCAAGGATAACTGTAGAACAAGCAAGTATTGGAGCTAGTCAGTTTTCTTCCAATAACCCTTTGTCACCTCCCTCCGTTGAATCTTCAATGCCGGGCCCAAGTTTTACAAACATGCCTCAAAGTCGAGACCAAATGCTACCTCCTTCCATTCCTACAAATTTGAGCATGGGAGGTGGCAACATACACACTTTTTTTGCTGCCCGCACAAAACCTAGTTCCCAACCTAGCTTGGAAGCCACTGGTTGGAAAAAGAATGTCCATATTCAGGCAAGGAAGGCCATTGCCAACTTTTGGTACTATTCCGATATCCCTTTTCACTGTGCCAGAAGCCCTTATTGACAAGCTATGGTTGATGCAATTGCTATTGCAGGTCCGGGGTTCAAAGCCCCTACATCTGAGAGCCTTAGGACAGATTTGCTATTAGAGAGTGTTGATGATGTTATGCTCATACTTGCCGAGTTCCGTTCATGGGCAGAAACAGGGTGCACCATTATGAGTGATGGATGGACAGATCAAAAGAATAGAACTTTAATAAATTTCCTCGTATCTTGTCCAGCAGGCACAATGTTTCTCAAATCAGTGGATGCCTCAAACAAGGTTAAGACTGCTCAGCTTATTTGTGAAATGATGGAGGAAGTTGTTCAGGAAGTGGGAGAAAAAAATGTTCTACAAATTGTCACCGACAATGCAGCTAATTATATGGCTGCTGGTAGACTTTTTGAGGTTAGGCACCCCACCATTTTCTGGACCTCTTGTGCAGCCCATTGCATAGATTTAATGCTTGAGGACATTGGAAAACTTGCTTGGATACATGAGGTTGTGGATAAGGCAAAATCCATAACCAAATACATCTACAATCACACTAATGTCCTCCACACCATGAGAATATACACTGAAGGCAAAGAACTTGTTCGACCTGCAGTGATAAGATTTGCAACAAATTTCATCTCTTTGCAATCTGTGGTTCAACAAAAGATAAATTTAAAGAGGATGTTTTTGGGACCTAAGTGGATGGCTTCTAAACATAGCAAGACCCTCGAAGGCATTGAAATTGTTGCCCTTGTGTTTAATGACGGTTTCTGGAAAGATGCCGAAGAGATTGTTGATGTGACAGAGTCACTTGTTAGAGTTCTCAGGTACTTCAAGTCTTAAACTTTTTTATTTTTTAGATTTCATTTCATTTTCAGATTTAATTGAATTTGAAAGTTTGATCTTTCAAGATGGTTGATGGTGACAAACCCGGTATGGGTTACATTTATGAGGCGATGGATCTCGCCAAGGAGGCCATCAAAAGAAGATATGGGGATGAGGAGGCCAAGTATATGCCTCTTTGGGACATTATTGATGCACGTTGGGATAGACAATTGCATTCCCCCTTACATGCTGCTGGGTACTTCTTAAACCCACAATATTTTTATGATAAGGCTAGATTAATGAGGATGGGGAGGTTGGCAGAGGACTCATGACGTGCCTTGAAAGGTGCTTCCCTGATCAAGAGGTCCAAAGTCGTGTTATTGCTCAGCTACAAGATTATAGGACACCATCAAAGTTGTTTGCCTATACCAGTGCTATACGCAAAAGGACTAAGATGTTGCCAGGTAACCTTGAAGGCTTCATCAATTTATTAAATTTCTTTATTTGGTTTGTTTAATGAACTTACTATTGAATTTTTATACTCTTCAATGTGGATGCACGAACCCTTGTCGATTGCTAGGTCTTTGGTGGCAAAACTTTGGTAGTGATACGCCAGATCTAAAGAGGTTCGCCATTCGAATCTTGAACCAGACTTGTAGTGCTTCAGGTTGCGAGCGCAACTGGAGCATGTTTGAGAAAGTACATTCCAAGAAGCGCAAGCGATTGACACAAAAGCGGTTAAATGACCTTGTATTTGTCCATTGCAATCTTCGTCTTCACAATAAGCAAATACAAGGTGACTGTCAAACTCAAGAGTCCATACATTGGTGACTGAGCCTTGAGGAACACAAAGCTTGGCTTAGTTTCTCTAAGGATTATGCATTTGAATTTGATGATTTGATTTACACATTAAAGATGAAAAGTTAAAAACTTTAAATTCTAATTCACATTTCCATGTTTCATGATGATGACAGGTTTGGATCATTCACCAATCAACCTAGAAGACCAAGAGCAAGATCTGCAAACTACGCATGTAGCGGAATGGGTCCAATCAGTCGAGGGTCCTCTTTTTAGCGTTGCTGACTTAGACAACCTCGAGAGTCAAGCAGCCCAAGATATGGGGCTTGTTACTTCATAGTTTTTTTACAGTTTTACTAATTATTATGTAGTATTTTGTAAACTTTTAGAAGCAGATGCTTATGCTTTTAGTTCACTGCAATCAAGACTCGATAGAGTCAATACATTGGATCATGTTTGGAGCCTGGACTCGTCTCATATATGAGAGTCGAGACATTATGAGAAACTATTAATCATTTATGATAATTTGAATTTTGAATTTGGACATCTATTTAGTATTTACTATTTACTATTGATATTATGATTATCATTTCATTATGCATTGTTTGGACTGTGGAGTGTGGACATGGCATTATTGAATTTTAATATCAATGAAAAATGTTATTTTTAATTCAAAATGTGTATATCTTTATTTTTTGTACTCACCGATTTTTTCCCGATCTTTTCCCCTTTTTTTCCCGATCCGATTAAAACTCTTCGCTCTTTTGCCTCACCGATTCATTGTCGATTCCGAGTCTGGTAACATTGGTATGAACATGTGTTAGAAAAAAAATTTAATAGACTCTAAGAAAAAGCCTGGCAGACTTCTGAACTCTGAAGAATGAACAAGTATACTTGTTCCATTTTGCCGAATCGCTTGAAAAATCCACCAAGTAAACTTAGGTTGTAACAAGGCCCAAAAATGGCCCTTATGAGCCGTGGAAATTTTTTAGCACTAACAATGAACAACTGGTTTGTTCATGACTTCGACGGCTCACTGGAAATCCACTAAGTACAAAATTAGTGGATAACACATTGAATTCTCATATCTTGCTTCATATAATTCAAAAATAAAAAAGTTTACAAAAATATAATAATAAACCTAATGATAAAGTGTTAGAATTTCAAAGGTTATACCATAATCAATAGGATCATTGAAATAAAGACAAGTATAGTAGCACAAAAAAATACACAAAGATTTATCCTAAGAAACTCTCTTGGGGGAGAAAACCCAACAAAATTTTATCAATATAGAATTCAACCAAGTGCACTGAACAACCCCAAGAACAAGGCTAGCAACTTCCTCTCTCCAGTAGATTGCTTCACTCTCTCTATTGCGCACTTGCTTGAGTGAGTTGTGCGTCTAAATGAGGGAGGTGCCTCACCTATATATACTCATCAAGTGAGTGGCATCTTAACCTAAATAGGTCAACCTGTTGCTCTAAACATGGTCGACTTACCTAGGGAGACTCAAAATAACATTTCTATAATATGCTTGTGGGTACTATTGGCCTGACTTACAACAGAGGTTTTACCTCAAGACTTTTACATGACCAATTACATCAAGGACATCTCTCGAATGAGGAATACTAATAATACAATAAAAGTACAATAGAATATCTTCCGAAGTTACATTTCTTTAACACTCCCTCTTAACAAAGAAGATATTCTACAACATCAACAACAACAACTGTACAGCTAACTAGTCAATCTATATGTCATAGAAAGTTTTGGAACAATATCATATATCTAGAACACCATCATTAGCATCAACATTGAACATCATCGGCATCATCATCATCATCAGGAGCATCATCGTCAACATGGAACATCATCATCAGCAGTAGCAAGATCATTATCATCAGCATCAGTATATACTTGTTGGAACATCATCATCATCATCATCTGGAGCGTCATCATCAACATCGGCATGTGACTGCTGGAACATCATCATCATCATCTAGAGCAACATCATCAACATCAAAATGGGACTGTTGGAACATCATCATCATCATCTAGAACATCATCAACATGTAACTGCTAGAACATCATTGTTGCCCACCTATTTCGACTAGGTGGCAACCTTATGTACATTGAAGATGTACATTCTCTGCAGTTTGTACCATGGAAAAATTATAGGGATTTTTCACTCAGCAGGGCAATTCTACCCCTTTAGACATGAAATGTCCACTCTCCTACGTGGGACAATTAATGTAACTTTATATGTCAGCATGGGTCATTCCTCTAAGAATGTCACCATGGACTTTATTATCAGGGAAGTCCTCTTCACTGAGTGTTTTTTTCCCCTTCCAGTTAATTTTGTTAATTAACATTTTTAATTGGTTGGGTTTTTCACTCACAAATCCTCCAAAGTGGTGAATTGGCGTTCTAATAATCAAGCCCATGAGGTGGCTAAGGTTTCAAGTTGTTGTCCATGACCATGCTAGCCATATCTTGTAGTCTTGCGGAATTTCGTTTGGATTTTAATTTTTATTTTGATTTTTTCCTAATTAATTAGCTTTACCATTTGATGGTTAATTAATTAAGTTTTGATGTAATAATGTAATCTCTTGAACCTTGGAATTTTGTAATAGGGGCTATGAATGCAAATGAAAATGCTATGACACCCCCTAAGCCATTGGTTCAAGTCTCATGTCATTCTGACAAGGGGTTATGAAGTTAGATCAATTTTGGTTAAGACAAGGTTTTTTTTTTTCTAGGAAATTAATTTAATTTCCTAGAGTGAAAAATTAAATTATTTGATTTTGAAGGAAAAAATCAAATAAGGCCATGGTAAGCATAGTCAGTTTTTATTTTAAATAACCCCCCCCCCCAATGGTCAAAATAAATTTTTAAAGATCTCCTAAGTGTGGCGCCCCTCTTGTCTAAATAAAAGATAAAAAATAAAAAATAAGAATAAAAAATCAAAATTTGAGTCAAAGGAGGCCCCAAATAAAAAAATAAAAAATAAAAGATGAATATAAAAAATAAAAGAATAAAAGAATAAAAAAATTAAAATAAAAGATAAAATAAAATAATAAAAGAATAAAAAGATAAAAATAAAAGATTAAATAAAATATAAAAAATGAAATATTAAAAATTAAAATTTGAGTCAAAGGGAGCCCCACTTGGGTCATGGAAACCATAGATCTAAGGGTTAAACTTCATTGTGACATGGATCTATCTTTTTAACCATTGATTTGAAGAGGCACCCTTGGTTATGATTGGTGGATGGCTTGCAAAGTCAACAAACCTAGATCTAAGGGTGGAGGAGATCTAGAGTTTAGATCTATGTTTTAGACCATCGATTTAGGAATGAGTTTGGGATCTTTTCAACTATAAAAGAGAGGCCCCTCCTCTCATTTTCTCATCATTCTTTGGAGTATGGTTATGCTGTCAAAATACTCTCTCTTCTCCCTCTCTTCTCTATTCTTCTCTCTCAAGTTTTCAAAGCCTTTGGTTATTGTAATGTTGTTACCCTATTGGGGTTTATCATACATCAATCTTTGGAGGATATATTTGTTAGTGCACCCAATTTGTGGCTTGAAGAGTGAGGTAACTGTTTATGGTTGGTTATTGTTGCATTTTTTATCATAGAAGCTCTCCACAAAGGTTTTTGTGGAGAGACTTGTAGGTAGAAGTTTTTCTATTTGCACTTGTGATTAATATTGTAAGATTTTGCAAAGGTTTTTGCATCATTTATGGTGTTCTCATCTCTACGTGTGAGTTTTGCAGCTTTAGCTAAACTCTTTGCAAGGATCCAAGCTTGAAAAAGTTCTCCCTCCAAGGCCCTAATCTCTAATCTTGTTTTCTGTTTTAGGAACTAGTATTTTAGTTATTGTTTAGTAGCAAAATCTAGTTCTCTTTAATAAATCCATGTTATGTTTTTATTATATATTTCAGATATGATTTCTTATTGTGTTTTAGGTGGCTGGAAATACAATTTTTAGCCCTCTAATATTCAATTTTCTGATATTTTAAAACCCAAATTTTTACTGTAAAATTATTGTATTTTTATACTAACATTTTCTAACTTTCTTTTGAGTTTTCTGTCATTTTCCAGCAAGCTTTGCTTGCTGGTTTTTAGCAGGTTTTACAGTTTACAAGGGGAGGTTCTATCCAAATCACATCAAAAACACCTCAACTTGCAACTGGTTTCAAAGGGGTTCAAACCCTCATCTTTTCTCATTTTTTTTATTATTTTGTAAGCCCCGGAGAGTCTCCTCGTGGGTGTTCTCTAAAAGCTTTCAAAGTAATCTGTAATCATATTGTCATTAGGTAGGAAGTAGATCTAGAAAGTATATCACTAGTTGTGCTTTCATTTTCAAAGTAGATCTAATATTTTTCTAGTTTTTTTACCCACCTTCTCCTTTAGGGAGATTGATGTGTGGTTAGTATATTTTGTTTAGATTAGCTTACTTTCAAGCATTTCTTTTCCAAATGAAGCATTTAGTTAGATCTTTCTTTTCTGTCACCTAGTTTACTGTTTTGAAGGAATATACAACCTAAATTGTCCGTGTATCCTCTACACTCCGTTATCTCCCTTTAGGTAACTTGGATCAAGGGTATGAAAAGCGGAAAGGCTTAGGGGCTTTAGGAAATCTAATTAGCTCACATTTCTTTCTTGCAAATCTTTAAGTTTCTACAACGTAAATTTATTCTATTGTCCAAAGATCAAGTATCAGCACCTCTCATAAGGGATAAAGCATAGGTTGACTCTGTTGATTGTTTAAATTGTAATTTACTTGTTGCACTTTATTTATTGTAAGTCAATCTGTAATTTACTTTTGTACTTGCTTTTATAAATTGGAAATTAACCAACTTATTTGGCCCCTCCTCCTCTACTCAGTCATCGCCCTCCGGGGTCTTCTGAGAAACGACGGGTAGTTGAATAAGTTTTAGTAATAAGCATCCACTTCCATATCGTTCTCTTCAACTAAAAACGAGTGACCTTGGAAGCTACGGGGGGTGAGAGACCGTTGGGGGTCTCACAGCGTTCGCATCCTCCTTGATGAGCACCGGGCACTTGGGGTTTGACCTGTGGATCTACGGGTGGACTTGTTTCCACTTTGTTGAGAGCCCAGCACTCCCTCTTTGATTTGAAGAATACGAAGTTGGGGTAGTCACACCACCGGATCTAAAACTTAATTAAAGACTTTAACTTTAATAAAATTTATTAAAACGATCCAAGAGACATTGCAAAATGTCTTACCCACATTTATGTTTCTGTATTTGCTTCAAAGTCCTTGCTTTTCAAGGCTTTCATTTTACAAGTACATCTTGCAAGCATTTCAATTTCATTTCAGTACCTTGCACTTTCAAGTATAATATCTTTAGAGTACTGTGGCACACTTGAGTAAAACATTGTTTAATCTCGTAACTTGAAAGCAATCTGTCGTTTGATCTTTGGCATAGTAACTTGTTCATCCGGTGTATATCTTGTTTCCTTTCAGGTATCATTGTATATTTGTTTAACCATTCTTTAGCACTTGTTCATATTGTGTAATTCATTTACATTGTTCATATTGTTAATATTGTAGATCTTGCTTATAGCTTAGACAACTATGGAAAATCATTCTTAATTCTTTTGTAATTTTGTAACTTGTAATCTTTTGACTCCATTTAATCTAGGCATTGATCTTGTAACCTTGTAACCTTAATTAACTAAAATCCCTTTAACTAAATTGTTAATAAACTTTCCTATAAGGACTACCCCCCTTGGCTCTGTTGGGATTTGGCCTAAACGGAGGAGTTGGTAGACTGTGGTGACAGTGGTCCCCAGCTCTAACTTGCCCCCAAGGACACACAAAGCGGGTTGGAGACTTCCCCGTGTCATAAAGTGTGTATTAGGCGGCAATAATCATCATCATCATCTGGAGAAACTCTATAGTAGGCACTCTAGTAGATCAATCATCAAACATGCCTTGTCTGACTTGCTAATCCTTTCAGACGAAACAAGCCTAGTCAGAGATACCAATCTACCTGGGAATCAAACAGGACGTGTCTAACTTGTTAATCCTTTCGGACCAAACAATCCTAGTCAGATATACCAATCCCCCTAGGATCAAACAGGCCTTGTCAAACTGACATACCAATCCCCCTAAGATCAAACAGGCCTTGTAAGGCTGACATCGCAATCCTAGACTGAGCTGCCACACTACAACTCCAGGAAACCACATCGTCAGCATCATCATCACTGCCTCTTGCGAGGGGGGTCCTTTCGGATTAAACCAAGCTTGTTTTTAAAATATTCAAACTGTAATTGAGACAGAGACTTAGTCAACACATCAGCAACTTGTTCCTTTGTAGGAACATATTGGAGCTTTACAGTTCCCTTCTGCACCATATCCCGGATGTAGTGATACTTAATCAAAGGCACATTCACCATTGGTTCGGGAGATAAGAAATCGAATTGATAAGGACAAGCATTAGTTATTTCATCATCATTATCCATATCATCTTCATCAAAATGATCCTCAACATCACAGTCATTGCTTGATAAAAGCTCTAAAGAATCATCAATGTTTTCACCCCATTCCTCTTTTAGCAAATCAGTAAAATATCATACCCAGTGATGGATCTTGGTGCTAAATGATCAAACCATAATTGGGCACCTTTTGTTGACTAAATTGTCATTGATGCCAACAAATGTGTGTCGGTGCCCCTTGAGGTGCCCCTGAAGGTTGAGTAAGTGTCAATGTCAAAGGAGACTTTTTGACCTTGTCCAAGCCTAAGTCTGAAGCCCTTGGAGCCCTTGGGACATTGCCAAAAAGCCCTGTACACCCTGTAGATTGTTTTAATACCCCTAAAGATGTCTTATGGTTCCCCAGTCATTTCTTTAGGGTTCCCCAGTATCACAACCTTGCCCTATTACCGTAGGATGTGCTCTTGGTGGGTTGAAAAAGTTGCAAAAGTCCAAATGACCCTTTCAGTGGTCATTTGCGTGCTATTGAGGTCATGGTACCCTAGGAGAAGTCCCTAAACCCACAATCCATTAAACCATTACTATTAAGTTAAAGTGTTAAAACAACTAATTAAAATTTTAAATAGTAGAAATACTGATTCACCCCCCTCTCAGTGTCTCAACAATTGGTATCAAAGCGGGTTCCTTCAAAATAGACTAACTGTTGGAAGGCAATCATGGGCAAGTTTTCTAAACAAAGCAAAACTAGAACACCCTTTTTTGATGGGAGCAACTATGCATTCTGGAGCACAAGGATGAGAGCCTTCATAGAAGGTCAAGGAATTGAAATATGGCAGAGTATCGAGAATGGGAACAAAGTACCAAAGCTCGTGCCAATCGATGCAGACGAGCTGGTTCAATACAAAAACTCAAAGGTCAAAAATCATCTCCTTGGTGCTATAGACGAATTCATCTTCAACAAAGTGATGAATTGCCCCTCTGCAAAGGAAATGTGGGACAAGCTCCAAACCACATATGAAAGAGATAGCAAAGTCAAGGAAGCCAAGCTTCAAACATAAAAAAAAACAATTCAAAAAGTTAAGGATGAATGAAGACGAAGACATAGTAGCCTATATTCTTCGAGTCGATCAACTTGTGAATACCATCAAAGGTTTGGGAGAAGAAGTTGAGGAGGCTACAGTGGTTCGAAAAGTTCTAAGAACTCTTCCCAAAAGGTTCAACCCCAAGATCTCTTCCCTAGAAGAAAAAACATATCTGAAGACTATCACAGTATATCAGCTGCATGGGACTCTAGTAGCCTACGAAATGAGAATTGAAGACGAAGACATGTCAAGAAAGGAAACAACATTCAAAGTCTCCTCCAAACAAGATGGAAAGAACAAATCAACAAAGGACAAGCCAACAAGTGATGAATCTAATAATGAAGAAATAGCCAACTTTGTTCGGAAATTGAAGAGAGGCACTAGAAAATAAAAAGGTAAGCTACCTCTTAAATGTTTTTCATGTGGAAAGATAGGTCATTTTGCTTCTAAATGTCCATATGCAAGGAACTCAGATAGTAATGAGGATGACAGTTTTAAACCCTACAAGAAGTACAATAATTACAAGAATAAGAATAGAAGGAAGTTTGCAAAGAAGAAAAGTCTCTACACAAAAAGAGATAACAGCTCATTCAGTGGTGACTCCGACAATGACAGTGACAGCGATTCTGATGATGACAGTGAACCAGATAAAGTACTCTTTATGGCAATAAACTTAGATGAGAATCCTAATGGTAATGAAGAATCAGAAGATGAAGGAGAAGTAGATCTTGAGGTAGAACTTGTAAGCGCCTTGAAAGAGCTGAAGAAAGTCAGGAAAGAAAACAACATGCTTAAGGAAGAGGCACAAGGGTTTGAACAAACCATTGTTGACCTGAAGACCAAACTAGAAGAAGCCAAAAGAGTTGAAGACTCTCTTACTGAACAGATAATGGCAAATATAAAAGAAAAGAAAAATCATGAGGCTGAGATAGTATCTCTGAAGAACAAGCTACAGACGAAAGACATCGCAAAAGGTTATGAAAATAGCTCCAAGGTTCTAGAACAAATCATCAGTAATCAGAAGCC
This sequence comes from Pseudotsuga menziesii, assembly GCA_001517045.1. NCBI lineage: Eukaryota > Viridiplantae > Streptophyta > Pinopsida > Pinales > Pinaceae > Pseudotsuga > Pseudotsuga menziesii. The sequence goes on along the minus strand of LPNX010429180.1, from coordinate 491,844 downwards.
ATTCTTCAACAAGACTGGTATAGGATACAACCAGAATACTAATGAAGCCTCAAGCTCAATGTTGACAGACAATGAAGAAAAGCCAAGAAGTTATGCAAAAGTTGTCAAAGACTTCACAAATGAAGAAGAGTTCGAATACCAACCAAAACAACCCATATCAAAAGAAGGGCTCGCAGAAAGACCAAATCCCAGAAAAGAAGCTCCTTCATATGTTCCCAGGTATGGATACTTCTTTTATGAGCATTGCTTTACATGTGGAAGATTTGGACATAAAGCTGTAAACTGTCGTCAAAGAAAAAACTTTGAGACAAGGAACAACCTTGCAAGCCTCAGACGACCACAGTACAGTAACAGATTTGGTCCCTTGAGATCAGAGATAGAATGTTACAAATGTAACAACTTTGGACATATACCCATAAATTTGCAAAATGCAAATACCAGCAGTAAGAAATGAGGATATGCCCAACAAGGTATTGATCAAACACAAGAACAACTACGAATGTGGAATTGCTCAAAATCACAGCTCTAGTAAATGGTATGTTTATAGCGGTTGCTCCAAGCATATGACCATGGAAGAAAACATCGGCATCGGCAAGGGTCCAGAAAACATCTTCTCGGCAACATTGGCAAAAAAAATTGGCAAAAATCAGCAAACCGCGGCAAATATTTAAAAACACAAAATATATTCATTTTTTTCATAATTTTAAGCATATAAAGCAACAATGACATCAAATAAATACATTGACACATAAATATAGAAAAAACACTGATAGCTATCATGTAGGCATGCCAAATATAATATGAGACATAAAAGTCAATACTGAAAGTCTGAATATAGTTGTCCAATAGTACTCAAAAGTGGGAAATCAATGGTCCAATACATATATGATATTACAAAATGACATCACAAAACTAGTAGCTAACTATCTGTCTCTGAAATATAAATCAATGCCCTCTTCCCCTTTTAAGGGGAAAGATAATGGGCTGTTTGCCAGGCCTACCCCTGACAGTAGAAGGTCCTGGCCCTGTACTACTAGGTGCCAATGAGGGACTCGATGCCAATAAGGGAGTAGATGCATCGACCACTGTAGAAGGTGGTGCTGATGAAGCCACATCACCCTCCATGAAGTCCTCTGGGTCAAAGCGGTCCGCCTCCTCCTCCTGTTCCTCCTCTTGCTCCTCCTCATCCTCCTGCCCCTGCTGCTGCTGCTGCTCCTCATCTAACCATGCAGGTTCCTCCTCCATGATAGGTAACTCAACCTCCACCCTCCACTTGGACAATACATCAATATTGTCCAAGCAAATGGCATCCACATCAGGTGATTTCTCCACCTACTTCATCCACAATCGAAGATTGTAGTGGACATACACCAAGTCATTCAAGCGTGGGAAATCCAACCTGTAAGAGGGTGTGTTGCCGCCTAATTCACACTTTAAGACACAGGAAAGTCACAACCTGCTATGTGTGTCCTTGGGGGCAAGCGAAAGCTGGGGACCACTGTCACCACAGTCCACAACTCCTCCGTTTAGGCAAGATCCCAACAGAGCCAAGGGGGGTAGTCCCTACGGAAAGACTAAGTTCCAGATTTATTAATTAATTACAAATTAATTAAAGGGATCTTTTATTAAGATTGAGGCTAAGGTTTTGAGAGATGACAGTCAAACCAATGCAAGATGCAATATTTAAATGACAGTCAATCCTTTTATTTATAACCAGTGCCTAAAGAATGGAGTCAGAGAATGCAACTTTCAATGGATGCAGTCTAAGTTAATTATCCCACAGGTTAAGTTGTCTAACAAATGAGATGAATAAACAAATAAATGATACAATAATGCATTAAGATATCTAAGCAATGTACAGATGATCTAAATTTATCAGTATAAACAAATCAAGTAAAATAGTTACAGTTTAAACAAATATGAACCAGTTTTACAAGTTATAGACAAGAGATAGCAGAAGGAAAATCCCTTAAATGAAATTTATCAAACCAACAGTAAATGAAAAATGGAAAGACTTTTAAGTTGAATTACTTGAAGCAGTTAAACAAATGTTAAGCATTCACCACATAAACAATTGCAGAACTGAAAGTAAATGAAACTGAAAAGCAACTGAGACTGAAAGTAAAGTGTTGGAGTGCAATGCTAGAATGGAAGTGTGCTGAAATGAAAAAAGTGTTATAGGACCGGTTTTGCAATGTCTCTTGGTTTATTTTAGGTAGATTTTATTTAAGGTTTTTCCTCTTGAAATTTAGTTTTCGAACCGGTGGTGTGACTACCCCAATCCAGTATTTCTCAAGTCAAAGAAGGAATGCTGTTGCGCTCAACAAAGTGGGAGCAAGGCCCACCCGTAGCTCACAGGTCAAACCCCAATGGCCCGATGCTCAACAAGGAGGATGTAAAACGCCTAGAGACCCCCCACGGTCTACTACCCCAAGTCGCTTCCGAGTCACTGTTTTTAGTTAACAGGAAAAACGGCTAGATGGATGCCTATTAAACTAAGACTTCTCTATCCCCTGTTGTATCTCGCGAGTACCCCGAAGGGTGATAACCGAGTAGAGGAACAGGAAATAGTGAAGTTGTTGTTGGTTAATTTTAGGGGTAAATTTTAGTCTTGATGATTAGCATACAAAGTTTATTTTAAACCATCAACAAGATCAACCAAACGGTATCCCTTATGGGAGGTGCTGGTACTTGATCTTGGACTGAAAAATAAAATGTGTTGATTGTAGCAGAAAAAGGAAAGTTGTTTTAACTAAGCTAAGCCCCCACTTCTCCTGCTTTTCATATCCAACTTGAAGTCCCTAAAGGGAGATGACAAGTGGATAGAGGATACACCGGATAGGTGGGTTGTATGATTACTTCTTTCACAGAAAATGAAAATTAAATCTAACTACTTTGAACAGAAAATTAAAAGGAAAAACAACTAACTAAAGCAATGTACTAACCTCACAGCAATCTCTGTTACAGAGATGGTGGTCTGTAACAGAGATGGTGGGTAAACAGAAATAAAACTGATTATCCTAACCACACAACAATCTCTGTAACATAGATGGTGATCTGTCACAGAGATAGGTGGGTAAACAGAAAAAAAAATAACTTGCAAATAAAACTAACTCTAAGCAACTACTTATACAAATTTACAGCAGAGAAATACCCCAAAGAGAACTTCTCATTTGGGGTTTACAATGTAATAGAAGATAGAGAAGAAGTGTAGTTTAGGGCCTCTTTTAGAC
>LPNX010429180.1:392366-486380 GCA_001517045.1 Pseudotsuga menziesii | reverse complement strand
TATATGTGCAATCTCGCCACTCATCACAAACAAACATTTGCTTCAGCTCAAACTGAACTCGAAGCAAAGACTGAAGAGAAATGAAGTTGGTGGCAAATCATGTGATTCTAGGACGCAACAATTCCCTGTTTCTTGTGCATCTCCTCATGAGGCTAAGAACCCAAGTATGGTTATATATGAATTTGGTGATACTCCTAGCCTGATCAACAACCTCCTTGATGAAGGGAATTTTCCCCACATCCTCCAACATCAAATCAATACAATGTGCAACGCATGGACTCCAAAATAGTGAGGGGTGCCTCTCCATAAGCAATCTACCAGCAGCCACATAATTGGTTGCATTATCTGTTATGATCTACACCACATTGTCCACACCAATCTCTTGAAGGACCCCATCCAACAACTCACACAACAATGCTGCTTCTTTTACCTGTGCTGATGCATCAACGGATTTGATAAACATGGTACCTTTAGGGCACTGTACCAAGAAATTGAGAAGGGTCCTACCCTTCGCATCTGACCAACCATCAGACATCAATGTGCATCCAGAAATCTCCCATGACTGTTTGAATTCCTCCAATCTAGTATTGATTTCTTTCTTCTCTGCTTGAAGAATTGGACCTTGAATCTCCTCATATGTAGGGCACTTGTACCCTGGGCCAACAATAGCAATGGCATCACACATAGGCTGAAAAAAATGATTGTTTCTTGTTATTGTAAGAGGCAAGCCACTCCAGAAAAACATCCTCCCCATAATCCTATCTACTTCTTCCTTCTCCCTTTTTTTAACCATGGACTTGATGCTATTCCGTGGAACAAAGAAAGATGAGGCAGCAGCCCTCACAGAAGCTGAACCCATGGCCGTGGAGCCCCCAACACTACCCTCAGTGGCATCCGGATGATCATAATCATATGTCCCTAAAGTCCTAGCCACTCCACCTGCAGCAAGTTCAACTCTATTTGCAACTGACTCTTCCCTTTTTCTATCTTTCGAGTGAATTGCATCATGGGCCATTCTCATAATCTCGGGGGTAACGGCACTACAAAGCCCCACATCATGGCCAAGGAGTTTTGCCAAAAGGTACTTCAACCTGCTAATGCCTCCTATCATATGTTGTCCACACAATTTGCAATTCAATCGTTGTCGGTTTGTTCCATCTTCAGGGTCAGCATATTGCCAAAATGGGTCCAATGCCTTTCGCATTTTTGCAAAATGTATAGCCTCAAAACTTAAAAGTCAAGACTCAAACCTGTGGCTGCAAAAAAAACAAAAAAAAAAGACATTATGATTAAAAATTTAGTATATTACAAATTTAAAAAAATTTAAAAAAAACATTATGATTAAAAAAAGACATTATGATTATCATTAAAAAATTAAAATGTATTATGAATCTACATTAAAATACACTATACTGTGGCTGTAATTTTTCCATAATTTTAATTCTCATCCCAATTCTGGAGTTCTCTTTGATCTGTGTGCTCAACCCTCATGTCTGTTTGCTACTAGATCTCAATTTTATTGTTAAGTGTTCCATTTTTAAACATGGTAGGTAGGGAAAAGGTTTCAATCCCTTAGTACTTACTGCCTTGAGGGTTCCTATTGGAGGCAATTTGACAGATTTATGTTTCAAGTTTTCAATCCCTTAGTACTTACTGCCTTGAGGAAACTTTCAACAATATTGTTTTCTAGTTTAAATTTAAAGGTTGGTTATCCGGTATCGATTGTTTAAAATCCTCATTAGCATTGATTAAAGGTTTAGCTTCTCTTCTTCAAACTTCTCTTTGCTTCTTTACAAGTTTTGGGGACTAGTTTGTTTTTTTCACCTCTCAAATTGTTTAATAATATTTTCTTGTTAGTTAGAACATTTCCAAATAAAAGATTAATTAAGGAAAGAACCTCCCTTTCTTGGTATTAATCATTTGTTTTTCCTTAAGCATTTTCATTTCACCTACTCAACTAGTCATCAACTAGACAAAGTCTACGGAGGTACACATACTCTGACTCCCTATTAATGAAGATGACTTTACTGCCACTTGACAAGCTTGTTTCATATTCAGCTGATATATGCAGTTGTTTGTGTAGTTGTCAACATGCTGTTTATAAGCTTGCTGGTTTATTGCTTGACCTTTGTCCAACAACATAATTAATAGCTCTGATGAGATTATACGAGAATCTTTTCCTTCGTTTTGAAAGAATAGTGCTCCTTTAATGTTTACGGGCCAAATAAAGGTGGAATTCTATACACTGAAAACCCTTTTGAAATTTGGGATTTTAAAGTTTAAATTTTATATTATATAATATATAATATATAGTATATTACTATATTATATATTATATAGTATATAGTATACAGTATATACTATATACTGTATATACAATACAGTATATACTATATACTATATACTGTATAGTAATATACAGTATATACTATATACTGTATAGTAGATAGTATATAGTATATACTATACATATTACATACTATATAATATATATAATAAGTATAATGCTGTAATAAACTATACAGCCACGACTCCACTGTCCATGACTATACAGCTGCGCAATGTTGTAATAAACTATACTATACAGCTGTGCAATAAACCAATTCAAGAGTCGGACTGTCCACGACTCCACTGTCTCCGGACTGTCCACGCGATTCAAATTTCAACAATTTTTATTAAAAACTAAACTTTAAAACCATTACCAAGTTACTAACCTATGTCCTCGCCGCGGATGAATGCACTTGCAGTGAGCACTGAGCAGGCTGGAGATTCGATGGCCGTCGGAATATGATTACAAGTTACCCTCCCCGTCTCCAATGGCATTCGCGAAGAGAATCGAAGTCTAATGATAATTGGAACCCTAAACAATGACCAAATTGCCTTTTAACGTGCTCGAAGGTCAACCGGCAATTTTTTTCCTTCGTGGCGCGATTTTTCTGAAAACATCGGCAATTTTTCATTAACCTCGCTCGGCCCGATGTTTGGTAAATATCGCGATTTTTTCACCGGTAAAAATCATCGGCCCGAAAATCTCGCGATTTTTCGGGACATCGACGATTTTTCGACGATGTTTTCTTCTATGCATATGACAAGTAACAAAGATGCTTTTGTCAATACTGAAAAGGATAAAGGATTTGTATCATTTGAGAATAACAATTCAGCAAAAGTATTGGGAAAGGTCACAGCAAAGCTCGGAAGTAAAAACTCCCTGGCTGAAAATGTCTGGCTTGTAGACAACATGAAGCATAATCTGCTAAGCATCGGTCAGATGTGTGATCAAGGACATGAACTCACCTTCAACTCAAAAGGATACAAAATAAGGAAGCAAGGATGAAGAAAGTTAGTAGCCACAGCCACTAGGACTCCAAACAACATATATATGTTGGATGAGATTGAGTCCGAGAAATGTCACTTTGGAAAAGAAGATGAAAGTTGGCTTTGGCACAGAAGAATGGGACATATACATTTTGACAACTTGGTCAAAATTTACAAAAACCAAGTTGTTTGGAATACGCCGAAAGTTACAAATCCCACCAACTCTGTATGTCAATAATGTCAGCATGGAAAACAAACAAGAGTACATTCCAAGACAAAAGAGCATTCTTCTACAAAACCTTTGGAGCTCGTTCACACTGACCTATGTGGACCAACAAAGAGCAAAGGATTGAATGGTGAAAAATATTTCATGCTACTTATTGATGACTACACCAGGATGACATGGGTATGTCTTCTCAACAGGAAGTCAAAAGCTTTTGGATGTTTCAAAACTTTCAAGGAACTAGTTGAGAATGAAATAGGATCACGAATCAGGTGCCTCAAATCTGACAATGGTGGAGAACTCACTTTAGATGAATTCAACAAGTACTGTGAAGAGCATGGAATAAGGAGACAATTTTCAATAGCCAGAACACCTCAGCAAAATGGAGTTGCTGAAAGAAAGAATAGATCAGTAATGGAGATGGCTCGAACCATGTTGAATGAATCCAAGTTGAATGACAAATTTTGAGGACACACAATTCATATAGTTGTACACATCTTGAACAGAGGATTACTCAGAAACAAAAATGATAAAACTCCCTACGAGTTATGGACCGAAAGAGCAACAAGTGTACGTCACTTCATAATCTTTGGAAACAAGTGCTACATCAAAAGAGAAGATAAGAAGATTGAAAAATTTGACTCTCGAGTAGATGAGGGCATACTCGTTGGATATTCATCCAAGAGGAAAGCTTACAAATGCTACAATTTGAGATTAGACAAGGTGATCGAAAGCATCAATGTGAAAATAGATGAGGGCAGACTAAAATCATCCAGAGAAGACTCAGAGGAATCAAACGATGAAGAAGAGGAAGTTTCTGATCAAAAAGAAGTGAAGAAAATTAAAATGAAAAAACACCTAAATGAAGAACAACTTTCAGAAGATGAAGAACAGAATCAGCCAACTGTCGAACAAGAAGAACATAAGGATCAACCGACACCTAAGAACTGGTACTAGAAGAATCATCCATCAGACCGGATTATTGGTGATAAGGATGTCGGAATAGGAACTAGAAGAAGACAATCCGGAAGAAATGAGTAGGAACACTTCTCTCTCTTGTCTGCAACTGAACCAGGAACCTTTGCAAAGGCCAGTACAGATGAGCAATGGGTCAAAGCTATGGAAGAGGAATTGGATCAAATTGAGAAGGATGAAACTGAGGAACTTGTCCCTAGACCAAGTAACAAGAATGTAATTGGCACAAAGTGGGTTTTCAAAAACAAAATGAATGAAGATGGACAAGTAATCAGAAACAAGGCTTGGTTGGTTTACAAAGGATATGCTCAAATCGAAGGAATAGACTTTGAAGAAACATATGCACCAGTAGCCAGAATGGAAGTTATCAGAATGATTTTGGCTTATGCTTGCTCCAAAGACATCAAAGTGTATCAGATGAACATAAAATTAGCTTTTCTGAATGGGGAGTTAGAAGAAGAAGTCTACATCGAACAACCAGAAGGGTTTCAGCTTTCAGAAAATAAGGACTGTATATGCAGACTCAAAAGGGCCTTATATGGACTGAAGCAAGATCCTAGAGCTTGGTACTCCAAATTAGACAGGCACTTAATACAACAACACTTTAAGAGGGGAAGTGCAAATAGCAACTTGTACATCAAGCAGGACAATGACAGCATACTCATCATTGAAGTTTATGTTGATGATATCATCTTTGGAAGTGATGATGACTCACTGAGTCAACAATTTGGTAAGGACATGCAAAAAGAGTTTGAAATGCCATTACTCAGTGAATTGACCTTCTTCTTGGGACTCCAGATATCTCAAAGAACAGAAGGGATTTTTATTGCCCAGACAAAATACATCAAGGAGATGTGAAAGAAATTCCAGATGGAAGATTGTAAACCTATGAATACTCCTATGATTATCGGTTGTAAGCTCAGCAAAGATGATGAATCTAAGGAAGTTGATCAAAGGCTCTATAGATCAATGATTGGTAGTCTGTTATATGTAACAACCTCCAGACCAGATGTGATGCAGGTCGTCGGACAAGTTGCAAGATTTCAAGCTGCCCCAAAGGAAACCTACATTATAGCAGTTAAAAGGATCTTCAGGTATCTCAAAGGAACTATAGATTTTGGACTTTGGTATCCAAAAGGGAATGAGCTGACATTGATAGTTTATTCATACGCAGATTGGGCAGGATGTGTTGACGATAGAAGAAGTACAAGTGGAACAACTTTCTTTCTAGGCAATTGTTTGGTATCTTGGTCAAGCAAAAAGCAGTCTTCAGTGTCCTTATCAACCGCAAAAGCAGAATATATAGCAGCAACAACTTGTTGCACTCGAATTCTTTGGATGAAGCAAACCCTGCAAGACATACACGTAACATGTAATGAGTCGATTCCAATTCTATGTGACAATACGAGTGCCATCAATATCTCCAAGAATCCAGTTATGCACTCCAAGATCAAGCACATTCCAATCAAGTTTCACTTTCTCTAAGAACAAGTCACAGAAAAGAATATCAAGTTGGAATATATCAGGACAAAAGAACAGGTTGCAGACATTTTTACTAAGCCTCTTCCAAGAGAGACTTTTGAGTACCTCAGAGAAAAATTGGGAGTCATACTACCTCCTAATTGAATTGATCTATCTTCAACAACACAACAGTATGACAAGGGGAGCATAACAGAAGTACCCTTTTCCATTGATGCCAAAGGGGGAGAAAAAGTTGGACAAGGAAGGTAAAGGAAGCATGATCTAAGGGGGATATTTGTGGACAAAGGAAGCTCATTCGAAGGGGGGGCTTTGGAGTTGTCATCAATGACAAAGGGGGAGATTGTTGAATAAATTGTCATTGATGCCAACAAATGTGTGTCGATGTGTCTTGGTTCCCCTTGAGGTGCCCTTGAGGGTTCAGTGAGTGTCAATGTCAAAGGATACCTTTTGACCTTGTCCAAGCCCAAGTCTGAATCTCTTGGAGCCCTTGGGACACTGCCAAAATTCTGTACACCCTGTAGATTGTTTAAGTACCCCTAAAGATGTCCTATGGTTCTCTATTCGTTTCTTTAGGGTTCCCCAGTACCACAACCTTGCCCTATTACCCTAGGATGTGTTCTTATTGGGTTGAAAAAGTTGCAACAGTCCAAATGACCCTTTCAATGTTCATTTGTGTACTATTGAGGTCATGGTACCCTAGGAGAAGTCCCTAAACCCACAATCCATTAAACCATTACTATTAAGTTAAAGTGTTAAGACAATTGATTAAAATTTTAAATAGTACAAATATTGATTTACCCCCCTCTCAGTATTTCAACACCTCCATCTAAGGATTTGCTTAGGGCCCGCATATAAACATCTTCATCATTTGCACCTCTAAACTCCATATGATCCCAAAGTATTTACAAATGATCTTCAATAGATATGGCATTGTTTCCATAAAAACAAGGCAACCTTTGAATGTAATTCTTTAGCATAGGATGAGGTGCCCCATCTATTTCAGAGAAGTCAAAAGGAGATGGCTTAGCTTGTTCCTTAACTACCCTAGCTTCTCTACTTGGGATTTGATTTGAATGTCTAACTGGATTACGAGAATCATTTAATTGGTTGCTTCGATTGCAAGGCCTTGGTTCGGTTTGATGCTTACTAATCAACTTAATATAGTTTATTGGGGATACTTTATAACAGGGATGAGGACACTGGTGGGAATGATAAGAATTGTGATAATTAGGCTCATACCCATAATCATGCTCTAAATCATTCTCATACCAAGAATTTGATTGCCATCTATTCCTTTCCTCAGTTTGCTCTTTAAGCTTAGTTATAGTTTTATTTAATGCTTCAATGGATCGAAGAAATACGTCTAAGTTCATTATGGTTTATGGGATGGGTTCACTTGTCAGTGGAGTCGCGTTGTGGAGTCGCCATGTGAAATGAATAATCCCACTCACCAAAGGATAAGTCGTTGGGGAAGTAAATGAAGCGAGAGAGGAAAATAGGTAACTGAAATAATTAAGCAAAAGTAAAATGCAGTCACTGAGTTTAAATCCGGATGCGGTATGATTCAAAAGATAAACGTGAAGTAAACTACACGCATACACTAGAGGTAAGCCTCTACATCCCCGAAAATGGTGCCAAAAGATGTTATCACACAAAGTGTAGCTACCCACTCGAGATATCCTATCCGAGACGGTAGAGGTAAGGTAGCTAACCGATGACACCGCAAGGGCATTGTCCATTATGGGTAAAGGGTAGTTGTCACATCGGACAGGCTCTTATTAGTTTAGATCAATCCATAGAATGATCAAGGGGGAGAGCCTACTAGCCTATGAGGGCTAGTGAACCTACTCAAGAAACTCTAAGGGGTTTGCAATGAGTACAAGAGTTGAATAACNAAAGTGACATGCAAACCCTAAAAGTGACATGCATGACATCTAAGCATTATTTAATGATGCATGCACCCAATTAAGTCTCCATGCGCATGCATGCAAGTCAAATGCAAATTAGAAGTTAAAGTGACCTAATTAAGTCAAAAGTTAGGGTTTTCGCAGTTGAAAGTTATAAAAAAAAGATAAAGTGAATGGAGACTTTACTTTTGGATTATTATTATTTTGGAGCTCTTGAGAAGCAGCACAGCGTGTGGCCACCGCAGTTGGGGTTGGAGACGGCGTCTTCAGCTAACGGGATTTCGGCAGTGAGACATCTGCCCTAGTCTCCTTCAGGATAAGCCATCCAGGTTTGTCACCGTATCTATTGCATTCATTATCCAGTATTCCAGTATAAGTCCGAAGGTTATTGCAGATTCATCCGTACAGCTGGGGGCATTTAGCTGGGAAACCTACTCATTCACCAGGACTCTAGATCACCATATTTCTTCCGCATGCAACCTACACCCTCACTGATAGGATCACTCTACTGCATTGCGTGATTATCAGCTATCAGATTGTCCATCCAAGGCAGCTAGCAGCAGTTTACAGGGTTGTGGGGGCGTAAGCAGCAGATTGGGAGATCAATTCGCTAGGGCATCTAGGGAGGTCAAAACTCTTGCATGCTCCGGCCATCCTCTCCGGCACGGGCACACCTTCCTTCCGACTTATTTCAGCTGAAACTGACCATCCCTTCAGCAAAAACGTCACACTTGTTTGATTCAGTCGTCTGGGGTATTGCAGCAAAAAACAAGGTCATTTCTTCATCAGCTCAGCTCATCTTGCATGCGTATCCTCTCTAGAGCATATTCAGTCGGCTTATCAGTGGTAGGTGTTCATTCTATCCTGCAAACCCTAACCCTAATTTTAGCTATTTAGCTATAAAATAGGGAAATTTTGCATGCCCGGCTGTTTCAGTAAATTTGCATAGAAATAGAAAATATCAGGATTTGGGATATTACAAATAATGAGTAAGTGAATCGAGATCTAAATAAAAGACATGGTAGAGAAGGTTAGGACAAAGTTGGGGAGGCTCAATGATAAGGAAAACTATTCAACTTGATTAAAAATGTACCACAATGAGTTTAGTAACGTAGATCTAGATAGATCTAGCCAAAAGGAAGAAAACCCTAATGAGATCCATCTAGGGTTTATGCAATAATGGACAGAGTGGACCCAAAAGAGTAGATCGGAGTTAGGAAGGACTAAATTTGCAAGCTTGAAGATTAGATCTATGAAATTGAAGTGGGTTCAAGCATAGCCAACTGATAGATCTGAAAATTTGACCACCCACCCAAGGAGGGCGCCCCACCTAGAGCTGACTAGTGCTAGATCCTAGGGGAAATGGATTCGGATTTCAACAAAACTTGAGATCTAGGGTTTAGATAATTATCTCTAAGTGGGTTTTGATGGTTGTGATCAAATAAGCACCCGATCTATCAGATCTACAAAACTAGGGTTTTAACAATGAGGGTTTTGATGGACAATTGGATAAAAATATTGAAAATGATACTAACCTTGCAGATCTTACCTGAAAATACTTGCGGTCGCTTCACTCATCGATGATCCTTCCACTTAGTTACAATTCCAAGCATGATCCAATAGTTTCCTATGTGAAACGTGTTGCTCCAAAGAAGTAAAGCGCCCCCTCCACCTACAAATCCGAACTATCGAAGTGAGATTCGATTCACAAATAAAAAGGATCTATGCATGTCCTATAAAAGAGAAAAACTCAATGCACAAAAGACAATTGGTCACTCCCTCGAATATGAAACGATTTTCCTGAAAGATGATGTAAGACGTTTTAGCAATCTCCTTCAACCAATTCGCTACCCTTCAAAAGTTTAGTACGGCCTCCATAAAATATGGATCGAAAGCATAAAAGATCCACTGGAATGTCTAAGGAAAAGGCATAATAATCACAATAATAAAAAGTTTTCTTGTATTTAATATTCTTCGAGCCAAAAGTCCCTTTACAAATGAGAGAGCATCTCAATATATAGATCTCTCAACTACATAAAACCTAGATCCAAAAAGATCAAGGGTCAAGATCATAAGATAAAATCAACCTAATCTACGGCTAAGATTAGCCGGATACATCACACATGGATCAACTCAATAATAGAGGGGGGCACATCACTAAAAATGCCCAAGGAGGAGAGCGCACCACATAAAGATGAGTAAAAACATGACATAGCACATGGTGGGGCTAGGAGGTTATACAAGTCCTTCACTAGCATGACACCATGGCACAATAACAAGGTGTGATGATCAATAATACCATGAAGTGATCAAAATCACTAGGACATCCCCCTCAAAAATACATCAAAACGCCCTCAAAATGAAGAAATCAAGGACGTGTGGACCCCATGTAGAGTGAAGATGATACTAGATGATGAATGTGACCTAAACATTTTGCCTAGGACCAATTCCATGTCATTCCCTTGCCTCATTTTCCCAAATCGATTTCCTCAACCATTTTTTATCATCAAAATGTTGCTTCGAGAACATAAAATTGCCAATATCTCAGCGAGTACCAAAATCTGAAGCCAACTGACTGCACCAATGGGTCTGGCATCATATATATATGGTACAATCGACTGGATGCACTCCATGTTCCCCTATGGCGCCCTAGGAGAACTCACCATCAACTGCAATGCATTTTATTTTGATTTCACGGGGCCAAATTGCTGTAGAATGCTCAAACGACCCATATCTCACCTGCAAGTGCCTGAAACTGAAAACCGGTTGCACCAATGAACTCAGAATTTCCAAACAACTAGGAATGTGTACTCATATACCATATTTCCATCGAAAAGGTACGTCAAAGGCCCCATCCATGTCGAAACAATAATAATAATAAAGCCTGTAAATGCTAATAACCATGAAGATAATACAATCCATCATAGTAAACCACCATCTAAAGCATGGATATGTCTAATGGACACTGATAGGCAAGAAATAATCATCCTCCACAACCATCAACCAAAGTTCATCCTGGACCTTAGTTCTGGCTTGGTCAAACAGTTAGTTTTTCTTGAGATCTGATTAGATTATCTAGGTTCTTTATCTGAAAGAATAACAAGTACAGCAAGATGCATACGATATAAAAGATACATGAGACACAAAGATTTTCACCGGGGAAACCATAAAGGAGAAAACCCCGCAAACTTCCTCGAAATAGTAAGATGATCAAAAGCAGTAATAAGAAGTATTCAGCAGCTATTTATCTCTCCTCCTCTGACTCTCTCTCTCTCATGCAAACTTGAGAGTGTGAGGTGTGTATTAATGAAGGAGAGCGCCTTCCTATTTATACCATTTCAAGTCACTAACCAAACATAAGACTCGAGCCTACATGTCTTCTCACATAGGGCCCACTTCTCCTAGACAGACTACAAGTACATATTACATGATGTTACACTGGGGATTCCCCGACTTACAACGAAGGTTGTACCTCAAGGTCTAGACACAATTTAGACATCCTGTAAAGAGGTAACACACATCCCTAATGGGGGTACAACAACATACAATGATAATATACATCAGAATATCTTCCGAAGTTAGAAATATATCAACACTCCCTCTTAACTAGGAAGGTATTCTCTCTCTACACAGTCATCAACACATCTGGTCAGTATCGTCATCATCATGGAGTCATAGAGTCTTCATCATAGCTGCTGCCATCATCTTCTTATAATTTGATCATGTTGGATGTAGGCCTAGTCCTCTGCTAGGTCTTCATTACATCTCGAGCAAGCCTTCATGTAGAAACTGTCCAAGATCTTCTTTATATTGCCACGGCAATAACCTGCGTCTTCTACCTTCATCTCATCGTATCCAAATCATCTCTTTTGTCCTGCACAAGATAAAACAACCAACAAACAAAGCATCTATGGTCGACCCGCGTTCTATTAAAGAACCGCCTAGGTGCACCTCTTGTGCTCCATGACCTTATCATCTCAACATGGGAACATATATATCTCATATACATGTAAGGACGAATTACAACCCAACAACCTGCTACACCAAGACCTTTTACATTATTCTGGTCAACCTCAAGGAATTACATTTGAACAACCTGTGTCCAGGATCTTTTCCGTTCAAATAACCTTCGGAACATATTACGTCTGAGTAACTTGCGTACCACGCCAGGGCTCATTCTTTACACTCAAACAACCCATGAGGCATATAACATCCGAATAACCTGCGTACCACACCAAGACTCATTCTTTACATTTGGATAACCCATCACAGAACTAATTACATCCAAGCAACCTGCTACACCAAGATTTTTCTCGCTCGAACAACCTGTCTCATTTCCAATATGAGATAATATGCTTTGTAACATATTAGGACTGATTACATCCAAGGATAACCTGCGAGCTTCGCCAGGATGTTACATCCAAGGCAAGGATAACCTGCAACACTGATTACGTCTGAGCAACCTACAAACTTCGTCGGGATGTTACGCTCAAACAACCTGTCTTTCTAGCTATGCTAGAACACATCATTCCCTCTTTCGAGGGATCTCGATCTGGATCACACCAAGTCTTTCTCTAAAGTACTCGAGCTTCACTCTCGCAAGAGGCTTGGTCAACACATTTGCTATCTGCTCCTCTATTTCCACGTATTGGAGCTTCACTGCTCCTCTCTGCACCATATCGTTGATATAGTGGAACTTGATCTCGATGTGCTTCGACTTGTCATGGAACACTCGGTTTTCCGACAACTTCACGCAACTCTGATTGTCGCAGAAGATGCAAGTCACATCCAACTAGAGATCAAATAAGTCAGACAGTAGCTTTCGCATCCACACTGCCTCACAACTAGCCGAGCAAGCAACGACATACTCTACCTCGGTTGTACTCAGCACCACACATGATTGCTTCCTGCTGAACCAGGAGATCATGCCAGATCCCAAACTGAAGCAACAACCCGAGGTGCTCTTCCTGTCAGTGGCACTACCTGCCCAATCAGAATGAACATAACCGTGTAGGTTAATCTTTAGATTCGCATCATATTTGAGCCCATAATCCACAGTACCGTTTAGGTACCTCAAAGCTTTACCGCTATCAAGTGAACTTGTCTCAAATCTGTCAGGAACTAGCTCAGGGTGTTCACCGCAAAGCATATATCTGGTCTCGTATTCGTCAGATACATCAGTGAGCCAATCATCTGACAATACATCGTGGCATCGACCTTCTCGTATGAAGAATCACTCAGATGCTTCAAGTTAGATGCCATAGGTGTGGCCATAGCCTTGCAGTCCATCATTCTAAATCTCTTCAGAATCTCCACTGCATATTTTCCTTGACTAAGGAAGATCCCATCTGCACTCTGCCACACCTCCATGCCTAAGAAGCAGTGCATCATACCTAGGTCTTTCATCTCGAACTATGTAGCAAGTCTCCTCTTTGCATCTGGAATGAGTTCCTCTTCACCTATTAGGTTAATCTTCTAATTTGCATCATATTTGAGCCCATAATCCACTGTACCTTTTAGGTACTTCAGAACATGCTTTACCGCTATTAGGTGAACCTGTCTCGGATCCGTCAGGAACTGGCTCAAGGTGTTCACCGCAAAGCATATATCTGATCTCGTATTAGTCAGATACATAAGTGATCCAATCATCTGACGATACATCGTGGCATTGACCTTCTCGTATGAAGCATCACTCAGAAGCTTCAAGTTAGATGCCATAGGTGTGGCCATAGCCTTGCAGTCCATCATTCTGAATCTCTTCAGAATCTCCACTACATATTTTCCTTGACAAAGGAAGATCCCATCTGCACTCTGCCACACCTCCATGCCTAAGAAGCAGTGCATCATACCTAGGTCTTTCATCTCTAACTCTGTAGCAAGTCTCCTCTTTGCATCTGTAATGAGTTCCTCTTCACCTGTTAGAAACAAGTCATCGACATATAGCAGAAGTATCACTAGTCTTCCATCTTCCACCTTGAAGTAGAGTTTGGAATTTGCTTTACTCTTGGTAAAGCCCAAGCTCATTAGGAAGCTATCCATCCTATCGTACCATGTCCTCGGTGCTTGTTTCAATCCGTACAAGGTCTTCTTCAATTTGCACAAATGGGTCTTCCTATCATGTGTCTCGAATCCCAGTGGTTGTTCCACGTACACTTCCCCCTCAACTACACCATTCAAGAAAGTTGTCTTGACATCCATCTGGTGTATTTTACATTTCATAACTGCTGCCAAAGCAAGTATGGTCCTAATGGAAGTGTACCTCGCCATGGGTGCAAATGTCTCTTCGTAGTCTATGCCTTCATTCTGTGAGAAGCCTCGTGCTACGAATCTCGCCTTGTATTTCTCGATGTTGCCATCTGCAGCATGCTTGATCTTGTAGATCCACTTCGAAGTCACGACAGATATCTTCTCCGGTCTTGGAACAATCTCCCAGACATCAGTCTTCATGATCGATTGAGATTCCTCGATCATCGCATCCTTTCATTCTTTCTTTTCTATAGCCTCTCCATAGTTGGAAGGTTCTTCATCAATGATGTCACACAGTAGGGCCACATAGCTATTCTAGGGCTTTGCCCTCTTTCTCTCTCTATGTATTCCCTCTAGAGCACCATATCTTTCAGCTTCTCGTAAGAGCTCTTGTGCCCATGCTGGTTTCCTCTTGTGGGAGTCCTTCTCAAAGAATGTCTCTACCAACTCTTGTGGTTCTGCCATGTTGTGATCTTAAGGGTCTTCTGGAATTGCTTCTCCAATTTCCATGTCTCAGACTCTCGTCTCTTTAGGTTCCTCAACTTCCTGGATAGGAGTCCTCCTGGATCAGAAGTATGTCGAGTCTTCATCAAAGGTTACATCTCTACTGATGTCGATCTTCTGGAATCCTGGGAAGTATATTCAGTAGGCCTTTGATGTATCACTTTTTCTGTGCAAAGCAAGCCATACTCTGTAGATTGTACAGGTTGTACGGTAGAGATTGGATAGTTTGCTTGGTTGGAGGGAGTTAGTGCACTGGGTTATTCAGTGAGGAAAGTGATTTTCCTGTGAAGGTTGATTTGCCATTGTCTTGATGAATAGAGTTGTAAGTTTAGGTGTTGTAAATTTCTGTGTTTATTCTCTCTGTCAAATATTTAAAGGATCACACTTTTGTTGCTTTTCCCCAAGTTGAGGTTTCCAAGGTAATTACTTTTGTCAAATATGATCATTTTCTGTGTATATTTTCAAATTAGAATGGGCGGGCAGGGGGACGTCCAGGTCTTAATAAAAATTAATATTATAAATTATTATATCCCAGCAATAACAATTCAATGATTCATCCCATGTAAATTACTAAAAGTAAATAATAAATAGTAAATACTAAGTTTATCATTGTGCAATGGAAATCAGAATATAACAAATTAATAACACAAACACGTTATAGCCAAGTATAATCGTTGAGGTTTTTGTTTTAGGTCATTTGAATCTTGATATTCATATTTCTAATTTTAGTCATTGTAATTGAAAAATTGAATCAATGATATTGCATGCTAAAATAGTGAAATAGTAAATTACTAAAGACTCAGCCTAAAATAGAGACTAAACAACAATTAAAAGTAAAATTTTGTTTTTTTAAACTGAAATTGGGAAAATCGTGGGGGGCGTCTAGGAGCCCCCCAGTTTCAGGAGGGGGCGTGTGGGAGCCCCCCTTCACCGAAGCGCGCTGCAAAATAGGGGGACGCAAAACACTGGGTATACTTTCTTCTTCGCTTGATTGTAAAGGAGAATCAAGTGAAAATGTTTGGGACGAAGGAGTTCTTGAGGATTTGGAAATTGATGAAGACATGGCCCTTTACCTCGATTGTATATCTGACAAATAACATATTTTAGAGCCTGAAATACTGACTTTCCTCTACCATTATCCTGGATTTGAAGCTGAAATAGTTATAAAGTATGAAGCAAACCCTTTGGTTCAGAAAGAACATGATTTTTCATGTAGCAAAGAGGTGATAGCAGCAAATGTTATCAAAACCAGACTGGTCAAGCCCAAAAACCTAAACCAGACAGAACCGGAAAAAAAATGGACCAAAAAATTGGTCGACCAAAAAATACATTAAATATTCAAATTTTGAAAAAAAACATATATATTCATGTGCATCCATAAGAATCCAAACCAATATACACAAATATGCAAAGTTTTTCATGTATACAGAAAGCAAAGGTGCATATAACTAATATAACATCGAGTCTGATCCATATCTAACCCAAAATACATAAACAACGAGTCTCTAAATGGACTCTAGAGTCCCAAAAATTTCATGCTACAACAAATAACTACATATCATCAAAATCATTGCCTATATTGGGATCCTATTCGTCAATAGCACCATGTGCCCCTCACCTCTAGGCTCTAGCCCTTGCCTCTATCTTGAATTTTGAATGGGATCTAAAATTCTACTTTTTGCATATGAAGTTTGATGAGGTTGGAACCACTCTCAAACATCCTGAAACAATTAATGGTAATGTTGAAAATTTAAGTTAAGGAGAATGTAAAAACGATAGAAAATGAAAGATAATGAGAATTTAATTAATGGTAATGGTAAAATTCAAGGTAAGGAGAATGTAACAGGATAGAAACTAAAAGATAAGGAGAATGCCACTTTTACTTTAAGAATTTAATATCACCATTTAATGTTACCAATAATTACTAAGGTTAGGTATTTTGCTATTCGAGTAGGATTTTTTTGTTTTGTTTTTTTTAAATTGAATTTTTTCGACCCACGGCTACAGCTGTATCGCACATTACAGAACCGGACGTTTGAAGGCCGAGTAAATACCCTCAGGCATCAAACTGGTCAACTCGACCAAGTTTAAGTCCAAGTTGACAGATTTTAAAACATTGTACTTTGCTTGTTTCGTTCAGATTTTAGGGGTTTTTAATTAACAAGATTCAATTCAATATCACCTTGCTGATTTTTTTCTTTCCACCTTTCACCATTGCCCATCTGTACTTGGCACCTCTGTTACCAGAAACGTAACGGGTGCAATCATTTATTTGAAAAAAAGGCATAGAAACGAAAACCTGACGGGAAACGCCATTTTCTACAGTCGTTCCTGTTTTTAATAGCCGGAAACCGTTCCTTACGAATCGAACATCATTTTTTAGGGACGTTTTTGGAATTTTTAGGCACTGTGCTTTTTTGGGCTTTTTTTGAATTCTTAGGCACCATGTTTTATTTTTAAAATAATAAGGTGTTCTATTTGCTTGTGCACAAAAGCTGTTTGATAAACGAACATCATTTTTAGGGCCATTTTTTGAATTTTTAGGCACTGTTTTTTTTGGGCCGTTTTTGGAAGTTTTAGGCACTGTGTTTTATTTTTAAAATAATAAGGTGTTCTATTTGCTACTGCACAAAAGCTGTTTGATAATCGGAAGGAAAAGGCTTTGTAGCGGGTTAAGTTTAATAAATATGATATTCCTTGTATTTTAAAGGGCTTTAGTTATATAAGATTTTATTATTTTAGTTTTCACATAAGGTTTAATAGTATGCATATTAATCATGTTAGTAGCATAATTTTTAAATAGATAAAGAGGTTTTTAGAAGATTTAATTGGTGTAATTGGTGATGGATATAAAAGTTGAAATAAGTTTAGGAAAAAAATTTGTGTTGATTTTTGGTATCTCTGTATTTAATTATTAATCTTTTGTAAGTAAGAGGGATCTAGATAAAAAAAAAATTGGGTTGATTTATGGTATCTGTGTATTTAATTATTAATCTTTTGTAAGTAAGAGGGATCTAGTTATAGATTGATGTTTGTCAATGTTACCAAACTTCTTTATCTTCAATATTGTTGTTTTTTCTCTCTCCTCGTTTCTTGTGTGTGTGAAACCTGTAGACTACGTTTCTCGTTTCTCATTTCTGGTAACATAGCTTGGCACCAGTCAGACAAAAATCAGATTTAATGATTAAATTTTACAACAATCTGTTTGCTGATTTTTAAACATCAATTCACAAGTTTAAAGAATCTAACAAGAATACCCCCTGGGGTTGGCATGCACCAACTCCGAATCAAGAGATTTATTGTTGGTTATAGGGAAACATATCTAAATGTTCTCAAACCCCCTTGGGAGTCTGGGACTGATTCCCCAAGGGATCATTTTGAGTGATAACAAGAATTAGATACAAATAAAGACCCAATTTTTAAAGGGGTGTGCAGTTTGATTAAAAAAATGTTCATGTGCATAATTATAAAACTTTATGTTTGGATAAAGAAAATACCTGTTTAAAAGCTTTTTGAATGGTGTGTGTCCCTGCAAAACCTGAAGCACAATACACGGAAAAAAAGATGGATAATCATCTTCAATGAAAATTCTGTGTTATGACTAATTCCATAACTAATTCAAATTTTTTAGTTACAAATGTACAATCCATTTGTACTTGACCTCAGAAATAGCATAAAATGGACTCAAAACTATGGATTCTAGAGTGATTCTAGAGTTAAAGCTAGTCATATATGCTTGAAAATTATCATACACATCCTAGAAAGGCACTCACAAGCAAGAAGTACAATTCACTGCAGTCATTCACATCATCTAAATTTGAAACTTTCCAAATTCCGTTGAGAAAATAATGCAAATACGACAGCATGCTCAAAGTATTATAAAAACAACCTATTATATGGCACTTCCATTCCTTCACTCACTCTCAGAAACTTGATCTTGTTCATATGTTTGCTTTCATCGCAAGTGCTGAAATTCACAAATGCAAGTATGAAATTGAATGGAACCAAAACAAACCCGAATTTCGCAATGACTCCATCACAAATGAGTTAGAGGGAGATACCCTGGTTCACTAGAGAGAGAAAGAAATATGCCCAAGTACAAGTTCGTTGAACAAGAAATGCACAAGTAGACATCTATGAAAGAAATGCCAAGCAAAAGAGAACACCAAAGATATAGGTCCCCTAAGGCATAAAACACTTAAGAAGATCACAAGATGAGATAATACAAATGAGAGCTTGAGTTGTATAATTATAAACAATTCAAGTGAGGTGTCCCTTCAAGAAGGGAGGCATCACTTCAAGAGAGTTTTATAGAGTAACAAAACAAGGGAACACAATAAGATGGTTATTGAGCTTACACATCATGTTTGATTGGGTCAATCTTAAACATAAGTAGTAATACAATAAAAGAATAAAGAAGAGGGCATTAGCAATAATTACAAGTAATAAAAATACTTGAGTCGTGGCCATATGAATAGATTACCACTATTAATTCCAATAGCCCCCCTTCCTCCAAAAAGGGGCCACAGAGAGATGCCTTATAGCACAATATCCCCATAAATGGCAAGTCTCCCACGCTATACAATGCCACAAACTAGAAAAGGTCAACTCCAACAAGATTTTGGTGAAGATATCTACAAATTGATCTACTGAAGGAATAAAGACAGATGCAGTACATCCCAAAGCATACAAATTAGGGATATAATGCATCCTGTTACCAGCTATGTTGTACTTAGTTGGAGTTTCAAGCGAGCAGGCAAAGTTTGAACATGTCATATGTTCATCATCATGTTTCTGAAGTCCCTCAGGCCTTTCGTGGCCCCTTTTTTATTTTCACATGTTCATACCCCGCGGGAATATTGTAATTAAATGTCGTAGCATGATGGAAATTGTGTAAAGGACTTGGCTTTCTTAGTACTTAGACATCAATCTGGTTACTCCAAGGTGTTTTTTCCTTGTTAATTATGCACTGCTTTTAAGCGACGTATAATTTTCGAGTTTTTCACCTGCTCCTCCAAAGTTGGAATGGTCGTCTTAATGGTTAGGCCTTAAGACATTATTAAAGTCCATGTATCAATGTATATTACCATGCTAGACATTATTTTAGAGTCATATGAACATGTGCTACGTCCCCCTAGGTTTATTTTTGTTTTCCGCAAAAAAAAATTACAGTAAAAACAGAGAATTTTTTAACATTTTAAATATGAAAATTAAAGAAGTCATAAAAGTGTGGTTAGGAGGAAGAATTTGCCATGGGGGTGCTCGTTTTCCAACTTAGAGCACCCACTTAACCCTTGCAACCACTTTTGAGAGAAAAATTTTAATTATTCCTCATCAAAATTGATTTTCTCTCGAAAATGGCTAAAAAGACAAAATAAATGGACAAATAATACATAATAACATCAATTTGGAGATCCCACTAATTACGGAAGTTTGTCGGATACTTGTCATCGATGATTGGAAATCAAATCCAAGGCAAATAATAGGCAATCTCTTCATTGATTTGATGGTTGAGTCAATCTCCACTTAGAGAGGGTGCATTCCACTAAAAAAGGGGCACATCTCTTGATTGGGGGTGCATTGCTCCATTGGGGAGACAAGATTATGTGAGGTGGTGACCAAGGAAGAGAGTGTGCCTACCTCATGAGAGGTCGCGCCCATCTCTTGCAATTAACTCCAACTCAATCCCATGAATATCTCTATCACTCGCCTTCACTCCCAATTAGCTATTCCACCCTCTCTTGGCTCAATCACCCTTTGTGGCTATATAAGCAAGTACTCTCTCCCCATTTGAACCAGTTGGAGTCTTTGGGTTAAGAGCATGCTATTGTAATTCTTTCATATTTTTTGAGAAATAAAGTGACTTTGGCGGTCATTCTTGTGCGTTTCCTTTGATGAGTGGATGAACTATCTTGGTATTTAATAGAGCTAACCTATATTTGAGCTTTTTGTTTTTCATTTGCATCAAGTCTAGCTTATTAGAAAGATTGTTATCAATTTCTAAGAAAGATCAATCAGTTTGTTCATAGTCTTAGTATTTTATGCATGTATGGTTAGAGATCTTACTGGAATGCTTCATTTGTCTATGTGTTGTTTATATTGATTTCTTGTTGATGTATTTGTAACTTCGGAAGATATTCTGATGTATATTATCATTTATGTTGTTGTACCCTCATTGGGGATGTGTGTTACCCCTTTACGGGATGTCTAAATTGTGTCTAGACCTTGAGGTACAACCTTCGTTGTAAGTCGGGGCAATAGTCCCTAATGTAACATCATGTAATATGTAATTGTGGTCTCTCTAGAAGAAGTGGGCACCATGTGAGATGACATGTAGGCTCGAGTCTTATATTTGGTCAGTGACTTGAAAGGGTATAAATAGGGAGGCTCTCTCCCTCATTTATACACACCTCACACACTCTCTAAGGTGCATGAGAGAGAGAGAAAGTCAGAGGAGGAGAGAAAGATAGTTGTTGAACATTTCTTATTACTGTTTTTTATCATCTTACTATTCTGAAGAAGTTTGTGGGGTTTTCTCCTTTATGGTTTCCCCGATGAAAATCTTTGTGTCTTGTGTATCTTTTATATCTTATGCATTTTGTTGTACTTGTTATTCTTTCAGATAAGGATCCTAAATAATCTACTCGGATCTTAAGAAAAACTAACATGGTATCAGAGCCTCTCTGAAAGAAGACACGATGCAGCTGCAGGAACTAGGGCTTCTTAGTTGAAGGTGTTCTCTCCACAAACCATCAAGCAAGGAGGGCTAGGTTAACTTGCCTCACTAGGGCACATCTGTTCGTGGTAGCAGTTTCTGAATCAGAGAAGTTTCACTTGTTATCACATATATAGTAGCCGGGCTACCATATTCTATTTTATAGATTCCAGTACACTTTTTCAGCCAGTTCCCTTACATATGAGATGTGTTATCACATATATAGTAGCCGGGATACCATATTCTATTTTTCAAATTCAGTACACTTTTTCAGCCAAATCTCCTACAGATGAGATGCTAAGATGAGCATTTATGATGGATCATTATTTTATTTATGGGCTATAGTACTTTCCCATGCTAGGACTGAGTCTCGGGACACTCAGATTTGAGAACCGATATAGCCATTTAGTCATGTACAGAGCAGTTAGTAGTGCCTAGATTTGCATCAGTGTTTTCTCATTGGACAGATGTTGGTTCAGATGGATTATTTTCATGATTATGACTCAGCTTATATTATATTGTGTTATGGTTATCATTGCTCTTATACTCATTTCTGTGACATGTGTTAGCATTTAGTGTCATGATCTGGCGGTCATATAAATATGTGGACTTGGTTGCATCTGTATTATGTATTGATGTCCCTACTCAGAATTGGAAGTTCTTGATCTATACTCATCGGTTTTACCCTCCTTAGGGAGAATAGACATAGTCATTCCCACCATACTTTGGCTTGCTAATGTTGGTTCCATCATTCATTGTCTCCACCCATCCATTACCTTCCAGTTATGTTTTAGCCTGACTTACTACTTGACTTGTGGCATGGAGGACCTTTCCCCGCTAGACCCTTTGTTGGACAAGCCTCCCTGTTTATTTGTGTCTCGGCTCTAAGTTGCCTAGGATGAGTTTGCTTACCTGAAACAAGTAGCGTTGCCATCAATACAATGTATTTGGAAATAAAATGAATATCTTATAAAAAGCCCATTCATGAAACGTAGTGTTTTTCAACATACGTGAATGCAAGGCTAGCCTAATGAAATTGGCTCTGAAAAATATTGCAATGAAATATCTTAAACATTCATGAAAAGTAGTGTTTTTCAACATACATGAATGCATAAAGCCTAAATGATAAAAGTCTGTATAAAAAATACGTGGACAAAGGCTATGGAAAATCAAAGGCCCAAAAAGCAATGGCTCTTTAAAAGTTATATCTAAAGATTGTTGGCTTTACTTGTATTGAGTTGGATTCTGAGCATTTGTCAAGGTGGGTAAGCACCTTTGAAGTAGTTCACCCATTTGTGAGGCACTACCATCCCCTATGTTGTTGTTTGTCCAACATATGGCTATAGTGAGTATCCCCTTTCCATATCTAAATTGTCACAGTGTTGAGTGGGCAGTCATCCTTTGGCCTAACCTTATGAATTTTAGCCTTCACCCTTCACTAGCAAATTGACTACAACTATGAAGTGAGTATAGTCTTGAAAGTCTGGTCTGAGTTATAATAAATAAAACCCTATATATATATTTGGTTGATGTACCGCCAGTGAAGTGATTGCTACTTGTTATGATTGTTACCTAAATTATTTGTAGAGCATGTCTTAGCCTTTTAATACCTGCAGCAAATGGGTGTCAACCTAAGTTACATTATTGGTATATGGTCATTTACAGGTTATTATTTTGTCTATTTGATATTGTAGATGATCAAGCAGAGACCTGGAGAGGGTATGAGTATATACCTTAGATGGATTTGGACTTTCTAAGTACAGTGAGATAGCTTGTTTTCAGTTTCGGGCACTTACATAGATGGTCAGGCTCATTTTACCCTTCTGGTGCAATTTTGCTTCACTAGATGGCAAGTCTGAGCAGGGAGATGATTTTGTTGGATCTCCTAGGGCGTTGTATGGGGCATAGTGGGTCCAGCCACTTGATTGTACCATAGTACCCCCCTCCCAGAGAGCATGGTGGGCTCAGTTGGACAACGCAGGCACCCTAGAGGTTGTTTTGGCAGGTTCATGTTTCTCGAGGCAGATTAAAAAATAATTAAATGGCTATTGAAGAATTCGATTTGGGCTACTGAGGCAAGGAAATGGCATGGGATGAGTTCTGATGATGAGAGTGATGTCTTCCACACCTTCTCCAACAGTTGCAGCACCTGGATAGGCCCACATCTATTGTTCAGGCATTTTATATTATTTTCTGGAGCTTTTGGAGGCTCACGATTTCCTCAAGGAGACACAATTTCACAATTTAAAATTTATA
Organism: Pseudotsuga menziesii; assembly: GCA_001517045.1. NCBI lineage: Eukaryota > Viridiplantae > Streptophyta > Pinopsida > Pinales > Pinaceae > Pseudotsuga > Pseudotsuga menziesii. The sequence continues at coordinate 462,757 of LPNX010429180.1, read as the reverse complement.
TTATTTTTATTGTGCCATGGGGACACCCAGAGGGAGTTAACACTCCATGGACCCACCATGTGCTTCGTTTATTTCTTGTTGAGTGGGATCCCCTCTCTTAGGGTGATTTAGTCCACTTTTATATTATATTGTTATATTGATCCATGTATTGTATGTTGAGCTCATCTCAACCATTGATTAGACATTTGTATCTTTTAATCTTAGCCACTCATTTGAAAAGTGGTTATGATTTTGGTTCTCTCATTTCTATTTAAAGGAGAGAGCTTCTCATTTGTAGGCGGTCTTTGGCTCTTGGATCTGAATAATAGAAAAGCTTTTCTTGTGGATATTCTTGGATCTCCTTTGCATCTAGTGTTCTTAGATGGTGATTGGAAAGTCTTTTGCTTCCTAGCATTCGAGAAATTGTTGTGAGATCTATATTTTTTTTGGAATCTTTGTCTTATCTACAGGAGGGTGACTTCAGCTTGGGCGTTTTTGCAGGGGGACCTCAACTCGTTTGGATTGTCTTTGTTTTTTATCAGGGGGTTTTCATTACTGTCATTGCAATCTATGATTTCTTCTTGCTATTTTTCTGAAGCATTTAGTTTTTTTCTCATGTTGCAACAAATCTGATATGGTTGACATTTGTTGTGCAGGAGAGAGGGCACATTGACTCCTTGGGGAAAAACATTGGACATAGAACTTGCTCAAAGCTTCTCAAATTGATCGGGATAGCAGGGATCATCATCATCAAGGAATCTACAAGGTTTTCCAAGTAAGATCTACAGGTTAGTCCATTTCTTCCAGATCTCAGTCCATTGACATCTGTTTTTCTTCACTTTTATACTGAAAAATCCCATAATAATTAAAAACCAAAAAATACTAAAAAACAGACCGCTTGATCTCGAGCCAAACCACTGCAAGGTTTTGAAGATCGGGTCATCCCCTAACCATATCACCCTCAATGTCAATCAGAAAGTGGTTGGTTTTCCCTAGATCTGAGAAACTGACCTCCCAAACCCTAGCGTTGTCCACCATTTTTTTGACTTTTTCTGTGATCTGGTTTTTCCAGCAAAATACCTTCATGGGTTTGTAGATTGGGTCATCCTCTCACTGAATCACCTTCAACGTTGAGCTAGAAGCTGACAGGTTTCCCTAGATCTGAGAAACTGACCTCCCAAACCCTAGCGCTAGCCATCCTGCTGCTGGTTTTTCCCATGATCTGACTTTTCTGGCCAAATACCTTTTTGGGTTTGTAAATCGAGCTATTTCCCAGGTGGGTTTCCTCCAATGCTGCGCAGATAGTGACTCCATTGCCCTAGATCTGACAGGCATTGATCTCCAACCCTAGCGCTACCCCCTCTTTGGCCTCTTTCCCCTGAGATCTGACTTTTCCTTGGTGACTCAGGTAATTTGACATTGTCATATCACTCATTGAGTCTGTCCTTGGGTACTAGATAGCCCCAATCCTGTCCTTTCCCTCCCTACATTGGTTACGTTTCCCAAGGTAGCGGATATCTTCATCTATGTACCTTAACCCCAGATCTAGTATTTACTTCATAGGTCACCTATGTCCTACTTTAGATCAAGCCTCACTCCTAAACCCTAACCCAAAACCTGGGTTCACTAGTGACATCATCCATAGATCTAGGGTTTCCATTACCTTACACCTTACGTACCTCAAGTCCATTTGATCTGATCTGATGTCTAGGTTTGATCTTTCCTGTCGAGAGTAGATCCAGGTCTCCCCCTTTGTTGGCTTGGGCTAAGATAACATAAAGCGAAGACTTCCTCGATTGGCGTGACAACCATCCATTTGCGGGTCGAGGCAATCTTGGTTCCACCTCCTTAGTTACTTGTCCCTCTACCATCCATCCTAGATCCACCTCACATAGGCAACTACAAGGTTGGTGATAACAAGATGCTTAGATGAGCATCTATGATGGATCATTATTTGATGATGGACTATAGTACTCTCCCATGCCATGACTGAGTCTCAGGATACTCAGATTTGAGGACTGATATAGTCATTTAGCCATTTGCAGAGTAATCAGTAGTGCCCAGAGTTGCATTAGTAGTTCTTCATTGGACAGATGTTGGTTCAGATTGATGGTTTACATGTATATGACTCAGCAGATATTATCTTTTGATATGGTTATCATTGCTTTTATATTCATTCTTGTGGCATGTCTTAGCATCTAGTGTCATGATCTGGAGGTCATATAAATGTGGACTTGGATGTATTGAGATTATGTATGTCCTTACTTAGACCTAAGTTCTTGACCCATACTCATTGGTTTTACCCTCCTTAGGGGGTTTTCATTAGTATCATTGCGATCTATGATTTCATCTTGCTATTTTTCTGTAGCATTTGTTCTTTTCTCTTGACGCATCAAATCTGATATGGTTGACGTTTGTTGTGCAGGAGAGAGGACGCATTGGCTTCCTTGGGCAAATTGTTTTACACAGAGGCTTCCTCCAAATCTTATCGAATTGATCGGGACAGCATAGATCATCATCATCAAGGCATCTACAAGGTTATCCAGGTAAGATCTACAGGTTAGTTCTTCTTCTCTTGATCTCAATCCATTGGCATCTTCATTTTCATGTTAAAACCCTAAATATAAAAAATCAAAAAATGTTAAAGATCAAACCGCTTGATCTTTTGGCAAACCATTTCTAGGTTTTGTGGATCGGGTCAAACCCTAAGTGGGTCCTTCTAGACGTTTTGCTTAGGTGACTCGATTGGGCCCAAATCCCAAGGCACCTGCTCTCTAAACCCTAGCGAAACCCCTCAATTGGCCATTTTCTCTTGCGATTTGATCTTGTCCCTAAGGCTCGGGTACTTTGACACTGTTAAACCTTCCTTCGAGTCTATCATGTGGTACTAGATAGCCCCGATCCTATTCTTACCCTCCCTGCATTGGGCACTTTTCCCAAGGTAGTGGTTATCATCATCTTTTGCTAGTACCTTGATTCTGGATCTAGTAGAAGGGTTCATAAGTCATTTGTATTTCAAACTTGGATAAATTTCATACCTCATAAACCCCTAATCCAAGCCCTAATTCATCTTGTAACTTCATCCATAAATCTAGGGTTTACTTCACCTTACACCTTACGTACTTCAACTTCATTTGATTTGATCTGGTGTTTTGGTCTGATCTCTCCTGTCGGAGTAGATCTGGGTCTCCCCCATTGTTGTCTTGGGCTAAGACAACATCAAGTGAAGATTGCCTCGATTGGCATGACAACCATCCATTTGGGAGTCAAGGCTATCTTGGTTCCACCTCTTTAGTTTCCCATCCCTCTACCGTCCATCCTAGATCCACCTCATAGAGGAAACTACAAGTCTGGTGATAACATTTTAGGGTCGTTGTCGGGGAGGTAGACGCCTACCATGGTTCGACATACCTCACCTTTCCTACGACATATCTCTTTCCAGTGAATTACTTGTGTGGTTCACCTGGCGACTCCACCCCGCAACTCTACTGAGGACTGTACCCAACGTATTCATCTTAAGTTCTTAGAACGTCTTGTAAATCATGAAGAGATCCCTACAACAACACAAGGAACCGCAGACAAACTAAGGAAGACTCATCCAATTTGTTTTGGAAGATCTCTAGTCCCACCATTTTTCTGAGTCATCTTTTCGGATCTCCTTCTACCTCATCTAATCCAATGGCCGGAACAAACACTAGTGGAAATCAAAATGTTCCTCCTCCACAGAACCCTAGGATTTTTGGAAGGAAGGCTAAGCCATCTCCTTTAGATTTTTCCCTAATCCAAGGGGGCCCCCATGACATGCCTGATAAATATTTTGAAAAGGTTCCCAAGTTTGATGGAGTGTTAGCTATCTCCATTGAGGATCACATTGACAAAGTATGGGAACATATGGAAGCATATGGAGCATCTGATGAAGATGTCTTCATGAGGGGCCTTCTGCATTCTCTGGAAGGAGAAGTGCGGAAGTGGTTTGACAGATTGCCTGCCTCATCCATTAATGGGTATGACAATTTTGTCGCAACACTTAATAGTGATTGCTGTAATATCCCAAACAGTATATAGATCAGCTGATGGTGAAGAGACTGGTCCCAGCATGCAAGGATTCTGCCGGAGGAATAAGGAGATACACCAAATCGTCCTCCACAAGTGAATGCGCCCTCCTCTCAAACTGTATAAGCTCCTAAATAATAAATAAGTTGCTACTAGAAGCCCGGATGATGTGCACTAGGGTTATAATACCCCTCTAATGATGATGGAAGCAGCATGCGGAAGTTCTGAACCCTATAGGTAGGAAAACGAATTGCTTTGTCTCTAATCACGGTGACACAGTGTGACGGTGAAACCCTCTGGATGGATGAATAATCAACTTCCCGAAATAACTGTTGAATGTAACCTGATGATGAACTAGTATTGAACCTGGATGATCCAACCTGATGATGAACTAGGGCAGATAGATTTCGCTGCCGAAATACACCAATTAGCTGAGCATGCGCTCAACCCCAACTTAGCTCGCCGAGCTGAGCATGCGAAAACCCTAACTTTTGACCTAATTATGTCACTTTATCTTCTAATTTGCAGTTGACTTGCATGCATGCGCAAACCCTAGATTTTGACCTAATTAGGTCACTTTATCTTCTAATTTGCAGTTGACTTGCATGCATGCACATGGAGACTTAATCAGGTGCATGCATCATTAAATAACGCTCGGATGCCATGCATGCAGGTGGCCTTTGGCTCTAGTGGCCCTCTTCGACCCAATGGTGATATAATATTGATGCCCTAGATCTTCTATATATGGCATCAGTCTTCAGCTGATTCCTTGACTGTCAGTACCCGCTCGAACCTATAGGAATCACATAGGTTAGCAGGTTGGTCCTCAAATGCCTAAGCAGAAGAGGACATTACAATTGGTCTCGCAAGTTAGACGGGAAATTCCTCTTACATCAACTGTTTGACATCAAGAAGAGGGAAAATGAAACAGTCCATGAGTTTAACATAAGATTTGACAAGACAATAGGAAATATCCCAGAAGAAATTAAAACCCAAGGACCAAGCAATTGTTATTCATTATTTGAATGCTTTCGAGGGTTGGTTGGGGTATAACTTAAAGGATAAGAATCTAAGGCATTCTTCCCAAAACAAGAAGTGATTGTAATAAAAATAATAAAGAGTAGCAAGCGGGCTATCTAGTGCCTGCACCCCATACCCCGGGGGGGTTTGTGTCATCTCTTGTTATGACGTGTTTTTCAAATTTGCTTTAGTTTTGTTTTTGTTATTCTAAACAAGTAGATTAAAAAATCACAAATCTCACACACATTCACAACAATTTCCTTTAAGTTTTGCTTTATTTGTTAAGAGTAACGAACCCCCTTGATTTCCCGAAGTACAGTGCCACGGAAAGGGCTTGCCCGAGTACTGGAGTTCGACTGGAAAAGAGATTCTTGGATTAGATGAACTTAACTAGAAAACATTTAAAATTGATGAAAGGAACCAAGACTCATTCCTCATACGATCTGGACCTATGCGGCTTGTCCAATCAGTTGGTCATACCAGAAAGGGATTAGAGTGTCTAGTAATCAGACCCACATTCTGGAAATTAACTCCCATAGATGGAAATCCAGCGTCTTTGACACCTTATCATTTGTGGGAAAATCCTTCAGTGAAGCAGGAACAACTAGATAGTGACCCTGGGGATCCGTCAAGATGCACCCTCGTTTGGTGTAGTGTTGGAAACACCCCTACGACTTCGATCTAGCCCACATTTCATGTGTAGGACCACACCTAGTAGATCTGGACTTTGTTCCATGTACTCTAGAAGTATATGAAAACTCCCCTCCAGTTAATCAACTCATTTAAATAAGTGTAAAATTTACCAACAATAAACCCACTCCTTAATACTCACTAATAATAATAAAATTCACCAACGAGACAACTACAATAATTTCCCGAGACAACATCCTTGCACTTACAAAGCATTCACATTTTGCAATAAGCATCATTTACTTTGGGCACTAGTCTTTTCTTTGCTTATTATCTTGCTCCATGTTTTACTTTATGCAAAATGATGATGAATGTTACATGTTGTTGAGAAAAGTTCTTTCATATTGTTGTTGTGGTTGAAAAAATAATTAACTGCTATAATAGTTGTTTTTTCTTTTCATAGATTAACAACTTCAGATTTTTCTGTTTTTTAGGGACCACCCCCCTTGGCTTCGTAAGAAGTAAACCTAGACGACGGAGTCAAGTTTCAGGAGACAGCACTTGACTCTGACTTGCCCCCAAGGACACACCCAGTGGCTTGAAGATTTATGCCACGTGACCCTAAGTCTGTATCCGACGGCAATACATCCAAAGATGAACTCGTTTAGAATTTTGATGATTTACAGAATTATGAAAAAGTTGGATGGTACTTTGATTATCACAATAGAAAGGGGTGGGGCCCTTTTGAGGAGGACCCAACTAATCAAGAAGCATCCTCATCCAGAAAAGATGCTTTCTAGCTAGGATAGTGCTAGTATACTCAACATCAGATGAATATAGAACCACAACATGTTGCTTCTTAGAATACCAGGAAACTGGTCTAGAACCAAGACTAGACAAGTAACCAAAGGTGGAATAACACTCATCAAGATCACTAAGCCAATCTACAGCAAAGAATCCTTGAAGATGAATAGGGGCTCCCACTACATAGTGAATACAATAGAAGTGATGCCCTTCAAATAACGCAAAATATGCTTAATTGTCTACTAGTGACTCCCAAGAGGTGTATAGATACCAGGAACAAGAACTGACAACAAAGGCAATATCTAGTCAAGTATGAGTAAGGTAGACAAGACTACCCACTAAACAGCAACAAATAGTAGCATCAAATAAAGGAGGGGCAATCTACCTGAAACTTTATTCAAGTGGCAAGAGGAATGCTAATTGGCTTAGAACTCCATCCTAAAGCATTGCAGCAAATCCATAACATACTGAGGTTGGGAGAGAAATATATTGAAGGAAGACTAAGTAATCTAAATGCATATATAGTAAATAAAACCAAGATCAGTGATTCTGAAAGACCCTTGAAGCCTTAGCTTTGATTCTTTAATCCAGGGGGTCGAGCTACCAGTCAGAATCAAATCATCCACATAGAGAACAATAATAAGGATTTGATTATCCTAATGACAAATTTGGAGACCAATCTCACTCTTACAATGAAAAAATCCATAGTTGAGAAAAAACTATGGCTCTTCTCATACCAAGCATGAGGTGCCTACTTTAGTACATATAAAGATTTCTTAAATCGATAAACCGATGGTGTTGAACCTTCCTAAACAATCCCTAGTGGTTATTGCATATAGATTTCTTCTTGAAGATTGCCATAAAGGAAAGCACTTACATGACATCCATCTAATGAACCTCCCATCCCTATGTAGTAGCTATAAATAGAATCATATGGATAAGTCTTGTTATCACACAAAGTGTAGCTACCCACTAAAGGTATCCTATTCGGGACGGTAGAGGTGAGGTAGCTAACCGGTGACATCGCAAGGGCCTCGTCCACTACTAATGAGAGGTAGTCGTTACACTAGACAGGCTCTTGTCACTTTAGATCAAACCGTAGAATGATCAAGGGGGAGACCATGCTAGCCTATGAGGGCTAGCGAACTTACTCAAGACACTCTAAGGGATAAACAACGGATACAAGAGATGAGCAATGAGTAGATTGATCTAGATCTAGGAAGATGAATGTGGTAGGTAAAGTTAGGGCCAAGTTGGGGAGGCTAAAGGTAATGGAAAATTGCCCAACTAGAAGACAAATGTACTACAAGATAATTATAGGAAATGTAAATCTAGGTAGATCTAGTCCAAAGGAGAAATAACCAAGTTAGAACCACCTAGGGTATATGTAATTAGGGACAAAGTGGACCCAAGAGTGTAGATCGAGATGTAAAATGACTAGATCTAGATGCCTGAAGAGTAGATCTGTTGATTTGAGATGGGTTCAAGCATACCCAACTGATAGATCTAAAAGAATGACCAAAATCCCAAGGAGGGTGCCCCAGCTAGAGAAGACTAGTGCTAGATCCAAGGGTAAATGGAGTCGGATTGAATTGAAACTTTAGATCTATGGTTTAAGTATTTATTCTTAAGTGGGTTTTGATGGTAGTCATCAAATAAGAACCCGATCTATAAGATCTAGAAAACTAGGGTTTTAACAATGAGGATTTTATGGTGACAATTAGATTAAGCCCCAGAAAAATAAAACAAATGCAAATGTACCTAGAAATACTTGCTACTGACCTTGTATGGTGATGATCTTTCCTTTCCGATCAATTACAAGCGTTTTACATGCAATGCCAAGTGAAATCGATTTGCCCTCCAAGAGACCAAGTGCGCCCTCCTGCAAAAGAGATGTACCTTAGTAAGAATCGATTTGCAGAAAGAGAGAGAAAATCCATGAAGAAAGAAACAACGAACATCAAGATGATCACAAGATACAATAAAGATACTGCCTGAAACCAAAACAATTTGTGGAAGAAGTAAGGAGCTCAGTCACAATAGCGCCCCCATCAAATCGTCCTCTTCACCAATGGTACGGCCACCTGCAAAAGTGTTAGCAAAGCATAGATCCACAAGAATGCTAGAAAGATAAAGACTTTCCAATCCCCATACAAGGCATTCGACAAAGTTTTGAAGAAGTTTTGCAAAAATATTTTATTCTTCCAATGGCTGAAGAGCCAAAAGTTCTTTTACAAGGAGAGTGCATCTCAATATATAGATCTCTCAAATACATAAAACCTAGATCCAAAAAAATCAAGGGTCAAGATCCTAAGATAGCATCACCCTAATCAACAGCTAAAATTAGTCAAATATACATCACATGGATCAACTCACAAATAAGAGGGGTGCACTCACTGAGATGCCCAAGGGAGGGCGCACCGCATAAAAGATAACAATAAGTCATAACATAGCACATGGTGGGGCTAGGAGGTATGACATGTCCTTCTCTAGCATGACCCCATGGTACAATCATAAGATATAATCAATAATCAATAATCATAACATAAAGTGACTAAAGTCACTAAGTCGTGCCCCTCAAAATACATCAAAACGCCCCCAAGTGGTGAAATGCTAGGACGTGTAGACCCCATGAAGAATGAAACTGATGCCGAAAGGTGAAGATAACATCAACATCATGCCTCGAACCAATTGCATGCCATTTCCTTGCCTCAATTACCCAAATAGATTTCTTCATTAACCATTTTCATTATTTTAATGTGTCAAAATGCTGCCTCGAGAAAATAAAAATGCTCATATCTCACTGCTGACTAAACCTGGGCATCAACTAATTGCAAAAATGGAACCGGCAGCATAGCAATATGGTAATATAGAATGGCTACATACTATGTACCCCTATGGCGCCCTAGGAAAACAAATGTCCACTGAAAAGCATTTTATTTTAATTTATTGAGGCCAAAGTACAACAAACTGATAAACCGACCCATAAATCCAATGCAATTGCCTGAAACTGAAAATTGAGTGCATCAATGGACTCATAATGTCCAAGTCTACTAGGAATCAATGACTCATACACCATATCTCCACCAAAAATATACATCAAAAGCCCCATCCATGCTAGAATAATAATAATAATAATAATAATAATAAAGCATGTAAATGTTGATAATCACAACAATAACACAAGCCACCATGATAAATCATCATCTGAAGCATGAATATGTCAAATGAACACGGATAGACCACAAATAATCATCATCCACCACCATATGCCAAAACTCATCCCGGGCCCTACTGTTGACTTGGTCAAATTGAGTTGACCAGACCAAAAATGATCAAAATGATGACCCAAATGAAAATCTCTGATGATGCAAGGAACAAAATGGATATAGAATGCTCAATTATCTATGTTAGTAGTAAGACTAAGGTACAAGTGGCTTCTGCTAGCGATTATAAGCACAATACATGTAATTAATATATCCAAATAAAAGTAATCAGTTGCTACAAACAAGAACCTGAAGTGTATATTCATACATTTGGCCATTTTGTTGGTCAAGGGTGAAGGTGAATAAAACAATGTAAGGCCATGGGAATGACTTGACACTCGACACTGTAAGCATCTAGGCTGAAGAAAAAGAGGATCCACACAACACATAAGCTGGAATAAGTGAACTATAGGGAATGGCAGTGTCTCACAGATGGGTGGAATAATGAGAATGCTCCACTAGACTCTAGACAAGCAACCTTTTAAAACAATTACTTGCTCAGCATAAGATATTAGTCAACCTCCAAAAGCAGGTGCCCTTGAAAGCCTTCTGGGCTCCAGAAAATGACAAAGGCATAACCCAGAAAGGCTAGCATCACCCTGTTTCTTTGTAGGGGAAAATAAGTCGTACATTATACAATGAATGAGTGCTCATCCTTTGGCCATTGACTAATTTTAAAACATTTACTTTATTAACATTTAATTAACTAGCCATCCTCCAAGATCAAGTGCCCTGAATAGCCTTGCAGGCCTCAGATAATGACTCGGTATGACCTCTATTGCCCGCCACCGTCCATAGGTGCGATGGAGTGACTGTTGACTAAATTGTCATTGATGCCAACAGGTGTGTCTTGGTGCCCCCTGAGGAGCCCCTAAGGGTTAGAAGTCTGTTAGTGATTATCAATGTCAAAAGAGAGCTTTTGACCTTGTCCAAGCCCAAGTCTAAATCCCTTGGAGCCCTTGGAACAATAGAAAAAGCCATGTCTACCCTTTGTTGTGTTTAAGTTTCTCTAAGTTGTTTCTATGGTTCCCAAGGTCCACAACCTAAGCCCAAGTACCCTAGAAGGTGTCCTTGGTGGGTTGAAAAAGTTGTAGAACTTCAAATAGGCCAAATGACCCATCCTATGTTCATTTGTATTTTAATGAGATCATGGTACCCTAGGAGAAGACTTGGCACCCCCACAGATGATGGTTTAATGGTCCCTATACCCTTGAAGGAATGGCGAAAATAGTGTGGGTCATTTGTGTGTTGAAACCCTTGAGATGGTCATAATGTTTAAGGAAGTCCTTGAACCCACACATGTTTAAGGAAGTCCTTGAACCCACACACCTTGATGGTCATGATGATGGGGTCCTTGGTACTATGATGCACCCTTGATGGCTAGTAGAGCACACCCTTACATATGATGACATTGATGACTTAACCCTAAAATTTTTGCCAAGAGGTAAGGTTGACCATTAACAAAAGAAATAAAAATAATAAATGACTTAACTTTGGAACCTTGCTAGCACACTAGAACCCTTGTTAAGGCCGGCCTCATTAAGTGTTGTTGAGTGTTAAAAGTTTAAAACAAAAAATAATAAAATTAATAAACTCTCCTTGAAGTCGGCCCTAGTTCCATGCTCTCTCAACGTCTAGGTGGTGTATTTATACACAAAAGGTTACCCTAACTTGGATCGCCAATGAAGGGAATAATTTGTAGAGTGACCGAGGCAGCTGACACCTGGTTCTTCCACAAAGATATTTTTTGGGGTTAAAAGAACACAATCAGTCCGAGTTTGTATGCTTGAACAGTCTGAGTTTTCTTAGGTGCTTGAGAGTTGGTTTGGTTGATGTTTACTGCTGCCTTTTGAAGAAATCACAAACCACTTTGATGACAAAACCGAGCCCTTACAGTTGATCTCTTATGGGTTTTATCAGCATATACACAGTCCGAATTTGACTCTTCCTCAGCATATGAACATTGCCTAGTTTTGAGGTCATCCACAGCAAATACACAGCCTGAATTTGACTCTTCCTCAGCATATGAACAGTCCCTAGTTTTGAGGTCATCCACAGCAAATACACAGTCTGAATTTGACTCTTCCTCAGCATATGAATAGTCCCTAGTTTTGAGGTCATCCACAGCAAATACACAGTCCGAATTTGACTCTTCCTCAGCATATAAACAGTCACGAAATTGAAGTCATCCACAGTATATACACAGTCCCGAAGTTGACAAAATTTGAGGTCTTCCTCAGCATATACACAGTCCGAGGTTGGTCTTGTCTGGGGTCTTCTACAGCAGACATACACAGCCCAAGTGTGGAGTCTAAAGATCTTGACATGCACTGCTTGTATGAGGTATGATCATTGATACTCTATGATGATGATGCACACTTGATGATGATGATGCATACTTATACACTATGATGATGCATACTTGATGATCAGTGAAAGCAAAGCAGAACTACTTTAGTAGTGACTGTGTATAATGAGGTGTACAATGATGTACATGAACAGTGTGTGTGGCAGTGAAATGACTTATCAGTAATTTTATTATATAGTGATGACTTGGCAGTGATAAGGTACTGAGGTGAGAGCAGAGGTTATCGGCAGCAAGTTCAATGATTGGTTTTGATAGGTCCACAAGTTCAGTCTTCTTCTTCAGAGCGGTAGGGTGGTGCTAGGGCTCACAATCTTGTGAGTTAAGCTGTTGTAGCAGCTTGTCAGTTGCAACTGACGAAGCCTAAGGGGTTGTAGCTAAAAAAGTTGTATTAAATTTGTTACCCCAGTGGTTGTTGGGTCAAATTTATTGTTTAAAAAGGCTTTCGTGGTTTTACCTCCAAGACTTGGGTTTCCACGTCAAAATATTGTGTACTATGCATCTTGTTATTTCATGTACATTGATGATATGCTATGATTGGTGATTAGCAACTTGCTCTTGATTAAAAATTTTAATATTGTGCAAATATTGATTCACCCCCCTCTCAGTATTTCAATAATTGGTATTAGAGCGGGTTCCTTCAAAAACAATCTAACCGCTGGAAGGCAATCATGGGCAAGTTTGCTAAACAAAGTAAAAGTGGATCACCCATGTTTGATGGTACCAACTATGCATTCTGGAGCATAAGTATGAGAGCCTACGTGGAAGCTCAAGGAGTAGAGATATGGCAAAGTATCGAAAATGGGTACAAAGTACGAAAGACCGTACCAACATATCCAAATGAGTTGATTCAATGCAATAACAATTCAAAAGCCAGAAACCACATTCTAGGTGCTATAGATGAATTCGTCTTTGCCAAAGTGATGAACTGCCCCTCTGCAAAGGAAATGTGGGACAAACTCCAAACCACATATGAAGGAGATAGTAAAGTCGAACTTCAAACGTACAGAGGACAATTTGAACATCTGAGGATGAATGAGGACGAAGACATCACAGCCTATATTCTTCGAGTTGATCAACTTGTGAATACCATCAGAGGTTTGGGTGAAGAAGTTGATGAGGCCATAGTTGTTCGAAAAATTCTAAGGACTCTTCCCAAAAGGTTCAATCCTAAGATCTCTGCCCTAGAAGAAAGAACAAATCTGAAGACTATGACAGTAGATCGGCTACATGGGACTCTTGTGGCCTATGAAATGAGAATTGAAGACGAGGACACATCTAGAAAGGAACTGGCATTCAAAGTCTCCTCCAAACAAGTTGGGAAGAACAAATCAACAAAAGGCAAGCCAACAAGTGACGATTCTGATGATGAGGAAATAGCTAACTTTGTACAGAAATTGAAGAGAGATACTGGGAAATACAAAGGTAAGTGACCTCTCAAATGTTTTTCATCTGGAAAGATAGGTCACTTTGCTTCTAAATGTTTGTATGCAAAGAACTCAAATAGTGATGAAGATGGTAACTTCAAACCCTACAAGAAGTACAATAATTACAAGGATAAGAAGAGAGGTAAGCTCGCAAAGAAGAAAAGTCTCTATACAAAAAGGAACAACAGTTCATCCAGTGAGGACTTCGAGAATGACAGTGACAGTGACAATGACAATGACAGTGAACCAGAGAAGGTACTCTTTATGGCAATAAACTCAAATGAGGTTCTTAATAGTGATGAAAAATTTGAATCTGAAGGTGAAGTAGATCTTGAAGCAGAACTCATAAGCACCTTGAAGGACCTAAAGAAAACTAGGAATGAAAACAAAGTGCTTAAAGAAGAAGCACAAGGGTTTGAACAAATCATTATTGATCTAAAGGTTAAACTAGAAGAAGCCAAAAGAATTGAAGACTCTCTTACTGAACAGCTGATGGCAAATATGAAAGAAAAGGAAAATCTTGAGGTTGAGATAGTACCTCTAAAAGCCAAATTACCGACAAAAGATATCTACAAGAGTTATGAAAACAACTCCAAGATTCTAGAACAAATTATCAGCAATCAAAAGCCATTCTTCGACCAGACCGGTATAGGATACAAGCAAAATACCGATGAGGCCTCAAGCTCAATGACGACAGGTAATGAAGAGAAGCCAAGAAGCTATGCAGAAGTTGTCAAGGACTCCACTAATGAAGAAGAGATCGAATGCCAATTAAAAAATTCCATACCAAAAGGAGGGCCAGCAGAAAAACAAGATCTCAGAAGGACAGCTCCTTCATTTGCTTCCAGGTATGGACATTTCTTTTATGGGTATTGCTTTACATGTGGAAAATTTGGACATAAAGTTATAAACTGTTTTCAAAGAAGAAATTTTGAAATAAGGAATAATCCTGCAAGACTCGGATGGCCACAGTACAATAACAGATTTGGTCCCTTGAGATCAAAAATAGAATGTTACAAGTGTAACAACTTTGGACATATAGCCAGAGTGTGCAGAATGAAGATACCAACAGTAAGAAATGAGGAAAGGTCCAACAATCAAAAGGGGGAACATCACAAGGTATGGATCAAACGCAAGGACAACTTAAAAAATTATGAATGTGGAATTGCTCTTCAACCCAGAATCACAACTTCGATGAATAGTATGTTGATAACGCTTACTCCAAGCATATGACAGGTAACAAAAGTACTTTTGTTAATATTGAAAAGGACAAAGGATTTGTCTCTTTCGGAAATAACAATTCAGCAAGAGTATTGGAGAAGGGCACAGTAAAGCTTGGAAGTAAAAACTCCCTGGCTGAAAATGTCTTGCTTGTAAACAACATGAAGCATAATCTGCTGAGTGTCAGTCAGATGTGTGATCAAGGACATGAACTCCTCTTCAACTCAAGAGAATCCAAAATAAGGAAACAATGATCAGGAAAGTTAGTAACCACAACCACTAGAACTCCCAACAACATATAAGTGTTGGATACGATTGAGTCCGAGAAATGTCACTTGGGAAAGGAGGGCAAAAGTTGGCTTTGGCATAAAAGAATGGGGCATATAGATTTTGACAACTTGGTCAAAATCTACAAAAACCAAGCAATTTGGAATATGCTGAAAGTTACAAAGCCCACTAACATTGTATGTGAACACTAACAACATGGAAAACAAACAAGAGTACATTTCAAGACAAAAGATAATTCTTATACAAAACCTTTGGAGCTCGTTCATACTGATTTATGTGGACCAACAAGGAGCAAAGGACTAAATGGTGAACAATATTTAATGTTACTTATTGAGGACTATGTTGATGAAATTGTCATTGATTCCAACATGGACTTGTAGTGGCCCCACAAGTAGTCATTGATGCCACCAAGTCCATCTTGCAGAGCACAAGTATGGATGATTCCAGTACCCTCACATCCAGTGCCTTGGATCCCACACAGAGTTGGTTTATGCTTTGAAGCACCTTGTACCTAGTTGACAAGGTCCTTGTAACCACAAGGATGGATCTTGGAGCCACCACCTTGTAGATGATGTTGAAGACCCTACTGATGATGCTGAAGACCCTAGAGATGGTGTTGAAGCCCCCGTGGATGATGGAGAAGCCCTAGATGGGTTGGAGAAGCATTAATGACCCATTTTGTGGTCATTCATGCTCTGATGGTGTCATGGTACCCTAGGAGAAGGTCTGGCAACCCCACCGTTGATGTCATGATGGATCTTGACCCTTGGAGGTCCCCTTGCGTGGTTAAGAAGCCCATGAAGTCTCCTACTTGATGAAGAAGCCCTTGGAGAAGTCCTTGGACCCACACTTGGTGGTTTGATGACCTTGCAACACTTGTTGGGGTCATGGAGCTCTTGTATGATGATGATGACCTTGTATGGTCTTTGACACATGTGTGGAAGCACTTGAAGAAGACTTTGCACCCACTTATATGATGGTATGATGACACTTTGGACATTTGGTTGCTTATGGATGATGAGGTCCTCTTTGAATTCCTCGAGGCTTGATGCAACACTTGGACACACTTATTTGCACTTGATGATGATCCTTGGTACCCCTTTTTTTTTAATACGTTGTGATACCATGAGGATGATGACACCCTCAACAATATATTGATGTATGGTAAACTAAAGGTATATGTGGTGACCTAAGACGAAGGTGGAGCATACCCTAAGACTTAGAAGATGAACCATGGTAAGGTTTGACCCTTGAAGGTTGTGTGACAAATAAAATGAAAAAACATTTTGTTGACCTTAGGTTGACCTTGAAATATTAAAGTGGCTTTATGACAATTCAAATTACAAAATAAAAAAAATAAAATACTTACCTTCCACACCTTGAAGTCGACCCTAGATTAAGGATGTGGACAATACCAATGGGTATATAAACACATCCTCACTTTCCAAATTATATCCAACGAAGAGGAGGAGAATGAAGCTCGCTAACTGTTGAATTGAATTCATGGACTGAGGAAGGTTAGAACAAAAGTTTTTTCACTCAGCTCGAGGAAAAACTTGTGGAGCAAACTTTGTGCAAAGGGATCTGTTGATAATTTTTTTATCTTGTTTGTGGAATAAACAGTTGTTTGCTTGACTGATATTGGAATCTTTTTCCACAATCCCGAATTGCAGAGGTGTACAACAGTCCCGAATTGCAGAGAGATAAAATTCGGTGGTCTAGGAGCAGACACGAATTTGCAGCAACAGCAGTATACAGTGGTTTCTCTTTGAGAGTCTGAAATTTGCAGCATTTGGTGGTCATCAAACAATCTGAGTTCTTCATCTTCTTTTGGTAGTTGATGATGGTCACTTATGACTAAAACAGTCTGGATCATCCACAGTAGCAGCTTGAGGTAAGATCACTTTAATGCAGACTATATGATGTTTTAATGATATGATGCATACCTTGATGATGTACTGAGATGATGATGCATGCATAATGATGCATACTCTATACACATAATGATGCATGCAATCGAATGTATATGCTGAAGAATATAGTAAGGTCAAGAATACAGTGTTTTGAAGGAGCAAATGTATACCCTATGATGATATGATGCACGGTATGATGAAGATTCTGTTGTACAGTCAAGTGTGTGAGAACTCTGTATACAGTGGCAAATATATAGTGGTGTAGTACAGTAATGCATTGACAAGATGATGAATGATGATGTACTTGTGTATGAGGATGATGATGTAAATAAACAAGTTGACAGAGATGAGCAGCAGTTTGTTCAGTAAACAGTGACTAGTATACCTTATGATATACATGGTTGTGATCTTCTACAAACATTGAATGGACAAGTGAAGTAATGAAGATGCATAAGTACAGTGATAAATGTACAGTGATGTATCAATACATTGATAAGTTCATTGCATGCTATGATATGATGGAATAAGGTCTTTTATAGCATCTATACACAGTGATCCTTGGTGATAATGTGGCATAATTGATACTCAATTGTGATGAGAACTGTAACGTCCCTGACCCTCCGACCGGGGAAGAGGACGCTACTATACGTCAAATCATCTAGGCATCTAACCCCATGAACATGAACATACATACATATAGTGTTGAAGCATGATACTTAAAACATAAAACATTTTACGAAGCATAATCATTCATATACACAACGGAAGCAAAACATATCAATTGGCATTTATGCATATATAGATCAGCATTTAACATGTATATCATCATTCATCAATGGTAAATATGTAATTGCAGACACAAGTTAGGGAAGAGTACTTATCTTATAGAGAACTTGTTCCGCAACCAGCTACGTCGCTACAACGTTCCACCCAACCATAGGCCCACGTGCTCTTTAATCTCTCAGCAACGCTGCCACCCCCGAGCCCGGCATGATTCCCCAAGGAATAAGGAACTAACAGGCTTACACATAGCCAAGGATAACAACACCACCAGGGTACACAGTTTAGCCAAGCCAACACAGTTGGGTTTATCAGGCAAACAACGGATCAGCCAAGCCAACAAAGTTGGGTTTATCAGGCCATCCAGGAGCTAGGAAAGGCTAATGCTAAGCTGGTGCACCGACACCAGAACCAGACTGGCTTCTAGAACACCCACACACACCCAACACAAGGAAATCAGTCCTTTCTCTGCAACGTAGTCCCTCAAACCCTGATCTCCCTTCCAGTGCTATTCAGGGGTTGTGGAGAAGAAGACCAACTCAGCGGCTCTGTCTGTGTGGTTCTCAACCCACTAGGTTTATCAAGCACCTCAAGCCCTCATTCACCACTCCAATGCAGTCCGAGGACAAAACCGCTGCATGCAAGCAGCCAAACAGCTCTTCAGGCTTTTACAGGGGAAAACACGGTTCAGTAATCGTGGCCATTAATAGCCCACGAGCAACCTGAGCCCACAGCACAAAATCTTCACTGCAATCGCTGAAGAAAAATACACAGTCCAGCAATTGGGAAGAGGCCAACTCTCAATCTGTGCATGAAGGAAAAGAACAAGACAGAGCTAAAACACATAGCGGGAAAGGCAATCACGACCACAATTCCATGATGGAATAACAGCCAACGAACCACAAAGGAAAACCACAGCAATCTACAGCAATTTCCGCATTGTACAGGAAAAACACAGTTGGCAATACGTGAGGGAAACTGCATCCAGGGACGGTGAGGAAAAACCACAGTAGTCTAACAATGGTGGGGAAAACCAATGCTCTGCGTGAACAGGGGAAGAAAATTCACAGACTAGCAAGGCGGTGTAAGAGGAATGGCGAACCCCACATCATGGATTATCGATCCTTTTAACTCAGCCCGCATGAAGGTGGATGGACAGCCACCAATCGGATAGTGGACAGACCATCCGCAATTCAGAAGGTGCGTCGTGTAGAGAGTGGAGGCGCGTGGGGAGAATGGCAATCCTGGCGTAGTGGTCTTGCTATCAGCGAATAGGTGCCCCACTAACAACAGAATGATGAAGGGCAGTGGTTGGATGAGACAAGGGAGGATGAGTGAAGAGAGTGGTGACACATGGCTTCCCCCCCCCATGGCTCAGGATTTAACTTCCCCCCCTCCTTACCCTTAGAAAATCATGCCCTTTCTCAATTTAGTTGCAGCAAACATAGCTGGCTGGGTTATTAATTAAAATGCATAGTTACATGGTGCCACAACTTAATATGTATGTCGCATGTCCCGATATACCATCGGTGACCATTTCAACCCAAAACATAACATAACCAAATCATGGTGAGGCCTTTGCCTTTAGCTCCGCACCATGATTATTTACAATATGTGTATCATGTATATTAATGCAAAACGGGGTCAAAACCGGGGTGTTACATTCCCCTCCCCCTTCAATAGCACTGTCCTCAGTGCTTTACAAAATCTGAACAAAATGCTACACTGGTACCACCTCAGTGTTCCGCAAAATTGAACAAAAATGGATGTGCCAATCTCATGGCATCCTCCAGCTCCCACGTAGCCTCTTCAGGCCCATAATGCTCCCATTGCACCTCTACCTGCCCTATGGCCCGGTTCCGAAGCATTGTGACCTTCCTGTCGAGGATGCGCATTGGCTCGATTTGAAACTCTCCCTCGGGTTCCACCTGAATCACATCCCAATTTATCACATGGTTAAGATCAGGTACACATTTCTTAAGCAAAGAAACATGAAAAACATTATGAGCTCTAGTACTAGCAGGCAATGCAAGTCTATATGCAACAGGCCCTATTCTTTCAAGCACTTCAAACGTCCCACAATATCTAGGTGACAGCTTGGCACAACTTCCAAGCTTCAAGGAACTTTTCTTTGCTTTCACTCTGAGGTAAACATGATCCCCAACACTGAATTCTCTATTCATCCTATGCTTATCTGCATAGCTTTTCTGTCTATCCTGTGCTGCTTTCAGATTCTGTCTAATCTTTACAACCTCTTGCTCCATTTCCTTAAGCAATTATGGTCCAAGCACAACTCTGTTCACTGGGTTATCCCAAGTCACTGGTGTCCTACACCTTCTTCCGTACAAGGCTTCATACGGACTCATCCCCAAGGATGCTTGCTGTCCATTGTTGTAAGCAAACTCTACCAAGTGTAAGTAATCTTCCCACTTGGTTGGTTTGTCCATCACATACATGCAAAGCATATCTTCAAGCAGCTGATTAACTCTTTCTGTCTGCCCATCTGTCTGAGGATGGTATGCAGTGCTGAAGTTTAACTTTGTACCCAAATCTGCAAACAACCCCTTCCAAAAATTGGAAGTGAACTTGACATCCCTATTAGAAATTATTGCCTTCGGAAATCCATGCAACTTGAAAATCTCCTTCATGAAGATCTTTGCAATGTCATCAGTCCTGTGCGTAGACTTCACTGGTATAAAATGTGTTGCTTTTGTCAACTTGTCTACCACAACCATGATGGAATCATGTTGTATCCAAGTCATCGGCAATCCTGTAATTAAATCCATGGAAATAACTTCCCATTTCCATTCTGGAACTAGCAAAGGCTGCAACAAACTTGCTGGATGTTGATGCTCAACATTTACCTGTTGACATTTCATGCACCTTGAAATGTACTCAGCCATGTCCTTTTTCATTCCTAGCCAAAAGTATTGCTTTCTAGCTGTGGCAATTGTCTTCTGGTACCCTGGGTGACCAGAATACGGAGCTTCATGGATTTCATCCATAACAACTCTCCTCAAATCTGCTACATTCGGAATATAAATTCTGCCTTTATAAGTGAGAAGTCCATCTTCTTCCAATTTATATCCTTCATACCTCTTCTCAAGACCTTGCTGCTGCAATTTGTCTTTTACCTGCTCATACAATTCATCTCCAGCAACATGATTTGCAATCTGCTGCCTCGAATCTGATTGGCAAATACTCAGAGATGCCACATGCATTTCCTGTACCTTCCTGTTGAGTGCATCAGCTACCTTGTTCTTTTCCTTTTATGTGCTTGATTTCGAAATCAAACTCACATAAAAATTCCAGCCATCTCGCTTGCCTAGCATTCAGAGTAGGTTGATCAAACAAATACTTCAGTCCACAGTGATCTGTTCTGAGCTCAAATCTTCTACCCATCAAGTAATGTCTCCACATCTTGAGAGCATGTACTATGGCTGCAAGCTCTAAATCATGAGTGGCATAGTTCTTCTCATGCTCCTTCAGCTTTCTTGACTCATAACATATCACGTGGTTATCCTGCATAAGGACTCCTGCTGGCCCTTGTCCGCATGCATCGGTACACACCACAAAATCTTTCTCTGGGTCTACAACCTTCAATACTGGTGCACTGGTGAGAAGATTCTTCAACCGCTGGAAGCTTTCTTCACACTTCGAAGTCCATTCGAACTTTGTTCCCTTCTTTTGCAAAGAAGTGATGGCATGTGCAACCTTGGAAAATCCTTCAATGAATCTCCTGTGGTATCCTGCAAGTCCCATAAAAGACCTTAAATCCGTCACATTTCAATTTTCTTGGAGTAGGCCAATTCATGATGGCTTCAATCTTCTCAGGGTCTACTGATATACCCTCTTCAGAGATAATGTGACCCAAATACTGAATTCTATCCCTATAGAAGTCACACTTGCTCAGCTTTGCATACAGCTGATGTTCCCTGAGCACTTGCAATGTCAATCTCAAATGCTCTTCATGCTCTTCCTCATTTTTAGAATAAACAAGAATGTCATCAAGGAAAACAAGAACAGACTTGTCCAAATACTTACTGAAGACACTGTTCATAAGGCACATAAATGTAGCTGGTGCATTTGTGAGACCAAACGATACCACTACAAACTCATAATGTCCATACCTTGTCCTGAAGGTTGTCTTATGAATGTCTTCATCCTTGATTCTCACCTGATGGTAACCAGACCTCAAGTCAATCTTGGAAGATACCTTTGCTCCTCTCATTTGATCAAAGAGGTCATCAATCCTGGGCAAAGGGTATTTATTCTTCACAGTAACCTTGTTCAACTGTCTGTAATCAATACATAACCTGAGTGTACCATCTTTCTTCTTTACAAACAGAACCGGTGCTCCCCAAGGAGACACACTCGGTCAGATATACTTCTTTTCCAACAACTCTTGCAGTTGCATCTTCAATTCTAGCATCTCCGGTGTACTCATTCTGTAGGGTGTCTTGGACACTGGGGCTGCTCCTGGCACAAGTTCAATGGTGAAATCAATGTCCCTCTTTGGAGAAAGCCCTAGAATCTCATCGGGAAAAACATCCTAGAATCTCCTGTTGGTTCCAGAATATGAGCTGCATACAACTGGCAACCTTTCCTACAGAACTTTTTCAACTGCATTGCTGAAACCTGTCTTACTGAAATTACCTTCGAAATACCTTTCACAACTACTGGGTTTCCTTCTTCATCCGTGCATTCAAAAGTCTTGTTATAACAGTCAAACTTCACTCTGTGAGCTTCTAACCAATCCATTCCAATGAGAACATTATACGAACCAAGCGGTAGAACATTCAGATCCACACAAGTGATCAATCCATTCATAACCAATGGACATTTCTCTACCAGTTCACTGACCTTTCTCTTAGTCCCAGTGGATAGCTGAACTAACCAAGAATTTCTATGCTTTACCTTCTTAAAAGCACAAATCTCCACTACTCTAGGAGTGATGTAACTGTGAGTAGAACCAGGGTCAATCAAAATAGAAACAGATTGTTCAACAATCTTACCTGCAACTTCAACCACAATTGACTGATGATCTGCCTGGCGATCCTCCAATGCTGCATAAATTCTAGGGACTGCCCTTGCTACTTGACCCACTGTTTCTGCTTCCTGAATGTTATAATCTGTCCTTGCACTTTCATTCTCAAGTGGACAATATCTGCGCAGTGGGGTCCTTCACATTTCCAACATTTGAGTGGCCTTCTATCCTGTTGTGGATCCTTAGGCTTTTCTCCTGACACTCCAACTGGCTTACTCGCAGCATGGGATGGCTGCTTCTGCTGATTCTTGAATCTAGAAGGTTTGAACCCTTTCTTTCTTTGGTCAAACTTCTCATTCTTCTTGTCCTTCCATGCCTTATGGTAATCAGGTTTACCTTTGCTTTGCTCATAGCAATACTTAGCCTTCCTTATTGCTTCTTCGAGAGTTCTCGGCTCATAGAACTCAATTCTATCTCTGTAGGCTTGAGGCAATCCACTTAGAAACCGTTGGATCTTCACTTTTTCATCTCTGATGTACCGGACATACCTTAACAATTCCAAAAACTTATTTGCATATTCATCCATGGTTTGCTGTCCCAATCTCAGCTCATGGAACTCCTTGATCTTGTCATCATAATACCTGTCAAAAAGGTATTTCTGCCCGAAATACTTCTTGAACTGTTTCCATTTCAATTTCCTTTCACTGATCCTCTTTACTTGCTTGAAGTGTTCCCACCAAATGGATGCTCGTCCATTCAGATTGAATATGGCAACTCTAGCCTTCATGTTTCCTGAATAATCCTGTACTTGGAAGTACTTATTTATCCCAAGAAGCCAAGCTTCAGCTTTTTGTCCCGTCTTTATCTCACCATCAAATGTAGGAGGTTTAGCTTTCTTAAATTCATCTCGAGAGCGATCCCTATGGTGCCTTCTTCTTTTCTTATGAGAAGATGAACTTCTATCCCCGCTGGATACTTCAGAATCAGATGATCTACTAGAAGTCCTTCTCCTTCTCCTAGTGCTGCTCTTACTGCCTTCTGGCCTTGTTGTATCTCGTCCAGAATCTATCTTTTTCTACAAGTCTGTCAAACTCTACAATATGGCAACATTCAACTGATGCTGCTCTTCCTGGGCTTTAACCAAGCTTCTCGCTGCAACATCTGACGGTGTCTCTTGGAATCTCCTTCCATTAGACTCTATGTCATCATTCCCATTACAGACATTTTCTCCCATGGCATCTTCTGCTCGCTCGTAAGAATCCCGAGCATCATACCCATCATGGGTTCTCATGACTGGACCACCTCTTGTTTTACCACACTGTTCTTTCTGGAGTACTGCTCTTGGAAGTTATCTAAAGTTCTGCAAATGTGTTAGCAGCAAACTGTTAGATGCATACATTAATATAAATCAAACTACTTACCTTTTTCTTCTGGAAATTTCATAAAACAACAATTATGTTTAAATATAAAATTTTCTCTATTTCTTTTCAGCCCTGTGACCACGGGCAGTCTGCTGAAATCTGCTGAAAATTGACTGAAAGGCAGTCGAAAACTGCTCGAAAAATCACTGAGAAATTCTTCTGAAAAACCCAAATCTTCTTAGGTCCAATCAAACCTCCTCCCAACTAATTCTCCGACATTGCGGTGGTCAAAACAACTACGCCTTCGATCTGCATCGACGAAAAATTGTCTGTTCATCGGCAGTCTGTTGTTTATTCCTTTCCGGCGTTTCAGCGGGTAAAACAACTAGACTCCCGATCTGTATCGACGAGCAAACCATCTGTGCATCGGGTGCATAGTCCGTTGAGCAGCCGCAACGGCGGAAATGATCTTCCTACCGTTTCCGCGACGAACGCAGCTGAGCATTCGATCGACAATTCAATCATCAACAATTTTCTAGTGCTTTTTGACTCTTCAAAGTTTTCCTCCGATCAATCTATTATCCCGCGTCTTTATCGGCGACCTGTTGGTCTATTTTCATCCGCAGTACCAGGTCTGCAATGGTCTATCATTCCGCAACGGCGGCCAACAATCCCATTATAATTTCCGTGGACCAAAGTTTGTTGGTGGTCGAAACGGCATCCTACTGTGGCATCGAACACTTAGTCCTCTAGGCATCCGCAACGGCGGTTTCCATAAGCCCTAACTCTTCCGCAATGTCGGCACTCCCGAGCACTTCACTTCACCGTAGTAGGTTATCGGATCTCAGAACCATTATACACTAAACACCTTGGCATCGACGAGTGGAGAGACTAATGCATCGGCGGGATAGTTGTCTAAGCTTCCGCAACAGTGGGTGCTTGATCAACTAACTTCTGCCGACATCCATCGGCAGTCTCATCAACTAACTTTCGCCGATGATTTCAACACTTAAACAAAATTTCGAAACTTTCCTCTTCTGTCGGCAGTCGGGTGTCCTACGCATCGGGCGATTAGTCCCTTCAGCTTTTGCAACGGCGGACCACAATCGAGCTTCATCTTCCTTTGTCTTCCACAACCGTAAGTCTATCAGCGACTGCATCATCTGATCATTGGTGATGTGCTCAACTAACCATCGCCGATGGCCGATAATTCCATGCCTTAGAAAAAAATTCGAAATTTCTCTCTTTTTAGTCTTCCTTCCCTCCGCGTCATCGGCTCATCAATCGCTTATCTTCCGCCGACTCTGTCGGCTCCATCTCCCATTAACACTAACACTTCAGGATCAGCCACAATCCACTAACACTTCGGCATCGGCGAGTGGAAGACTGAAGCATCGGTGGGTTAGTTCGATCAGCAGCCGCAACGGCGGCTCATCATCTTCGATCCTTTTTCGATCGGCGGTCCAATCCGCTAATGCTTTCCGATCGGCGAACTGAGACATGATTTCGGTCGGCATCGGCAGTCGGAGCTTCTCCCTGTCGAAATACTAGGGCTCTAGGCTTCTGCAACGGCGGATGCACAAACCACCATCTTCTTCCGATGACCGATGTTTTCGTCACTTAGAAAAAAAATTTGAACTTTCTGCGCCATCGGCGGTCGGATCAACTATCCGTCGGGAGGATAGTTCTCTAGTTATCCGCAACAGCGGATCTACAATCCTTTGATCCCTTCCGCTGTTCATCAACAATGAATGCCACTAACGTGCTTCGCTAGCCGACGAAGTTAACACTTAGAACATTTCGAAACTTATACGCCATCGGCGGTTGGATCAACTATTCGTCGGGTGGATAGTGTCTTAGACTGCCGCAACGGCGGGTGCGCCATCAGCTAAACGTCGGCGATCCATCTGTCTAAGTGTTTCGATGAGCCGACGGCCAAACACTTAGAAAATTTTGTGAATTCTCTGGGCTTCACCCATTTTCCTGGTTTCTTCAGGGCAGTAGGCAACCTGCCTCTATTAACTGTTCATGGCCTTCTGAGGCCCAATGTTGGAACATAAACTCTGTCACTGCATCTTCACGGCCCATTTAGGCCCATACTGCAACCAGGGCTCTGATACCACACTGTAACGTCCCCGACCCTCCGATCGGGGAAGAGGACGCTACTATACGTCAAACCATCCGGGCATCTAGCCCCATGAACATGAACATACATACATATAGTGCTGAAGCATGATACTTAAAACATAAAACATTTTACGAAGTATAATCATTCATATACACAACGAAAGCAAAACATATCAATCGGCATTCATGCATATATAGATCAGCATTTAACATGTATATCATCATTCATCAATGGTAAATATGTAATTGCAGACACAAGTTAGGGAAGAGTACTTATCTTATAGAGAACTTGTTCCACAACCAGCTATGTTGCTGCAACGTTCCACCCAACCATAGGCCCACGTGCTCTTTAATCTCTCAGCAACGCTGCCACCCCCCAGCCGGGCATGATTCCCCAAGGAATAAGGAACTAACAAGCTTACACATAGCCAAGGATAACAACAACACCAGGGTACACAGTTTAGCCAAGCCAACACAGTTGGGTTTATCAGGCAAACAACGGATCAGCCAAGCCAACAAAGTTGGGTTTATCAGGCCATCCAAGAGCTGGGAAAGGCTAATGCTAAGCTGGTGCACCGACACCAGAACCAGACTGGCTTCTAGAACACCCACACACACCCAACGCAAGGAAATCAGTCCTTTCTCTGCAACGCAGTCCCTCAAACCCTGATCTCCCTTCCAGTGCTATTCAGGGGTTGTGGAGAAGAAGACCAGCTCAGCGGCTCTGTCTGTGTGGTTCTCAACCCACTAGGTTTATCAAGCACCTCAGGCCCTCATTCACCACTCCAATGCAGTCCAAGGACAAACCATTGCATGCAAGCAGCCAAACAGCTCTTTAGGCTTTTACAGGGGAAAACACGGTTCAGTAATCGTGGCCATTAACAGCCCACGAGCAACCTGAGCCCACAGCACAAAATCTTCACTGCAATCGCTGAAGAAAAATACACAGTCCAACAATTGGGAAGAGGCCGACTCTCAATCTGTGCGTGAAGGAAAAGAACAAGACACAGCTAAAACACATAGCGAGAAAGGCAATCACGACCACAATTCCATGATGGAATAACAGCCAACAAACGACAGAGGAAAACCACAACAATCTACAGCAATTTCCACATTGTACAGGAAAAACACAGTTGGCAATACGTGAGGGAAACTGCAACCAGCAAGCGGTGAGGAAAAACCACAGCAGTCTAACAATGGTGGGGAAAACCAATGCTCTGCGTAAACAGGGGAAGAAAATTCACAGACTAGCAAGGCGGTGTAAGAGGAATGGCAAACCCCACATCATGGATTGTCGATCCTTTTAACTCAGCCCGCGTGAAGGTGGATGGACATCCACCAATCCAATAGTGGACAGACCATCCGCAATTCAGAAGGTGCGTCGTGTAGAGAGTGCAGGCGTGTTGGGAGAATGGCAGTCCTGGCGTAGTGGTCTTGCTGTCAGCGAATAGATGCCCCACTAACAACAGAACGATGAAGGGCGATGGTTGGATGAGACAAGGGAGGATGAGTGAAGAGAGTGGTGACACATGGCTTCCCCCCCCCATGGCTCATGATTTAACTTTCCCCCTCCTTACCCTTAGGAAATCATGCCCTTTCTCAATTTAGTTGCAGTGAACATAGCTAGCTGGGTTATTAATTAAAATGCATATAGTTACATGGTGCCACAACTTAATATGTATATCACATGTCTCGATATACCATCGGTGACCATTTCAACCCAAAACATAACTTAACCAAATCATGGTGGGGCCTTTACCTTTAGCTCCGCACCATGATTATTTACAATATGTGTATCATGTATATTAATGCAAAACGGGGTCAAAACCGGGGTGTTACAAGAACTAGGTCATCTACAGTATACATACAGTGACATGTATATAGTGTTGTATACAGTGGTGTATAACAGTGATAACAATGACCAGTAGTTTGGGTAGTATACAGTGATGTATGCAGACCTATTGTTGCAGACTTAATAACACTTCATGTAATGATGATGTATACCTTATGACGTTGATACTCTTTGTTGACCACCAAAACCAACTAGGTGGAAAACGATGTACCATGCACATGTTGGATGTGCCTTGAAGATAAGAATGAAGTACTTAATGATTCTATCAAGCGAGGCAGCTCTTCTTCTCTTCTTCTCTCTATGAAGTTTCTACCCCCTGTGAGGGATTTTGCAAGGATATGTCAACATGAAGGTCTAGTTTTTTGTAACTTAATCACCTAAGACTTAATCATTAGAGAAGTCCTTTCGGCGAGTGTTTTTTCACTTGGATAATTAAAATTTCTTTCTAGAGATTTTAATTATTTGAGTTTTTCACTCAAAATTACCTCCAATGTGGTGAAAGGTGTTCTAGTGATCGAGTCCATGGGGTGATTGGGGCCTAGAAATGTTCTATATTAGCATGCTAGACATTATCCAGAGTCTTGCAGAATTTCATTAAGTTTTGCATAAGTTTTTTTAATTTTTCGTCATTAAAAATTGTCACTCATGACAATTTGTTGTAATGTAAAAGAGAGTTACTTGGTCGTTTTTAATGTTGTATAGGGGTATGGGTACTCAAGACAAATGGCATGAGACCCCCTACACCCTTGGGCCATGTTTTAAGTCATTCGGACAAGTATTACTATGGTTTTGGTAACTTTTTCCCATGTCAGTCATGGAAATCAGGAAATTGGGCATTTAATTAAAGAGCCAAATTTTGGAAAAGTGACTATACTCACTTGGGGTGGCCAGATAAAGGTTATAATGTTTATATTAGGTTCCTAAGACAAATTTAAGAACCAAAGGGGGGCCCCCAAGCAAGCATGTAGCAAGTTTTGAGTTACCGACTCTAGGGGGGTGCCCCCTTCTCTCTTTGGTTGGTTGGGCGAGCTAAAGTCAATGGAAGAGGCCCCACTATGGTGGTTTCCTCCCCATTTGACATAGCAATAAGGTTAAAAGCGTTAAATTGGGGGTTTCTCTCTCCATATTTGAGATCCCAAACCATGGTTTTGCCCTCTTTGAACAAATTCGCCCCCCTCTCTTGGGCCCCCCTCTCTCCCTTGTGACACTTGTCTAGAATGAAAAAAACCTTTCTCTTTCATTTTTCCTATTTAAGGAGGCCTCCCCTCCTCATTTGGGTTACACACACACCCACTCTCTTGCTCGTGCTCTCATTCTTTCTCTTGCTCTCATTCCATAGCTCTTGCTTTAGCCATTGTAATTTTCAACCATTTGGCTTTGTTAATCAAAATTCTTTGGAGGAATCCGGTGTCCTTTGTGCTCATTGATAGTTTGCTTCTATGCTCAATTAACTACATAAGCTAGGGAGGCCACAGAAGCATACTAATTTGCTTTGGTAAGATTTATGGTATTTGTATTCCATAGATTTTGTGAGTTCTCTTTCTTGTATCTAAAGAAGTTCATATCTTTTCTAGTTTGAAATTTATGATTTCTTTGCTCATCATTTCGTTCTCACCACTTTGTAGTTTGGTAGTAAAAATCTTATTAGTTGCAGGTATACGGATTGAGGAGTGGGATTCCAAGCTTGGATGCCCCATTGCTTGATTTCTTGAAGAGCCAAGGACAAAATTTCCTCTTGCTTTACACATAAATTTTTGCATTTTAGTCTTAGTTGATTGGGTTCTTCAAGTCTGATTTTTACTCATATTTACTCAAATTATCTCAACATTATTCTCTTGGCAACTTTGTATAACTTTTGTACCTATATTGCACTAACATACTAGCCTCACCAAAGTGATTTGGGGCATATTACATAATTTTCTATTTGCTGGTTTTTAGCAGGTTGGTGACAAAACAGGGCAAAACTCTACCTAATTTCAGCCATAGAAGAGTTTTAAGGCCACCCCGAAGGAAGAGCTTCAAGGCCCTCTCAAGAAAGGAGAAAAACAAGTTTTTTCTCACTCTCTTCACCTCTTTCTTTACGCTGAAATTTCAGCCTCTGTAACAAGTCCAAGAGAGTCTCTTGGACTCGATTTCTTGCTTTGCATTTTCAGTTAAATCAAGTCTCATTTATTTGTCATCCATTGCTAGCAAAAGAAGTTGGGTTTGCCCACCTTTGCATAAGCAATTGTTGATTGGTGTGGGTTTAGATTAGTTAGAGTTTCATTTTGTTTTTATTTTCTTCTTTATTTTTTGCCACACCTTGCAAGATATTTGGCTATGCCATCCTTGCAAAATCATGCCGACTAGTGTTTTTTTTTGTTATTTTCATTTGCCCACACCTTGCAAGTGATTCGGCTTTGCCATCCTTGTGAAATCGTGCTGGCTTGTATCTTTCTTTCTTTTATTTTTATTTGCCCACGCCTTGCAAATGATTCGGCTACGCCATCCTTGCAATATCGTGTTGGCTTGCATTGTTAATAATTGTAAAAATTTTCATTTTGTTTAAAATAAACCTTGCCCCAATCTTCGCCCCGTATTCACGCCCCTTGTCGGTTGGTCCGACCCTGGGTGACAAGAAAGGGAGAAGATTTGAGTTGGCTAGAATAATAGGCATCTCAATCCATTAATGCAAGATTGAGAAAATGAGGATTAGTGTGTGGAGCTAGAGGGGTAGAGGTCGTTGGGGGCCTCGTGGCACTATGTGTCCTCCTGTTGAGCAACTGGCTAGCTCTTAGGACTGACTTGTGGAGCTAGGAGGGAGCCTTGTGCTCTCTTGTTGAGGACCCAACAGTTTCTCTCAGTTGAGGGACAAGGGTTGGAGGTAGACACATTAGTTAATTGATTTATTTCTCATGCAAACACATTAATCCCTTAAGTTGAAGAAAGACCTTAAAATAAATTAAAATCTATTGGACCACTTGCACAACATCACGATCTTTCATTTTATTTACTAATGCAATCATCGTTTATTTGGTTCAGTTCTACTTTAAGCTCATCTCGTACACTTTAGTTCATTTGCTTAAAGTATTTTACATTTGATAAATGTGGTCTTTTGATTATTGTGGTGAACGAATGATTTAGAGCAATTTGTGCATTTTGGCAGTTTCATTGTAATCTTTGTTTGTGACTCCATAGCCCAATTTAGATAGGTATTGGTTCAGTAATACTATATTTCTCTTGCAATTATATTTGGTTTACAAATAAAGAAAGATTTGCCTGTCATTTGAAATTATTGTATTTTTGCATAGTTGATTACCATAAAGTTTAAATTAATTTATCCATCTTTTAACTCCTAAAACACAACCTTTGAAACATAGTAAATAGGGACTACCCCCCTGGACCTTTTAGGAGTTGGATCTAAACAAAGGAGTTAGGAACTGAGGTGACATTGGGTTCTAAACTCATAGTTGCCCTCGGGAACACACCTAGTGGTTGGAAGACTTTTCCACGGTAAAGTGTGTTTTAGGTGGCAACACTCTTAATGATGACTGTGATGAAGACATGAGCAGACCTAGATGAACCAATCCCTTAATGACTTGGCATGAGGACTATTAGCAGACTTTTGAGCAGCAGTGTT
Organism: Pseudotsuga menziesii; assembly: GCA_001517045.1. Classification (NCBI taxonomy): domain Eukaryota; kingdom Viridiplantae; phylum Streptophyta; class Pinopsida; order Pinales; family Pinaceae; genus Pseudotsuga; species Pseudotsuga menziesii. The sequence continues at coordinate 431,065 of LPNX010429180.1, read as the reverse complement.
GATGAAGAGCAGATTGAGCAAGCAAAGAATGATTGACCAGCATAGTGATGAAAAGTCCTTGACCAACAGTTTTGATGAGTTGATTGACAAGCAAAGATCGATGAGCAGAGGTTGATGAGCAAAGATGGTTGAGCAACAGATTGATGACAATCAGTGATTGGCATCAAGCTTGCAAGTGGAAACATGCACTTAAGGATTGGACTCCTCAAACCCTTCTTAGTTGGAGCTAAGAAAACCAGGTTGGGTCCTGTTGTAGGAGTTGGTGCTCTTTTAATCAATTGGTACTGATTGTAATCAAGAAGATTGTAGTCTTCCATTACCATAAATAAAGATCAAAATTACATATATTCTTGTGTCTCTCTTGATGTGATGATTGTGTTGATGACTCATGGTTGATTTAGCTAATGCATATGATGATGTAATTTGATAATATAATGTTTGATCTACTCTGATTGATTAAAAGAAGATAAAAAATGTTTAAATTGCTCACACACTGAATCACCCCCCCCTTCTCAGTGTAGCCATTGTTTCCAACAAACTATACCAGGATGACATGGGTATCTCTTCTCAACAAGAAGTCAGAAGCTTTTTGATGTTTCAAAACTTTCAAGGAACTGGTCGAGAATGAAACGGGATCACGAATCAAGTGCCTCAGATCCGACAACGGTGGAGAATTCACTTCAAATGAATTCACTAAGTACTGTGAAGAGCATGGAATAAAAAGACAATTTTCGGTAGCCAGAACACCTCAACAAAATGGGGTTGTTGAACGAAAGAATAGATCTGTAATGGAGATGGCTAGGACCATGTTGAATGACAAATTTTGGGCACAAGCAGTTCATACAGCAGTACACATCATGAACGGGGGATTACTCAGAAGCAAAAATGATGAAACTCCTTACGAGCTATGGACAGGAAGAGCTGCAAACGTACGACACTTCAGAATATTTGGAAGCAAGTGCTACATTAAAAGAGAAGATCAGAAGATCGGAAAGTTTAATTCTCGAGTTGACGAGGGCATATTCGTTGGATATTCATCCAAAAGGAAAGCCTACAAATGTTATCACTTAAGACTAAACAAGATTATTGAGAGCATCAACATGAAAATAGATGAAACTAGACTCACATTACCTAGAGAAGACCCAGAAGAATCTGAATATGAAGAAAAAGAAGTTTCTGGTCAGAAAGAAATGAAGGAAATTAAAATGGAAGAACAGCTAGATGAGGATGAAGAACAACTTACAGAAGATGAAGAACAGAATCATCCAACTGTGGAACAAGAAGAACAGAAGGATCAACAGATCCCTAAGAACTGGTACCAAAAGAACCATCCATCAGATCTAATTATTGGTGATAAAAGTGTCGGAATAGAAACTAGAAGAAGACAATCTAGAAGAAATGAGCAGGTACACTTCTCTTTATTGTCTACAATTGAACCAGGAACTTTTGCAGAGGACAGTATAGATGAACATTGGTCAAAGCAATGGAAGAAGAATTAGATCAAATTGAGAAAAATTAAACATGGGAACTCGTTCCTCAACCAAATAACAAGAATGTGATTGGCACAAACTGGGTTTTCAGAAACAAAATGAATGAAGATGGACAGGTAATCAAAAACAAGGCCCGATTGGTTTGTAAAGGCTATGCTCAAATCAAAGGAATAGACTTTGAAGAAACATTTACACCAGTAGCCAGAATGGAAGCTATCAGAATGATATTGGATTATGCTTGCTCCAAAGACATCAAGGTGTATCAAATGGATGTAAAATCAGCTTTTATGAATGGTGAATTAGAAGAAAAAGTCTACATCGAACAACTAGAAGGATTTCAGCTTTCAAAAAATGAAGATCATGTGTGCAAACTCAAAAAGGCTTTGTATGGCTTAAAGCAAGCCCCTAGAGCTTGGTACTCCAGGTTGGACAGATACTTACAACATCAATGCTTCAAAAAGGGAAATGCAGATAGTAATCTCTGTATCAAGCAGGACTACGACAGCATACTTATTATTGAAGTATATGTTGATGATATTATCTTTGGAAGTGATGATGATTCACTGAGTCAACAATTTGCTAAGGATATGCAGAAAGAGTTTGAAATATCTTTGCTTGGTGATGTTATCACGAATCTTGTAGTTGCCCCATGAGATGATCCTATTCAGGACAGCAGAGGAAAGTCAACCAAAGTCGTGACCTACGATATCCAAGACTTCCGAAAGAACTCGGATGTCACACCAGTCAAGGATACCAGCACTTTAGACCAACGAAAAACACAAAGCCTAGGGTGCGTCCCTATGACCAAGAAACCCTAAAACAAGGAAAACGAATGAGTAGCCGAAGGAAACTTGGTTGAATCTCTTAGTAGGATGGTTAATTAGAGTTTAAAACAAAAAACAAGAGATTCGAAATATCCAGGTGAAAAGCCCCAATTTTGCCCTAGGGTTTAAGCAGAAAAATGGGATCTAAGGCAAAATTGTGAAAATTACCGAAATTGGATACTCAAAATAGTTGTTGGGTGTAAGATTAGGCGAATGGAAATGAAACCAACAATACCCAGTTTGCGGTTTGTGAAAATGACCACTTTCCCCAAGGGGGACGTTTTTTCCTAGTAGTCGGCCAATGCTTTAGATGGGCAAATGGAGTCCGATTAAGCCAAAAATTTAAATCTAGGGGTTTTATGTTAAATCTAAAGTGGGTTTTATTTTTATAGCTTGCTGCAAGCTAGAACCTATGGATCTACGAAATGAGGGTTTTAATGTAATGGAATGATGAGCAACGCATATACAGAAAATAAAAGAAGAGAAACTGACATGTGAAACGTACCTGGATTTTGTAGAATGCCTCTGAAATGATGAAGAATGCTACTTTCTGGATTAAATGAGCGTTTTCGGAGTAGATCTTGATCGAGTTGAGCTTCAGCCAATCACCCTAGCGCCCCCTTCTACCTGCCAAACCAGAGAAAACCAAATAGTAAGGCAAATGAACGAGATCTGTAAGATAAAGAAAGGAAAAGGCAGTAAAAGTTCATAAGAAAGAGTTACTCCTTTAAACGAACACTCGAGAGCGGAGACGAGGTGAGTTACCCCACAACTGTGTCTTCCCTAGCGCGCCTCTTCAACCTGCAGAAAATGGGTAAAGGAAAAAATGCAAGATATTTCCCGAACAATGCTCAGTAGAGAAGAGTAGCAATATCAGTCATCAAAACATCAGATCAAATCCACAAAGTACTTAGAGAGTAGTCCCAGACAAAAATCTCTTTATTCAAATTTCAGTGCTAATGCTCATGAATTACAATGGGGGGGTCATCTCTTTAAAATAGTTTTAGAGAGACATAAACCCTAACTCACTTTATCATCCAACGGTTGAGATTAAAACATCATCAACGGTAGAGATCGGCAATACATAACTTATCACATGGATCAAGTCACCGAGTCAACCAAAGGGGGCGCAGCTTGCTCAAGGATGCCTATCCTAAGTCAAACTCAAAATATAACATAAAGTGTGATACAATAATACACTGAGGGGGTCACTTAGGGGCTTCATTCACCCTAGGCCCCTTTACAACTTCAAATCATATGATATAATCATGAAATACATCAATAGCCAATAAGAGGGGGCACCCCTTGAGGGGGCTTTCTTTACTGGCTGAGCCATAAATAAATAATCCAGACATATGTTGACTGTAAGTTGTTGAAAGGCTGTCTGGGATGCTAAGAAACATCATCTGTCAAATTTTCAAGCCATTTCGTTGACTTAGGAGGTCAAATCATTTTTTTTAGTGATTTACTAGTTCATTTTTTGCTGGTACAATCTTTGGAAACTCATAAATCCACCATAACTCAATCCAGGGTGCAAACTGGGGCAAACTAACTACTCTGGATGATCTGAAGACATAGAAGAACGGTATAAGTGACTACTTGTACCCCCTGGAACACTGCTCTGCTCTAGGAGAACCAATCATACTGCTATCTAGAATAAAATTTGATCATTTGGCCAATAATTAAGTGATAATAATCACTTTTCTGGAGAACCGGGGCCAAACTCTCAAAACTGAAACCGCGGTATTGGTCCTGGGCATGTCTGAAACAAATATAGACCACGCTATATTTTTTAGTCACTGTCTAGGGAACCGTAATTGACTTGGTCAACTGGGTTGACCAGGTCAAAGTACCCAAAATCAAGGTGAGATACTGTATCAATATGATCTTGCAACCATCCAAGGTAGGAAATGCTCCAACAATGTATATCAAAACCCAGCTTAAATCAATTATTCATAATCATGGTGACAAATAATAATAATACTAGTAAGATGTACCTTTACTTCTGAAAAATCTTAGAATCTCCTGAAAGTTTGCTTATTCATTCCATACTTACAAAGTGTAAAAGATGTGCTACAGATGAGTGAGGATGGATGAACTAGGTTAAGGCAAGGGGAGATGACTTTTGACTAACTTTGACTCGATGATCTATTCGAATGATAACCAATACACTCTACCAAGGTGACATATACATGATGGATGAACAATAGGGAATGGTGGTGTCTCACAAGTGAATGAGTTGATCTGAAAAGTGTCCATTCAACCTTAACAATCATGTCTACAACTCGCATCCAAGCTAAAAANCTTTTCTAGGACCCTTGCGTTGAGTACACAAGAAACTGTAGTGAAGAGATCCTAGGGGACACTTAGAATTAGTTGTCCCTTACTCCATCTCACATCAAACCCTCAGGCTCCGTGAGGAAATAATCATTACATTTCAATACTCTGGCCAGCAATCTTTAGATTTAGCATTTATTTATCCATTGTTTTATTTGGGCCTTTCACAATTTCATTTCATAGCCTTTCTAATTTGTGTCTACAGACACAGTTTGCAATTTCATTTGCAGCCTTGCATTTCATAATACATCTAGAATATAACTCATAATGCATGTAATGATGGTAGACATATTGCTTCAGGTCTTAGCTGACAACTTCTCGTGTAACTGGGGGGAATATCCACAGTCAGGACCAAACATCGAGGGCAGCCGTCCAGAGAGGTCAAGGCTTCAAAACCCAACTCACCTAAAATCAGGAACCAACACCAGCGGGTTCTCCTGGCCCAAAAGGATAAAGGCTTCGGCAATTTTTGTTGCACAACTTAGAGCCGAGACACAAGACAACATGGAATCCATCATGCATAGGGGTCAGAATGGGGAAAAGGATTTTCAATCTCACAAGTCTCCATCAGTCTAAGTCATGGGATAAAAATAAAAGTGGATAGAATTGGATGGACGGGGACAAATGACATGGAACCAACCTAGCACTAAGGTTTACACTTTGTTCAAGCATGGCGTGGGCAACAGTCTTCACATTGAATTCCTTGATTAATCATGACACAGGTTAGAGCAATATAAAACATATAAGCATGGGTCACCATAATCATCCTAACACGACAAGCATAGGTGTTTGAGATACATCATAGAGCAAAACTAAACCAAGGAAATATACCTGATCTCACCATGTATACCTGTCTCCAACTGATAAGCCCCTCTATAACTGTATGTACCATCTCCTAATCTACTGCTCTGTTCTAATGAACATGATCATCACCGAAATCATCTCAATGGACTCCTAAATCTCAGTCCTGGCAAGGAAAATATGATGAACAAGGCTCTGATGTGAAATGAAGCTGTAAAGATCCATGTTGATACCCCATGTAAAAAGTAGCCCGAAATAGACATAGAGACAAGTCTGCATGCTGAATCATGGAAGCCCAACTGCAAATGTATATGTGATAACAGGTGAATTAACCTTCTTCTTGGGACTTTAGATATCTCAATGGACAGAAGGCATTTTAATTGCTCAGACAAAATATATCAAGGAAATGTTGAAAAAATTCAAGATGCAAGATTGTAAACCTACAAGTACTCCTATGATCACGAGTTGTAAACTAAGGAAGATGAGTCTAAAGAAGTTGATCAATGACTTTATAGATCAATGATCAGCAGTCTACTCTATGCAACAACCTCAAGGTCAGATGTGATGCAAGCCGTTGGACAAGCTGCAAGATTCCAAGCTACTCCCAAGGAAAGTCACATTATTGCAGTTAAAAGGATCTTCAGATAACTCAAAGGAACTATGGACTTTGGACTTTGGTATACAAAAGGAAATAAGCTAACATTGATAGCTTATTCAGACACAGATTGGGCAGGATGTGTTGACGACAGAAGAAGCACCAGTGGAACAGCATTCTCCCTAGGAAATTATCTAGTATCTTGGTCAAGGAAAAAGCAATCTTCAGTTTCCTTATCAACTGCCGAAGCAGAATATCTAGCAGCAACAGTTTGTCTACTCAGATTCTTTGGATGAAACAAACTCTGCAAGACATACACGTGACATGTGATCAGCCAATTCCAATTTTATATTACAATACAAGTGCCATCAGTATCTCCAAGAATCTGGTTATGCACTCCAAGACCAAGCATATTCCTATCAAGTTTCACTTTCTTCGAGAGCAAGTCACAGATAAGAATATCAAGTTGGAATATATTGGGACAAAAGAGCAGATTGCGGACATTTTGACCAAGCTTGTCCCAAGAGAGACCTTTGAGTACCTCCGAAGAAAATTGGGAGTCATATTACCTCCTAATTGAATTAACTCAGTTTTTATGATAGGGGGCGAAGTAATACCACAAGGAGTACCCTTTGCCATTGATGCCAAAGGGGGAGAAAATTTTGAACAAGGAAGGTAAAGGAAGCTTGTTCAAAGGGGGAGTTTTTGAAGTTGTCATCAATGACAAAGGGGGAGATTGTTGACTAAATTGTCATTGATGCCAACAAATGTGTCTTGGTGCCCCTTGAGGAGTCCCTACAGGTTAGAAGTATGTCAGTGATTATCAATGTCAAAGGAGACCTTTTGACCTTGTCCAAGCCCAATTCTGAAGCCCTTGGAGCCCTCGAAATAATGGCAAAATCCCTGTCTATCCTTTGTTGTGTTTAAGTTTCCCTAAGTTGTTTCTATGGTTCCCCGGGTCCACAACCTATGCCCTAGTACCCTAAAAAGTGTCCTTGGTGGGTTGAAGAAGTTGTAGAACTTCAAATAGGCCAAATGACCCATTCTGTGGTCATTTGTGTTTTAATGAGGTCATGGTACTCTAAGAGAAGACTTGGCACCCCCACAGATGATGGTTTAATGGTCCTTGTACCCTTGAAGGAATAGCGAAAATGATTTGGGTCATTTGTGTGTTTATACCCTTGAGATGGTCATAATGCTTGAACAGTCCGAGTTTTCTTGGGTGCTTGACAATTGGTTTGGTTGATGTTTACTGCTGCCTTTTGAAGAAATCACAAACCACTTTTGATGATAGAACCAAGCCCTTACAGTTGATCTCTTTTGGGTTTTATCAGCATATACACAGTCTGAATTTGACTATTCCTCTACGTATGGGCAATACCTAGTTGAGGTCATCCACAAGAAATACACAGTCTGAATTTGACTCTTCCTTAGCATATGAACACTCCCTATTTTTGAGGTCATCCACGGCAAATACACAGTCTGAATTTGACTCTTCCTCAGCATATGAACAATCGCTAGTTTTGAGGTCATCCACAGCAAATACACAATCCGAATTTGACTCTTCCTCAGCATATAAACAATCCCGAAATTGAGGTCATCCACAGTATATACACAGTCCCAAAGTTGACAAAGGTTGAGGTCTTCCTCAGCATATACACAATCTGAGGTTGGTCTTGTCTGGGGTCTTCCACAGCAGACATACACAGCCCAAGTGTGGAGTCTAAAGATCTTGACATGCACTGCTTGTATAAGGTATGATCACCGATACTCTATGATGATTATGCATACTCTATGATGATGATCCATACTCTTATGATGATGATGCATACTTAATGATACTCTTGATGATGATGATGCATACTTATACACTATAATGATGATGATGCCTACTTGATGATACACTATGATGATGCATACTTGATTATCAATGAAAGCAGTGCAGAACTACTTTATTAGTGAGTGTGTATAATGAGGTGTACAATGATGTACATGAACAGTGTGTGTGGCAGTGAAATGACTTATCAGTAATTTGATTATACATTGATGACTTGGCAGTGATAAGGTATTGAGGTGAGAGCAGAGGTTATCAGCAGCAAGTTCAGTGATTGGTTTTGACAAGTCCACAGCTTCAGTCTTATTCTTCTTCAGGGCGGTAGGGTGGTGCTAGGGCTGACAATCTTGTGAGTTAAGCTGTTGTAGCAGCTTGTCAGTTGCAGCTGACGAAGCCTAAGGGGTTGTAGCACCTTCCACTTGTAGCTGGAAAAGTTGTATTAAATTTGTTACCCCAGTTGTTGTTGGGTCAAATTTATAGTTTAAAAAGGATTTCGTGGTTTTTCCCCCAAGACTTGGGTTTCCACGTCAAAATATTGTGTATTGTGCATCTTGTTATTTTCCTATACATTGATGATATGCTATGATTGGTGATTAGCAACTTGCTCTTAATTAAAAAATTTAATATTGTGCAAACACTGATTCACCCCCCTCTCAGTATTTCAACAGTGACCACCCTGTTGCCCTTTGGCGGCAAACGACCTCACATCAAACAAACGACCTTTGTAAGGCTTTGGTCTTTTCCTTTCTCTATGCATCCCTTCTGGAGCACCATACCTTTCTCTTCTTGTATGAGCTCTCGTGCCCATGCTGGTTTCCTCTTGTGGGAGTCCTCGTGAAGTGTCTCTACAAGCTCTTGTGGTTCTGCCATGTCATGATCTTCATGGTCTTATGGAATTGCTTCTACATTTTCCATACCTTGGACTATCGTTCCTTCAGGTTCCTCAACCTCTTCAATAGGTAGCCTCCCGGATCTAGAGAATGTCGAGTCTTCATCAAAGGTTACATCTCTGTTGATCTCAATCTCCTTGAATCCTGGGAGGTATATTCGGTAGGCCTTTGATGTATCACTGTATCCTATGAATATGCCCTTCCTCTCAGAAGGATCGAGCTTGGTCCTCTTCTCCTTTGGGATATGTATTTACACCGAGAAGCCAAATATTCTGAGATGACTGACTTCTGGTTTCTCTCTTGAAAAATCCTCTTCAGGAGTCTTGTTGTCAGGTACTCAATGAGGAGTACGATTCTGTACATACACAGTTGTCCTTGTTGCTTCCGCCCAAAGGTGCATTGGAAAATCATGCTCATGCAGCATTTCCTTCGTTGCTTCCATTATGGTTCGGTTCTTCCATTCCGCAATGCCATTCTGCTGAGGATTGTATGGAGTGCTTAACTCCCTCTTAATCCCAAACTCTTTGCAGAGTTCCTTGAATTCTTTCAAGGTGAACTCTCTGCCATTATCTGGCCGCAGAGTCTTGATCTTCCTTTCAATGTGGTTCTCGACGAAGGCTTTGTATTCCTTGAACTTACTGAATACTTCATTCTTCCCTTTCAAGAAATATATCCAAGTCTTACGTGAGAAATCATCTATAAAGGAAACATAGTACACATACCTGCTTAGTGCGTTAGAAGACATGGGCCCACATACATCTAAGTGTACTATCTCCAGTATTCCTTTAGCTTTACTTTCATTGCTGGGAAATTTCTTCTTTGCATTCTTTCCTTGTGCATATCCTTTGCAAATGCCTTCATGCTTTGCTTGGATTTCTAGAAGTCCTGAGACTACTTTGCTTGCAATCGGTAATGTGCAAGCTTTTAGTGCCCTGGTTCACTTGGTTCTATTGACTCATGAACCAGTGCTTGTTCAGGTTGTCCTTTTAGTTTGTACAAGCCTCCGTCTAGTTCTCCAATTATTGTTGCATCATTTATTGTCTTTCCTTTAGGCCACAGTAGAACTTGGCCATCAATAAATGCAACTCACATTCCCTTTGCATCTGAGATAGAGAGAAGATTCTTCTTCAATCCTGGAACATATAGCACATCCTTCATTTTTAAAGATTATCCGGAGTCTAGCTTTTATGAAGCTTCTCCACTTCCTTTTATGGGGTATTGATAACCATCCCCAAGTTTCACCTTGTAAGGTGACTCATGCTCAGACATATTGATGAATGATTCTTTGTGTCCCATCATGTGTTTAGATGCCCCATTAGCCACAAGCCAACCATTGCTTCCATGTGAGATAGTGCCCGTAAGTGCTCAGATCAACACATATTCTTCATCTGAATCATCCTTCTCTCTTCTGAATCTTTTGTTTGGTGGTTCATTGTCTTTAGCGATATGAGCATGATGTCTCTTCTTCTTGTTGAAGGAGTCCTTGTTCTTGGGACAGTCTCTTGCAAAGTGTCCCTTTTCATCAAAAGTATAGCATCTAACATTGGAAGGATCTCTTCTAAACTTCTTTTGTTTCTTATCCTTCTTCTTGTTGTGATGATGGTTCTCCTTCTTCTTATAGTTCTTCCTAGTGTGAACAGTGAGAGCTTGATATTCAGTTGCTGCCATCTTCTCTTCTCTTGTTACAAGTCGAGCTTCTTCTTGTGTGCATTCTTCTCGAAGTCAGTTAAAAAACATTAGCTTCCTTCCTGCACAGATTCCTTGAACGAATGAATCCCATGATCTTGGGAGGCCATTCAAGGTAGTCATCACAAACTCTCCTTCTTCTAAATTTTCTTCAACCGCTTCAAGTTGTTCCTTTATTTGAGCAACCCTTGTGAAGTAGGACTGTATAGTCTCTGAGTTCTGTATCTTCACATCCTTCAGCTGGTACCTTAATTTCATCTCCCGATTAATGTTCTTTCCTTCGAACATCTTTGTCAAAGCATTATATACTTCCTTCGGTGTCTTGAAGGATGACACATGGGGGATGAGGTGATCCTTAATAGAATATGCAATGATTCTCTTGGCCTTAACCAATTTCTTCTTATGAGTAGCCTTAGCCTCATCTCCCTCTGGATCTAGAACTTCTCCACTGATGTAATGATCCAAATCATTCTCTTCAAGGATCAGGGAAATTTTGTACTTCCATGCTCGGAAGTTATCATCCCCTCCAAGCTTGTCCTCAAGTTGAGTATGGTGAGTCATCTTTTCAAATGAGAACCTCAAATGGAAATAGCAAAGACTTAGATCTTACTGATTTGAGGTGTTCGACCTGGTTCTGGAGCTGGCTGACCTTAAGTTTGTCAGAGAAACCCTAATTTTCCAAACTTGGACTTTGGGAATTCTATTTGGACAAAAAGATGTGCCTCCTTGAGGCGAGTTGCTCAGCAAGATCCTTTTCTGAATACGGAGGCGAGGTGGGAATCCTCCGAAACTTGATGCCCTAATTTCTTCCGACACTAGTGGCAGGGTCAAAAATGAAACTTCTTCAAATCTGATTCTGCTTCCACCAAAAGATGCACCCTACTAAGGCGAGTTATCCTAGCCCTCTTTTCTTGATGATCTATGGAGAGAAGGCCTTGAACTAGGAAGCCCTAGTTTCTGCTGCTGCATAGTGCCTTCTTTCAGAGAGACTTTGATACCATGTTAGTTTTTCTAATCTAAATAGCTTGATTAGGATCTTTATCTGAAATAATAACAAGTACAACAAGATACACAAGACACAGATTTTCACCGGGGAAACCATAAATGAGAAAACCCCGCAAACTTCCTCAAAATAGTTATGTCACAAAGACTGTATCACAAGATGATCAAACCCAATAAGAAGAAGTCTTCTGCAGCTATCTATCTCTCCTCCTTGTCTCTCTCTCTCTCTCCTCATGCGAACTTGATTGAGTGAGTGTGTGTATAAATGAGGGAGGGCGCCTCCCTATTTATACCTTTCAAGTAATTGACCTATTACATGACTGGGCCCGACCTCTTACCCTAACAAGGTCGTCTTCTCCTAGAGAGACTCCAAAAATACATTACATGATGTTACATTGGGGATTATTGCCCCGACTTACAACGGAGGTTGTACCTCAAGGTCCATACACAATAATGACATCCCGAAAGGAGGCAAACACATCTCCGATGGGGATACAACAACATACAATGATAATATACATCAGAATATCTTCCAAAGTTATAAATACATCAACACTATCTCATTCGTGGAGGAGTTGGTTGACTTCTTGCATGTAGATAATGTTGAATAATGATGTGACCATACTTCAAATCCTAATCTTCCTCTAGATGACATTATTAATGAGGAAGCACTCTCAAGTATTAGTCGCATTGTTGCATGGTATCGACTTCCATCCAAGATCACACATCCCAATCTTTTCAGCCTCCTGTAGAGATTATGAAACAATGTATTGGCTCCTTCTCAATGATCGATGACTCTGTTGGGGAGTCCTCTTCTTCTTCCTCCCCTCATTCTGATTATAATTCTAATGTGCCTTGATGTTCACATTTTATGTTTGACATCAGTTTTTATATCTAGATTACTATTTTATTACTTTTGGCTAGTTCTTTAACTCTTTTTTTCCTTTTATAGATTAGCGACAAGAGTTGCTTTTGCACTCCCACTATATATTTACTACACTAGTTGTACTTCAAAATCCCAATGACATACTATTGTGGGTCAATCATTGGGCATTAATAAATTTATCTTATCTTATCTATAAAGATAGGGCCCCAAACCTATAATTACTAAAGGAGATGAAAGTTTAGTGTGAAAGCCTTGAAGTTTTTGAATAGGTAGTAACATCAACTCTTGACCTTATGATAAGCTCATTTTTAAGGTAGCATATTCCTCGATCTCAACCTCAAGTGAACCTCATCAACATTGTATTGAACGCTAATCATAATATTTAGTCTCTATTGTTAATCATTTGATGGAAAATATAAACATATGCCATGTGAAGGAAAGCATATCCAAGGGTATAGTAATGTCATCAACAGTAAGAATCAAATTAAAAGAGAAAATCAAAGACTATAACAATAGTAGAGCACACAATGTGAATAACTACTTTGATCTAAGCTAAATGTTAGAGTAGCAACACAAAAAGGTCATCAAATACAAATTTCTCAATGATTATAAATCATAAACTACCCCCTCTACCTGATGAGGCAACACTTGCACACCTAAGAGATTGCCCAGTTCAGAAGCTCTTACTGATTCTCGCACACCACCTCCTAGTTAATAAAGATACCATTAGAATGCTCAAATGCTTAAAATTGCATTACAAACCAAGAAGTACTAATTAGCAAAAATAAAATTCATTTTATGACTTGATGCATAATACTTTTCTTATATCTATTACAAGAGGCAAGGGGAGAAGGACATTCGTTATTAAATCATTTCATGGTCATTCTATATGCTGAATAAATTGTGCTTCTCCCCATGTAATAAACAAAGCAACATAAATTATTACGCCTGAATTTACATCTTCACTAATTACTTGACAAGCGTATAATAGCTTACCAATGTAAGGCGCATGTAATGACACTACACTTGGACACAAACCAATGGGGAAACATATTAGATTGACTATTTAACAAATCATCCACACAATCCAATCCACCAGTTGTAATACCAAAAAAGTCATTTGTGCGATTAGTCTGTTCTTTTTGCCTACAAGATTGTATACTTCAAAAGCTACATCTGGCCGTTTTGTTCATGCAACTTGAGCAAAGTTCAATTCTCTCCCATTTTCTCAATTTTGTTCAAAATTTTCTTATTCAAAACTACTTTTATGTCCAATCAATACACAGTTACCAAAGTGAGAAGTTCTTAACAGCTTAAGCAAAAGACAAAAATCAAAGCAAATACAAAACTACTACAATTCATCATTGAGGGTTAAATCAAATGTGACATAGAATCAATGATGGTAGTTAGTTACTCTTATGCAATAAATGATAAAGGCAGATAAGTCGTCCCCCTTACTGTTGGAGTATTAATAATCCAATAATACTAGAAGTCAATATTTAAGAAAGTGACATTACAATAAAGTGTAGCCCCTCCTCCTTAAAAAATGGTGGGCACACTTCACTTAGTTTCATTTGGCAAGCAAAATCCATAAAATTGGGGGGTGCACATCCCAAGACAAAATCCCTTAAAAAAGGGTAGGCGCTTGACTTCCCAAGATATGAATCCTCTTTCTATGGTGCACTTCTCTAGGGCACAAGATCCCTTTATTCATGAAGATGTCTTGGATCCCTCAATCTATGGTAGAACTTCCATGGGGACACAATCCCCTAATTCGTGGAAACAGGATCCTTGATTTGTGGATCATATCTTGGATTCCTCATTCTATGGTGGGTGCACCTCCTTGGAGACATGATCTCTTGATTTATATGGATATATCATATTAGCTTCCACATGTGTCCTCTTCTAGCTTGGGTACATCTCTCTCTATCTCTAGTTCACTCATGTGGCTTGTACACTTCTCTCTACTCTCACACATGTGACATCTTATCTCATGCATGCTTCTACACATGACCTAGTGCACCCTGCTCATTGAGGCTAGAAGAGGAAAACTTCCTTCTTTCCTTTGTGTTGGTTGTTGTTTGGTGATTGATCTACTTGTAATCTTTCTCTTTGGAGAGCTGCATTTGAATATCAATCAAAAGGATTTGGAGGACATCTTGAGACTTTCATGTCGATGTGTTGCTTTATTCCTGCTTCAAGCTTCTAGTTGGAGCTATTATCACAATAGCATTTAATTTTCTTACTTTCTCTTGGGCCATTGAAAAGGTACTGACACCTCGTTGGATGAAGATAATGGTATGTTAATCTCTACTATTTATCTGCATTGTTGTTTTACTTAAAAGGGAGTTATATTTTGCATCTTTACCTTAATTAGAACTGTGCAATACTAACCCCTTCCTTGTAGAGTGCACCCCAAAATATTAAGGAAGGAGAGAGATCTTCAACTCATCAAGCGAATTGAGGTTAGCTAATGCAATATTTATTTCTTGGTGAATTTTCTAAGCAAGGCCTGCTTGGTGAGTCTTTGTTTGACTCCATAAGCACCATTCCTTTTGGCTAGTATCTCCCTACAGCCATCCATCTATAAAAAACAAATCTTCTCTTTCTATTCTGAGTGAAATCTACAATCTCCAAAGAAAAGCTTAATTAGATTTCATTTTCTAGATCTACTTGCTCTTCTTCATTGAATACATTTAGAGTAGATTTAACAAAGTAAATCTAGATCTTTACTTCATATAGAATACATCTTTAAGATTCATATTTTTTGAGTTTAGGCAAGTCATTTTCAGCTTTATATCATTTTCTTACCATAAATTTTGAATTTTCTGCTATTTGGAATTTGCATACTTGTGCAAATAAACCAGATTTTTGCAACTCAAGTATTGGGCATAAAGTCTTAAATCATTTTTCTGAGTTGCATGGATAAAAATCTGCAATAATTTTGAGTAAATACTAGCTTATACATTGCAGACTTCGCTGGATTAACCTAGGGTTTCAAGCTACAATTCATTTGTGAGTTATTTAGCATTGTAATCAACTCTGAAATTTAATTTAAGTTCTGCATTTTCGCTCTTATTAAATTCAGAATTCTTAGTTTCCTTTGAAAGCATTAAAGCATATTTATACAAGAAAATCAATAGTGCCTTCTACCACTACTCAAGAGTGGTTTTCACCACTACCCCCTTGACATAAATCACCTAATTCAACACAGCAATCTAAGTTGCATGTGTCCTTAATTTGTATCATCTTTTATTTTGCAATTAGACAAACTTAGTGGTAATTTATCTTGTTAATGCTTCTTATTTATCTTGTATTATGATTTATCTCAAAAGCATTGACTTGTCATTCAATCCATGTGGTTCATGATCAAATCTTTCTCTTATTTTCATCTTGGGCTTATTTCAAGTTCAAACTGCTTAGCTCTTATTTCATATTGTTATTGCACTTTAGTCATAATTGACTCTCATGCATGATCAATTAGTCATTTTCTTTTTATTAGAGAAGCCTCCTTGGCGTTGTTTGAGAGCTGACCTAGACAAAGAGGCTGAGGGTTGAGATGACAAACGCACCCAACAATTCTATCAGTGGAAGTGGATGAGGTTGCCTCCAAGGTTCTCATTTACGATCAAATTGTTGAAATTTCTATTTAAGCAGTTACGTTAGTCCATCTTTAATTCAAATTATATCATATCAAAGTAACTGCATGTATAAGGATCACTGAAAGAAAGACATTCACAGCATACACAAAGATTTCTCCTCTAGGAAACCCTTCAAGGGAAGAAAACCTAACAAACTTCTTCAGTATAGACTCGTCAACAAAGCACAATGTCAATACAGAGAAAAGCTAAAGCTCTCTCATAGAAGATACCCCAAAAACAAAGATAAGATAACCCCAAGATAAGTCTTCCTCCAGCTACTCTCTCTCTCTCTTGTGCACTTGTCTTACTGGCTTGAGTGAACTTGCTTTGTGTGTCCAAATGAGGAGTGCACCCCCTTTATTTATACTCTTTTCTAGCTGACTTTTTCACTATAGGGCCGACTTCACTAGGACAATTTTACCCAGTGTTGGGGCAGTTTTACCCAGTGATTTATTTGGGGCCAACTTGACTATTTTCACTTTATTTCTTGAGAGTATGTTTTAACATTATTCTTTCAAGGTTATTACATGATCAAATACAATAAGAATATCTTCCGATGCTACATAAAACATCAACACTCCCTCTTAGCAAGGAAGGTATTCTTTTGACACTATCTTCAACACTGCTTCTGCACGACTATATTCTTTGACCATTTACTTGTTGACCTTCATGAATCTATCATCTCTAGAAGTTTTGTACAAGCAAGCCATCATCTGCATCATGCATCCAGGTCCTCATCATCATACGTAGCATCTCGCTAGTGGGTACAACCTCATTGTCCTTTCAGACCTTATGGGTCTCGACGTCCTTTCGGACCTTATGTCATTACGGGATTTCATCTAGCTCACATCGAGCTAGGCATCTATCTCATGCACACTGAACATCTAGCTCATATATAATCTGGCTTACTAGCCTTAAGACTAGCCCTTCTGGTTGGCACCACCAAGAAACCAGTCCATTGTGACTAGGCATTTAACCACAAGGGTTAGGCGATCTAGTGCGCACACACTAGCCATCCAGCACAATGCTAGAAACCCTCCAACCCACTCAGGTTGGTCGAAAAGCTTGAAAGCTAGGCATCACCAGTCCACATGACCTGGTCTTCTAGCCTTGAAGGCTGGGCATCCTGACCTTGTGCGAGGTCAGGTCGACTTGTGTCCCAGTCCATAATGTGCCCGTGAATGACTACCCGTTGTTGCCACACTCAGTGTGTTACGGCCCTTGGAATCGCATTTGTAACTCAACACTTCCTCTCAAGTAGGAAATTCATTCTGTACTACAACAAGCTTTTCCCTGAAGTACTCAAACTTTACCTTCGACGGAGGCTTCGTCAACACATTGGCTATCTACTCATCCATTACAACATACTGAAGCTTCACAACTCCCTTCTATACGATATCTCGGATATAATGGTACTTGATCTCGATATGATTGGACTTGTCATGAAACACGGGGTTCTCGAACAACTTTTTGCAACTTTGGTTGCAACAAAAAATACAAGTCACCTCCAACTCAAGATCAAACATCTCTGCAAGCAATTTCCAAAACCACACATCTTTGCTACTGGCTAAACATGCTATTATATCCTCTGCATCAATTGAGTGTCACACTAGTTTGCTTCTTGTTGAGCCACAAAATCATAGCTGACCCCAGATTGAAGCAACATCCTGATGTACTCTTCCGGTCTGCGACATTGTCAACCCAATCTGAGTCAGCATAGCCTTGCAGTCTTATCTCACGATTTAAAACATATTTGAGACCATAGTCCACTGTACCTTTCAAGTACCTCATCACATGCTTTGGCACAATCAAGTGAACACGTCTCAGCTCAACCATATACTGACTCAATGTGTTCACCGCAAAGCATATATTTGGCCTCGTGTTCATCAAATACATCAACGAACCAATCATCTATTTATACGGCATCCACTGTCTCTGAAGAAGTATCACTTAATAACTTCAGATTCATCACCATAGGTGTTGGCATGGGTTTACAATCCAACATCCTGAATCTCTTCAGGATCTCTATAGCATATTTTCCTTGATTAAGGAAAATCTCATCAGGTTTCTACCACACCTCTAGACCTAAAAAATAATGCATCATACCCAGGTCGTTCATCTCAAACTCTACAGCAAGCTCCTTCTTACACTTAGCGATGAAGTTCTCGTCCCCTGTTAGAAACAGGTCATCCACATATAACAACCTTGTACTAAAGATTTGAATCTGCTTTGCTCTTAGTAAAGCCCAAGCTTAACACAAAGCTATCAATTCTGCCATACCACATCCTGGGTGCTTGCTTCAAACCATACAAGGCCTTCTCCAGTCTGCACACATGTGACTGCATGTCATGTGTCTCAAATCCTTGTAGTTGTTCCATGTACACTTCCTCTTCTACTACACCATTCAAAAAAGTTGTTTTCACATCCATCTGATGTACCTTCCATTTCATCACTATAGCTATCACAAGTATAACTCTAATCAAAGCGTATCTCGCTATTGACCACCTAACCAACTAGGTGGGCAACCATGTACCATGTGCCTTGAAAATGAGAAAGGTGTACTTAGATCAAAAAATTTCAAGCTCCAGAAGACTCAGCAGGGCAACTTTGCCCCTTTTTGCTCTTCTTCTTCTCCATGAAATTCCCGCACCCCTGCGGGGGATACAGTAACAGCATGAGCGTCAACTTTTGTAAAACATAGTTGCCTAAGACTTTAAGAGAAGTCCTTTCATCAAGTGTTTTTTCCCTTGGATAAGTAAAATTCCTTTTTAGTGATTTTAATTATCTGAGTTTTCACTCAAAAATTCCTCCAAAGTGGTGTAAGGCATTCTAATGATCGAGTCCATGGGGTGATTAAGGTCTAGGAATGTTGTATATTACCATGCTAGACATTATCTAGAGTCTTTGTCATGTCCCTCCCTTGAAGGAACCTTGAAAGTGTTGACCTTGTCAAGTGCCCAGGGTCAAAACATTGAATTAATTCATTATGCCTAGGAATTTTGATTATTTAAAACTATGGAGGCATGTAATTTCTAAATTCATGTTATTTGTAATTAGTTAATTATTATGAAAAATAATTGATGGTGGAAATGAGTTGTCAAGGCAGGAGGGCGCATTAGGAAATTTGCCTAGGATGGAAAAATGGCAACAGTGCAAAAGCAATATGTCATAGAAAAAATAGAAACTATCCAACATAGTGAAAAGCAAGAAAACATTACTTTATGCACAAACTTGCTAATTACTCAAGGAGGGCGCAGTTTCTATTTTGGACTGAAGGATACAAACATGAAAACGTTACCTAAGCTTCATACTTGCTATTTTGCTCAAGGAGGGCGAATTTCCACTTTGGGTTGAGTTATACAAACAAGGAAACATCATTTGCAAACCAAAATTGCTAATCCCATCAAGGAGGTTGCACTCATGGCTTAGGGACAGGATTGGAAAGTGGGTTACTTGCTCAACAAGTGGATGACTTTCTCAACAAGTCACTCAAGCCTATAAAGGAAGGCTTCCAACTCCATTATTTAGTTTGGTTGATGAATGTTTTTGGTATTGAGTGAAGCTAAGCTTCCATACTGAGTGATGAGCCTCAGTCCCTTGGGTTATGCACCCCAAGTCTCCATTCCCCTCTCTTCTATTCCCCTTTCAATTTTCAGTGCAGGTTACAGTGAACCAAGGAGCAGCTCTTAAGCTTTAGTTCGACCTCTGTTAGTAGCCATCTATCCATTGAAGTCGAGCTCCGGTGAAGGAAACTTCACCTATGCTCTTAGATTGGTGCAGAGTGCTAGTTCCAGGCCTCTAGTGCTAAGTTTTGGGCACTCTTTCAAGAGATTAGTCTATCCATTCTTCTTCTGAGCTTCTCAGCTCCATCCTCATGTTCTGATATCTGTATTACGGTAAGGATTCTGTCCAAAAGATCCCTTACGATAAATTTTCTTGAGAGGAGTCCTCTAATGCCCATTTAATGGGTCTTTTTTATAGTTTGATGCTTTAAATGTAATGTAATGTCCATGGAAAGTAGATCTGAGCTATATGATGCATTAAATATATTATATAAGTCTCTGTAGAACATTAGTTGCAAATCTGAACCAAGTTTGATACAAAATTTATCACTATTTGCATACCCTTGCTCATTGACTAGGCATTTTCGACTAGTTTTATTGTTTTGAGCATTCTGGAAGAACTATAAACTCAAATGATGTTTTTAAAGTCTCTGTAGGTTGTTAATTCACCCTTCTACGCATCCCAACTTACATACTGAGAATTCATTGGGGTTGTACCATGTTTGAGTAGCCTCCTTTGCACAGGTTCTTCCCGGGACAAATTGCTAGTTTTTGCCCAAATCACCCCAAACATTCCCAAATTGTTCCAGATCAGTTCCAAACATGCTAAAACCTTATTTGTTGCATATTACATGACTGATAACTTGTCTTAGAATTCCATAAACCTTGGTTGACTGGATGTGACTATTCTCTCCTAGTTTGCACGGTTGGGACACACAGAAGCATGGGAGTAAACTTCAGCGGAGCTAATTTTGAAACCTAAAAGAACCCAACATCCAAGTGCTTAGGGAAGGAGCACTCTCTATCCAAATTTGTCTTTGGTCTCTTCCATTAGCCCACTGCCATTTACCAAATTTATCAGTAATACTTATATTTTGCCCTACATCAAGAAGTGATTAGTGTTACTATAAAGTTTTGATTATACATTTCATTTAATAATTGGAGCAGAGTTAATATTCTGATCTGATATCAGATCAGGGGTATTACAGTGGTATCAGAGCTCTTTCCTCCACCCCCTGTGGAAAGAAATCTCTCAGTGAAGAAATTTGGAGCCATGTCATACTATGATGATGACTATAATGAGCAGTATGAAGAGTACTGTAGACAATATGAAGAAGAAGAAGTCCTCTATGTGTTGAATTTTTAGCATTAGCGTGAATACTTTTAAAATTTGCACACTAACATAAACAATTGACAAGTGCAGTAAATAACATCAACACATTGAACACAATAATTTTTCACTGGGGAAACCTTTAAAGGACAAAAACCCCAAAAGCATTAGTAATTCATCTCGTAAATGAGATGACTAAGATTCTTCCAAAATTCCACAATTACAAAAGATAATCCTTTTTACACAGAAAAATGCCAAAATGCCTTTTTCACAAATTAGGGCTTGCTGCCCTAATTTTCTCTCTCCTGCCCAAATTAGCAAGTTGCCCGAAATTATGAGTTTTCTGCCTGAGTCTGGTTGTACGGTTGCCTGTACAGCTGTCTATACCTGTCAGCTACCCAAATCTACTGCCCGCTGCCTACGGCCTGTTTTGCTACCCGAGTCTGCTGCTGGGCAGCTCTAAGGTTGTCGGTTTGCGGCCCTGCTAGCAGGCTTCCCAAAGGGCAAACCGCAGGCACAACCCTCACGAGTCTGCCTGCTAGGCCACCTAAGGGTTGGTCGCGGGCTTAACCCTCATGGGTCTGCATGTTAAGGCCACCCGAGGGTTACCCATGGGCTTAACCCTTTACGGGTAGGCCTGTTAGGGCTTCCAGTGGGTGAATGAGAGGGCTAAGCCCTCACGAAGGCTGCCCATGAACAAAGAGAAGGACAGCCCGAGAAGAGATGGGGTTGCCCGTAAAAACTCAGATCTGCTAATTGAGGGAAGATGGAGACTGCCGGAGAAAAATATCAACTACACGAAAATGAAGAAGAAAGAGTTAGGGTGAAACCCTAGCTCATAAACCAACTGCTGCAATTTTGACAATGAAACCCTAGCTTAGGGTTTTACTTCAGTAAGAGATGATGCCCTTGCTAGACTTATCCATGCTAGGGCATAATCATAAAAACTTTCTTCTTCCAAAGACTGTGAAATCTTCTGATGGAGCAGTTGTACCTATGAGAGCAAGTGTGCGTGTAATTATGAAATGGATTGATCTTCTTTTATATCCTTTGAGTCACCTGTAAGTAGACCAACATTAGAAAGATAAAAATAATAATATTTTATTCTTTTTTAATTTTGACTGTTGCCTTTAGTGGTACTAAAGGTCTTTTTGCACTTTCACTTTTACACCTTAGTGGTACTAAGGGTCTTTAAGTATCTTTGAATTTTGCTTTAGCCTTCTTCAAGTGCCCCTGTGGTCAACACATGTGGTCAAGGTGGTCTTTCATCACCACTCAAAGTACATCATCATAAACAGAGAGAATTACTAATGCTTTTATCTCACACTCTATGTGACACCAAGATCGGGTACTAAGGTGTCTTAACCAAGGGAAGCTAAGCCTTGGAGAAGATCGCAAAGCCCACTGATCAAGGGTCAAAGTGTCACATATTCCTAGACCTAGTCTAGGGATTATAGTGTCTTCCTGGTAACAGGCCAGGTGCCTCAGCCATAGGCTGCATAATTTGACACTAGGTCAAATACTTGGTAACAAACCAAGCACCTCCATTCTCCCGGAGAATGGCCCTCAGCCCCTGGTCGAATCCTGGTAACTGACCAGCTGCCTCCATTCAAAAGAATCGCTACTCAAAACTAGGTTGAGTCTACCATTGCTAGACTGGTTCCACATCATGGTCCCGGACCAAATGTCACCATTCAACAGAATGGTCACTCAACTCAAGGTTGAGTCCCTCCAGTGCTGGACTAGGTCCATATCATGGTCCTGGACCAGATATCATCATTCAACATAATGATCACTCAACTCTAGGTTGAGTCCACACCGTGGTCCTAGACCAGGTGTCCCCATTCTCCTAAGAGAATGGCTCTCGATGCGACTCAGAAAAATCAACACTCCCTCTCAGCAAGAGAGGCATTCTTTGCCATGCCAAGCTTGTCACGAAAGAACACGAACATTGATGTTGTCAGAGGCTTGGTCAAGATAACTGCGATCTATTCATCTGTACGAATGTACTGCAACTTCAGAGGACCTCTCTGCACTAGGTTTCTGATGAAATGATACCTCATTTCAATGTGTTTCGATCTATTATGAAACATTGGGTTCTCCGAAAGCTTTATGCAACTCTGATTATCGCAATGGATGATCGTTGAGTCAAGCTTTCCCCCGAACAGATCAAATATAAGTTTTTTGAGCCAAACTGCTTCCTTGCAGGCATTACTTGCAGCAATATACTATGCCTTAGTTGTACTCTAAGCTATGGAACCTTGCTTCTTGCTGGACCAAGAGATCATTGTTGATCCCATACTGAAGCAGTAACCAGAGGTGCTTTTCCGGTCTACTGCACTGCCAGACCAATCTGAATTTGCATATCTAGATAACAATACTCCACTGCTGGAAGTATATCTAAGCCCATAAGTGATAGTACCTCGCACATATCTGAGTACGTGTTTGGCAGCTACCAAGTGTATGTGCTTCGGATCGGACATGAACTGACTCAGAGCATTCACTATGTAACAGATGTCCAGTCTCGTATGCACAAGATACATTAAGGATCCAATAAGTTGTCACTCTGTGAACTGGTAGCTGAGTCACGCAACTTTGTCAAGTTGGTAGTCATGGGTACGCTCATGGACTTGCAGTCCTGCATCCCAAATCTCTGCAAGATGTCCACTGCATACTTTCCTTGTGTCAGGAAGATCTCGCCTGGCTTTTGCCAGACCTCTAAGCCAAGGAAATAATGCATCAACCCGAGATCCTTCATCTCGAATTCAGAGGTAAGCTCCCTCTTACACTGTTCTATCAACTGTTCATCGCCTATAAGGAACAAGTCATCTACATATAGAACAACTATCAAGACATGATTATGAACAACCTTAAAGTACAAGTTAGAATCAGCTGTACTTTTGGAAAACCCCAAGCTGTGGAGAAATCCATCCATCCTCGCATACCAGACTCTCGAAGCCTGTTTCAGTCCATACAAGGCTTTCTTCAGTTCACACACATGGATCTTCTTCCCATGAGTCACAAAGACTTCAGGTTGTTCAATATAGACGTCCTCCTCAATTTTGCCATCGAGGAAGGATGTCTTTACATCCATCTGATGCAACTTCCATCCAAATACTGTAGCAAGAGAAATGATTGTTCTAATGGTAGTATACCTGGCAACATGAGCAAATGTCTCATCATAGTCAATGCCTTCTTTCTGAGTGAAGCCATGAGCTACAAATCTGGCTTTATACTTTTCCATACTGCCATCAACAGCATGCTTAATTTTATAAAGTCATCTGAATGTCACCACTGACTTTCCTGTTGGTCTGGGAACAACTTCCCACACATCATTCTTCATGATTGAATTGTACTCTTCAATCATGGCATCAACCCAAACCTACTAACTTGTTGCTTCTTCGTATGAGAAAGGTTCTGCACTGATAAGCTGGCTCATAAGACTGGAGTACTTTTGTGGTCTTGTGCTATCTCTGAAAGTCCCGGGAGGAGCTTTATGCTTCTCGCCTTCTTGTATTGTTTCTCAGTACCAAGTAGGTCTCCTTTTGGAAGGAGGAACTTCAAGCAGTTCTTCTGGTGCATCTGGAATTTGATCCTCAAATTCCTCTTCCTCCCTCTAAATTTCTAATCTGGAAACTCAAGGGGAGGTACATCATCTTCTGATGAAACCTCTTGTGTTTTACAAAACACGGCTTCCTCATGGAAGACTACATCTCTGCTAACTTCAATGTACCTATGTCCATGTACATAGATACGATAGGCCTTCAAGCAATCACTGTACCCGACAAATATACCTTTCTTACCGGAGGGCTCTAGCTTGGCCCTCTTTTCCTTTGGCACATAAATGTACACCGGGGTGCGAAATATCCTCATGTGGTCAACTGCAGGTTTCTTCTTGGTGAAGACTTCTTCTGGAATCTTCTCCCCCAAGATAGCATGAGCGCTTATGTTCTAGATGTACACAGCATTACTTGCAGCTTCTGCCCACAAAGATAAAGGAAGATCCAAATCAGTAAGCATCGCTTTAGCAGCTTCACAGATCGTTCTATTATTCCTTTCTACAGCCCCATTCTGTTGAGGGTTGTACGGTACTGTCAACTCTTTCTTGATTCCTACTTCTCGGCAAAAATCATCAAACTTATTAGATTCATATTCACCTCCGTTATCTGATCTCAAGATACGGATGTGTCTGTCAGTCTGATTTTCTGATTTTCAATCAGAGCCTTGAACTCTTTGAACCTGTCAAAAGTTTCACTCTTGGCCTTGAGGAAGTAAATCCATGACTTCCGAGAGTGATCATCAATGAACAAGACATAATATAAACACCCACTTAAGGAGGGTGAAGACATAGGCCCACAAATGTTAGAATGAATCAAATCTAAAATGCCTTTAGATCTATTCTTGCTTCTGGAAAAAGATTTCTTAGTGTTCTTACCTAGAGCACATCCTTTGCAAATTCCATCATGTTTTGGAGATACTTTTGGCATACCTATGACCATCTTCTGCAAGCCTAGGAGAGCTGTGTAGTGAAGGTGTCCAAACCTTCTATTCCATAGTTCACATGGATCAACTGTATGATGTACCAAAGCATGAGTGGAATCCTCGGAAGCCTTCTAAAGGCCTCCCTCTCGAACCCCAATCTGTACTGATGAGCTTAGATCTTCGTCCTTTGCCCATAGAAGGACTTTTTGTCCATGAAGAGGACTCTGTAGCCCTTGTCTTCTAAGCCAGCAACAGAAAGAAGATTTTTCTTCAAACCAAGAACATATAAGACATCATCAATATGGAGAACCGTACCTGAGTCAAGTTGAAGTGAAGTTGAGCCAACTCCTTCAATATTGTAAGTGGAGTCATCTCCAAGTTCTACCTGTGTGGTGAACTTCTTCTTTCTGTAACTGGTGAGAGCTCCATGGTTACCTGTCAAGTGCCTAGAGGCACCACTATCCAACAACAAGAGGTAGCACTGTCTGTGATAGAACCAGAGAGAGCAGAAATCAGGTAGTACTCTCTTCTAAGTTCTTCTTCTTTGTTAGCCTTGGTTTTCTTCTTCTTCGATTCTTCTTCTTCTTCTTCTGCTTCTGCAGCAGAGGCTTGAAATCTTCTTTTGGATTTCTTCTTGGTTTGCCTGCAATCCTTGGGAACATGTCCAAACTTGTGGCAATTATAGCATTCCACTTTTAACATATCAGAGAACTTACCCTGAGGTTTCTTTCCCTTCTTTTGCTGAGAGAAAGGCTTCTTGAACTTCTTCGTCTTGGCTGCAAGGGCAAGGTTACCTTCCTTGATTACCTTGCCTGAAGTCCTTCCCTCTTCTTCTATGCAATCATCCCAAAGTCTTTCGAACGTTGGTTGATTCTCACGTCCACTGACAGATGCCATGAAGGTTTCCCAAGAGCTTGGGAGACCATCAACTACAGTTTGCACAAGGTCATCATCATCAATAGCAATACCAATCGCAACGAGTTGATCTCTTGCATGTGCAATCTTTCTGAAGAAAGAACCAACCCCTTCATCTTTGTTCAACTTCAAAGTTCGTAGCCTCTTCTTCGAGGCTCTCTTCTGACTAGGAGCCTTCTTTTCATACAAGTTGGCCAAGGTGTCAAAGCATTCTTTGGCAGTCTTCAATGTTGTGATGTTGGGCATCACTGTTTCTTTGACAGAATCATAAATGATTCTTCTAGCCTTACCCTACTTCTTCTTGTAAGCAAGTCTGCCAGCAATAGATGTTGGCTCTTCACTGACTTTAAACACAATGTCATCCAAGTCATTCTCTTCTAGAATGGCTGTCAACCTAGCCTTCCAGGAGTTGTAGTTAGCTGAACCTTGTAGCTTCTCTTACTGTCTGAAGATATTGACGGCCATCTCTGCCACTTAGTCAAATGTTAAGTCTGCAAAACTTATCCCAAGGTCTAGGAAGACAACAGCAATCTCCCTTTACTGTGTCTTCACATGCTAAGCTCTGATACCATGTTGAATTTTTAGCATTAGCATGAATACTTTTAAAATTTGCAAACTAGCATAAACAAATGACAAGTGCAGTAAACAACATCAATCACATCAACACATTGAACACAATAATTTTTCACTAGGGAAACCTTTAAAGGACAAAAACCCCAAAAGCATTAGTAATTCAACTCGTAAATGAGATGACTAAGATTTTTCCAAAATTCCACAATTACAGAAGATAATCATTTTTACACGGAAAAATGCCAAAATGCCTTTTTCACAAATTAGGGCTTGCTGTCCTAATTTTCTCTCTCCTGCCCAAATTAGCAGGTTGCCCGGAATTCTGAGTTTTCTACCTGAGTCTGATTGTACGATTGCCCGTACAGTTATCTGTACCAGTCCGTACCTGTCAGTTGCCTAGATCCGCTGCCCACTGCCTATGCAACTGTCTGTACCAATCTGTACCTGTCAGCTGCCTAGATTTGCTGCCCACTGCCCTCCTACCCTGCTACCTACTGCCTGCGGTTTGTTTTGCTACCCGGGCCTGTTGTCGACCTGCTGCCCTGCTAGCCCACAGCCCTTACCGGCCTGCTAGTAGGATGCCCGAAGGGCAAGCCACAGGCACAACCCTCACGGGTCTGCCTGCTAGATTACCTGAAGGTTGGCCGCAGGCTTAACCCTCACAGTTCTTCCTATTAAGGCCACCCGAGGGTTATTCGTGGGCTTAACCCTTCATGGGTAGCCCTGTTAGGGCTGCCTACGGGTGAATGAGAGGGCTAAGCCCTCATGAAGGTTGCCCGTGAACAAAGAGAAGGGCAGCCCGAGAAGAGATGGGGTTGCTCGTAAAAACTCAGATCTGTGCAGTGAGGGAAAATGGAGACTGCCCGAGAAAAATATCAACTACCCAAAAATGAAGAAGAAAGAGTTAGAGTGAAACCCTAGCTCATAAACCAACTGCTGCAATTTTGACAATGAAACCCTAGCTTAGGGTTTTACTTCAGTAAGAGATGGTGCCCTAGCTAGACTTATCCATGCTAGGGAATAATCACAAAAACTTTCTTCTACCAAAAACTATGAGATCTTTTGATGGAGCAACTGTACCTATGAGAGAAAGTGTGTGTGCAATTATGAAATGGACTGATCTTCTTTTATATCCTTTGAGTCACTTGTAAGTGGAGTAAATTATAAAGATAAAAATAAGAATATTTTATTCTTTTCTAATTTTGACTTTTGCCTTTAGTGGTACTAAAGGTCTTTTTGCACTTTCACTTTTACACCTTAGTGGTACTAAGGGTCTTTAAGTATCTTTGACTTTTGATTTAGCCTTCTTCAAGTGCCCCTGTGGTCAACACATGTGGTCAAGGTGGTATTTCATCACCACTCAAAGTACATCATCATAAACAAAGAGAATTACTAATGCTTTTATCTCACACTCTGTGTGACACCAAGATCGGGTACTAAGGTGTCTTAACCAAGGGTAGTTAAGCCTTGGAGAAAATCGCAAAGCCCACTGATCAAGGGTAACAGACCAGGTGCCTCAACCATAGGCTGCATAATTTGACACTAGGTCAAATACTTGATAACAAACCAAGCGCCTCCATTCTCCCGGGGGAATGGCCCTCGGCCCCGGGTTGAGTCCTGGTCAGTGGTAACTGACCAGGTGCCTCCATTCAAAAGAATGGCTACTTAGAACTAGGCTAAGTCTACCAGTGCTAGACTGGTTCACATCGCGGTCCTGGACCAGATGTCACCTTTCAACAGAATGGTCACTCAACTCAAGGTTGAGTCCCCCCAGTGTTGGATTGGGTCCATATCATGGTCCCAGCCCAGATATCATCATTCAACAGAATGGTCACTCAACTCTAGGTTGAGTCCACACCGTGGTCCCGGACCAAGTGTCCCCATTGTCCTAAGAAAATGGCTCTCGATGCTGGTCAAAAAAATCAACACTATGTTGATGGAGGCCTATCAAGTTATGAAGATGGTGACTTCTATGGCCCAGCATATAGAGAAGAAATCAGGGTTGAACCTTCAATGTTTAAGAAAGACTTGACCAAGATGAAAGAAGCATGTGAAAACATGGCTCACTCCTACCAGGAGTATCTAGCTTTGGGTATCTAGCATGGACATAACACAGCCCATAATCCATTTTACAACCCAAAAAGTAAAGCCAATATGAAGTAGGAGATGTAGATAGGTCCATGAGAATGGTTTTCTAATCATTGTATGATTGATCAATAAATCAAGGTTGGATGAGAATTTTGAATCTGATTATAGATATCATGATTATGCATGTTTTTGTTGTTACTTGCTGAAAATGATATTATGAAAATTGTTGATTTATAGAAATTCAAATTGTGTTTTCTTAATTATTTTTATAAAAAATTCATATATATAAAATTGTATATGTATACGGTATACCCCTAACAAATGTAAGTCCCCTGTTTCAAAAAGTGTCACTCCCATCCCCATCCTCAAACCCAAGTACCCTAGCAATTTAAGTTATAAGAAATCATAGAAGTCACAGTTTTGTTGTAAATGAAATAATCTGTTTGGAGTTTCTAGCTGTTATGCATGAAAAAGACACAGTTTGCTATATATGTAATGTCATTTTCTAGAATATAAATGTATTTAAAAAAAAATCAACTATTAGCGACTCTAATGCGATTTATGTGATGTTAATTTGAGCGGGAGATCTGTTTAAGAAATGGGTGACATCTATCAATGAAAGAGTAAGTTTTAGATATGTGGTTTTCAATACCCTATATGCTTTTATACTCCAGTGCAAGCAAGCAATAAAAATACACCAATGAAAAGAACAAGGCATCATTATTTCAATCCATGTAGAATGGGGATGCATTGCTATGGGTGACATCTATCATCAATGAAAAAGCAAGTTTTAGATATGTGGTTTTGAATACCCTACATGCTTTTATACTCCAATGCAAGCAATCAACAAAAATACAGCAATGAAGAGAACAAACCATCATTATTTCAATCCATGTAGAATGGGGATGCATCGCTATAGTTTTGCATTTCTTAAGGCATCAAGGATGTAGGGAAGCATCCCACTTGCTGTGGTGATGTCCTTACAGAAATCATCAAGAGATATATGTACATCCGCTGCTCATAAAGGATATGTGTCTACCTTTGAGGAAAAAAATCACTCTAAAAGATATACAACTCTAGTCTGAATACATGAAATACTTATACTTAAAACAATACTTACTTTATCTAACTAATAGTAAACTTAGCTGTGTTTTGACGCATCTTGGAGAAGCAAAGGAGAAGGATATCCAACATTGTAAAGTCAAGTCTAATGTTTAGTTTTGGAGAAATATCCAGATGTATATTTTCATACCTATAAAATTGAATATAACTCAAGTGCTATAGTCACTGATCTGTCATTTCTAAATCTAAAGACCTGTGTAATTGTTTTGTCATTCCTTTGGGTCAGCGGCTATAATTGCTTTATTGTATTTTTAACCCAAAATCTAACCTTCTACTAAATCAACATGACAATGTTTATTACTTAGTTGATATGACATGTCATTATTTGGGGTTTTAACAAATTTAATTCTCCAATTTTCTGTACCCTTTGGATACTTTATTGACAATATCACTTGTGCTATCCTATTCGATTTTCCCCTTTTCTCCCCTCATCTACCAAACTCGTACTTGTGTTTCCCAATCCCCCATCCCAGAAACTCAATGAAACACAGGTTTCAACCATTTTAATTTGGCCCTTGATTACAAAAGGAAAAATTAGTTGGTTTGTATTACAATTCCTTTCTTGAGGGTTTCAAATGTCTTGAAATCTTACCATTTGTCAAGAACACAAAAGGCACTCGTAGTTCAGCTGCATCCACAATAAAAAAACCATTTAAGCATTTTGACATGTATGTTCAAATGAAAGTGAATCACTGAGATATTAAAAACTGTAAGATATAAGGAAAGAGCTAAATAATCTTAAGATGGAATTGCTACAAATGAATGCTTTGACCTAACATCTCAAACACAATCAAAAAGCAACATTCTACCAAAATAAAAGAACAAAACTGATGATGAGTGTGACAATGCAATTAAAATAAAAACCATGTCAAAAATCATATGGGATGAAGTTACTAATTCATGCGCCCCAAAATTCGGAGCAAAAGATTGGGAACAAGTGAGCTTGCTTCAAGTAACCATTCAACACAGCAATTAAGTTAATTCAGCGCAAGTTAATTAAAAATAAGAGCAATGCCTAAAACCTAATGGTG
The DNA here is from genome assembly GCA_001517045.1 of Pseudotsuga menziesii. Classification (NCBI taxonomy): domain Eukaryota; kingdom Viridiplantae; phylum Streptophyta; class Pinopsida; order Pinales; family Pinaceae; genus Pseudotsuga; species Pseudotsuga menziesii. The sequence continues at coordinate 399,978 of LPNX010429180.1, read as the reverse complement.
GCTTCGGCTATGTTTTAGTCATATAAAATGCCTTTGAAATAAAATGAGAAATAAATAATTTGGAAAGTCAATTGAATCCACACTAAATAGAAGGCAAAGCATGATGGAGGAGCATTTTCGTAGAGCGTACCTATCTCATGCCATACAATCATAATTGTTTTTAACAATCAAAATAGAGAACTATGAGTTGCATATAACTAGGACTACCTCAAAAATTATAATGTATCGTAATGACTTCTCTCTGTGGTGCCTTTTTCAACTCAATGGGGGATATCGGTGCAATCTATACATGTGGCCATGGCCCATTCATATGTATCATTATATACTTGTAATTATGGACAAGGCCATAGTTTATTTCATCTATTGCACATGTTTTCTGTGCATGTTTATGTACAACCTAGCAACCCCGAGATTGGCAAGTGAATTCGGTGCTAAACCAGCACAACTACGAATTCCTGACCCAACATGTCACTACCGGAAGGGAATCCACTATTTAGGTTTCCCAAACCCAACAATAAACGAACGTAGATTAACCAAGGGAGAGACCCTAACCAAGCTTTTTCTAAGGCTATAGGGATGGCCTATCTAGCCCCAAATATCGGCCTAAATAAACAAATGACTTGAAAGGGTAAATATCCCAAACCAAGGCTTTATAAGTCACAGGAATTGTTAAGTTGTACCTCTTCGATCTACATGTGAGGTCCAACATTGACGCTCATCCCAATCTCTCAAAGCACCATCCAAAGAGGATCGACCATACCCTTGTTGGCCACGCCACCCAACTACCTAGGTATGTGAAGAGTAATCTTCCTGAACATTGTTTTCGGTGCACTACAACAACAAGACGACCGATATGTTGGTTTCAGGATTCCTACAACGTCCCCGATATATGTAAAGTACGAGGGGTCCAACCCCATGCTCTGTGTTGTCTAATGCAATACTACTCGATTAGGGGTACAAGACCAGAGTCAGAGGGAATATCCAACATCTTGCACCTATCAAAGATGCAAGCATACATGTCCCAGCATTGGTCTTTGTACTAGTAGAGTTCCCCTAGACCACAGTTTTATATGCCTAATGAAAACTCTCGAAATTCTTTATAGACGCCAGCACACATCTTCTACCCCAAAATCCCAATGATATTTGTCTATAATGAGATTTTAACGATGTACCATTGAGCATTCAATATCAATAGCATTGAAAATAAAGACTTATCCAATATATAGCATTCAAAAGATAACTTCAATGATTAACAATGCTAACAAGTACCTAATGACAACTTCCACAATATTATAATTGAGAACCCACTTTACTATGATAAAATACTTTTAGTAATTCTACAATGGCAATAGCAATGACTTATAGGTCTTAGCCATTATAACACCATTCATGAACAAGAGAAAAGACTAATCCATTTGCAATATCCCTGTAGAGTCAATCTCTTGTAATAGCTTTCTTAGTGAACCACAAAATCATCTAACGACCAATGATCTTCTTAATGTGAGCAATGCAAGTAGGTTCAATACCAATTTAACAACTTGCTTAGAAATTCATTAGAGAACTACGAACCGTTTTGAGTTATATATGTATATCACTTATTCAAGTAATCCAATGATAAATGAGCAAAAGAAAGTAACTTCAATCTCATGCAATAATCAATAACCTTGGCATTAACCTCTCTTATTATGATTTCCTCAATGAACAAGAAAATCAACTAGTGATTATATTCTAACCAACCAAACCATATATGAGAATCCTAGATGCACATCAATCACTTGAAATGGCGATGTATACTAACTAAAACCACTTAGTGTTCAATTTCGTTTAAACCACAAGCACTTAATTTGGTGAGTAAGGTTATCTAACCATCCAATATTGATCCATTAGTATACCATCAAGTTAAGGTTATAGTCTTAAGTTCATCAAGTAACTTCTTCAATCAAGTACCAATCATATGCCAAAGGTTGAGAACACCATACAGTAGTACGAGATACAATAATGCGTAACAAGTGAATGAAAGAGTATTTGTGCCCACAAAACAGTCCCAAATGTCTAGAAGTTATGGCTCAACTTTAATGAGATGGTATTGCATTCAAACCCCAAATGGTGACCAATGAAAGATTGTTGAGACAGAGATCAGATCTGAGAAATACTTGCAGTAGATGTGTATGGCTAACTTTCACTCAATGAATGATGTCAAAATAGTGACATATCAAGCAACAGTAAGCAAGGTATCAATATGTTCATGTAATCAAACTCTAAGGTAGTTTTATAACAATAAACTAGGGTCCAAAGAACAACAAATTGGGTTCAAGATAAAATAATAAGTTTTCCTCCCATGTTTAAAATTTTATGTTTAAACCCTTGATTTACAGCTTCTTTAATGTTTTATTCAGTTACAACTTAGCAAATAACTATATTGCAGAACTGAACATTACAACTGAAAATACATTGTCTAAACAACTGTATAAACTACACAACAAAAACAAATAGCATCCACACAAGATACACAAGGATTTACCCTGGAAACCCCATACCTTCAGGGAAAACCAACAAATGTTTGACTTCTTCTTATTGCAGGATTTGTAAATACAACAGCACTACAGCAATCCTACAGATAAACCCTTCGAATCTGGACCAAAACTGCCCAGAAAGACCTCTAGCCATAGCCTATGGATTTCTGATACCAAACCACATAGAAGATACCCCAAATCCTCTCTACAAACAAGATAGACAAACTCTATATCAATAGACAACAGAGAAATAACTCTCCCCTGGGAAACTATGATCTCAAATTTAGATCTGCACTGCTCATTACAAGAGGAAACCCATCTCTTGCAACTGTGACAATGAACTCATACTCTAAGGGTTCTTTTATAATCTCACATTCATGCAAATACCAAGGACCCAATACCATGGGACACATAATACCATCGACCCTCTAATAACATTTACATGAGGTGTTATAAATCCACCTTTACAATATATGTCTACAAATCACCTCAGCTCTGTTGTCGCCTTTCACACACCTAGGGAAAAAACATGGCAGAAATCTTCAAGCCACTCGGTGTGTCCTTGAGGGAAAGTCTTGAGTCAAGGTTGTCACCTTGTTCTTGACTCTTCCGTTTAGGCCAACTTATAATCAAAGCCAAGGGGGGTAGACCCTATTAGTTTCTAAGGTTGTTAAGGCTTAGTGTGATGATGATTGAGTTACTTAGGAGTTCGATGGAAAAAACACTTGAACAAGGTATTGCAACAGAATATGTTTAAAACACAACAGCATATACATCAACACATGATATATAAAGCATACAAAAGCAGATGATTGAATAATGTAAATATCAGTGCCAAAAATGGAGTCCAGAGATAAGAGTGTTATTGTATTGCTGGGAAAATGTGTTGCAAGTGCTCTTGGCCATTTTTAGAATTATATTGCAGATGAGTGGATTAAATTAAGGGGGGAGGGAACTCCAAATATACCCGAAGGTACGAGGAGTATGTCCAAAACCCTTATCCGATGCGACTTCACGCAAGGAATATGTGGGCTGGGTCAAAGTCTCTGAGACGTGTCCAACACTACACCAACAAAAGTATAGCCTGACGGTGTCTCGAGGTCACTACCCAGTTGTTCCCACTTCCTTTGTGAATTTGTCCACCGCAACGAATCAAATCGAGGCATTGGATTTTCACCTAGGGAGCTTTAATTGAGATGTGAAACTAATTAGACTAGTCACCCACGTTGCTTTTGATGCAGCCAATTGTTCAGTCAAACCACAACGGTGCAGAGCATACACAACGGAGTCTTATTGATTTTAAAGATTTTAAAGACTATGTTTTGTTTGTTAAAAAGAAAACTTAACCTCCACGAATCTCTTTCGGTTTAAGTGAACCTCAATCAGGAAAGCAAGGGGGGGTAAATTTTAGCATGCAAAGTGAAATAAAACTGAAGCACCGAAAGAAAGAACAAGTTGTCTAATTAAATCTACCACGCATCTCTTTTCCCTTTCGGGTAAGGAAGTCGTGGGGTAAGTATTAGTATTACTTTGATTTAAAATGAAATATGGAATGATATAACAAATTGCAGCATTTATCAAAGTATACTATCCTACACAAAAGAACTAAACTAAAGCAAAGCAAGAAAATAATAAAAAAGGACAAAGGCATGGATCCCCCCTGGGGGGATGGGGAGTGGGCTCTGAAGAGCCTACTCAAGATCTTTTTATTAATTGCAGTTACAATGCTTTATGAGAAGTGCACTTTGGTCCTTGTTATCTAGGACCCAAAGGCTTACAAAATGTGAGAAAAGGAATCATAGAAGTATGAGGACCTGCTAAAAACTAGCAAGCATATATTAATCAAAAGTTCCCAAAAACACTTTGGAAGTGTCTTTGAACAACCCACAAAAATTTTGTAAAAAAATTGCTAAGTTAAACTACGAAAAATATGCAAAAATCCAAGCTTTCCTTGGGATCTTGGCTTGCCTTATAGGCAACCAATACAATGTGCACTTTGATTGCAAGATTTAACTTTAGATAAAGAAAGACTATTCACTTTAAGCAAACTTTAGATTTACTTTTAAAATAACTTGTAAAAAAAAAAACTTTCTTCTTGCTAGATGTAGTTTGAAGAAAAAAGACTTGGATCTTTTTAAATGAATCTAGATCTATGCATGCAACTCCTATATGTTCAGATATAGAAAAGATATTTAGCTTATAACCGTAGATCTAAGATACAAGAGGCAAGTAACAGGGAGAAGTAATGATTTAAAAGGAGAAAGAGTGAAAGAGGTGGCTTGGTGCCCGAATGATCAACCGTGGAACTTTCCGATGGAACATCGAGGGACTATGCCTTGAAGATGTTGGAGAAAAAGAAGAAGCAAACTAGATCAAAGATTTCTCCAAACTAGGATACCTGCAACTAATCCAAGGCTTGCAAGATGCTTGTGAGGCCCAGTGAATACATAAATAGAGAGATTAAAACAACATGCATATAATCTTATAAAACATGTTAGATCTAGATCTCTAGGAATGCATATAAGAAAAGGAAATACCCAATAAACTTAATAACTAAGCTCTTTTCCTACCAAGACCATAATAAACTTATTATCAATCTTTTAATATTGGATCCACAAGACCATAATAAGCAAGCTATGAAAAAATACAAGTTACCTCAGTGAAACATGGCAATGCTCATCCACACAAAATAACATGACACCATCTTGCCTCCAAAGCTTTCTTTTATTCCAAGCAACAAAAATAACTAAACTATTACAACCAGCAAACCAACTCTCTATCCAACTTGAACTAGCTTGGAAGAGAGAATGGCAGCTTTATTTATAGACAGACTGGGCAAGAGGGGCACAACCATGACTGAGAGAGAGAGTGGGGTTGTGGTAGAGTTGAACTGAGTTGATATGAGCATGAACTGAGTTGAAGAGTAGAAATTTTCAACAATGATTACTTATTGGTTTTCCCTTCGTGTGGTAGGTGGAGAGGACGCTAGAGTCACTGAGCAAAACGTTTTCATCAAGATATTGTCCGAATTTCTCATTTGATCTATAAGGAAGCAATCCTCGTCATCCAAGAAGGTATCTACAGATTCCAGGTAAGTTTCTCAACTTCTTTCTCTCCATTTTAATTTTTCATGCATTGCCCATCATTTATTTTTTACTAAAAACCCCATTGTAGTAAGTAGGAAAAATCACCGGGACATATTTCACTTAGAACCTCAATTTTTGGCGATCTAGGTTTTGACGACCATCATCCAAAACCCCTAAATCCTCCTAGGTGTCACCCTTTGACTCCATTTACCCACTGGATCGAAGCACTAGTCTTTAGTGCAAATCACCCTATCTTATATGCTAGCAGTTTTCTGAGTTTTATGTGTTCTGGTTCTGTTTGGATCTCACAAATTGTCATATCTCTCATCCAAGCAATTAATCTAGTGTGTTAAAGGCCCTAATTCATTAATCAAACCCCACCTAGGGCATTTTTTTAATTTCACATCTGAATCCCCCTAGGGTTTCAAGTTTGATCATTTGAATTAATACACAGATTCTGGATCTTGCAATCAAATTGTTATCACATATATAGTAGCTGGGCTACCATATTCTATTTTTCAGATACAGTACATTTTTCAGCCAAATCTCTTATAGATAAGAGGCTAAGATGCGCAGTTTTGACTTATTCGTGGACTTTTGTACTCTCCCATGTCAGGACTGAGTCTTAGGACACTCAGATTTGAGAACTGATGTAGCCATTTAGTCATTTATAGAGCAGTTATTGATGCCCAGATTTATATCAGTACTTTCTCATTGGACAGATGATGGTTCAGATGGATTATATGCATGATTATGACTCAGCTTTTATTATATTGTGTTATGGTTATCATTGCTCTTATACTCATCTTTGTGACATGTATTAACATATAGTGTCATGATCTGGCGGTCATAAAGATATGGACTTGGATGTATTTTGTATTATGTATTGATTTCCCTACTTAGACTTGGAAGTTCTTGATCTATACTCATTGGTTTTACCCTCCTCAGGGAGAATAGAGGTAGTCATTCCCACCATTGCTTTGGCTTGCTAGTGTTGGCTTCATCTTTCACTGTCTCCACCCATCCATTACCTTCCAGTTTTATTTTAACCCGACTTACTACTTGACTTGTGGCATGGAGGACCTTTCCCCGCTAGAACCTTTGTTGGACAAGCCTCCCTGTTTATATTGTGTCTCGGCTCTGAGTTGGTGACAGAACTTGCCTTTGGTGAGTTGGATTGTATGCCTAAATCATTTTGGTCAATTGTCCTGATGTTTGGCACTGTGCAGAACTCCCCTTGGTCACTTGAGATGTTGTTGGCTAAAACTGAAAGCTCATGTACTACTTGTGTTGAAAATGTGTCTATGCGCCCATGGAAAATGAAAATGCTAAAACTGTGTTTCTTAACATATGTGAAAAAAGGGCAAGAGCAATGAAATGCTAAAATAACCCTTGAATGGTATAAGAAAAGGTCCCAAAAGCAATGGTTAAATATATGCTATATCCAAATATTGTTGACCTTATAAATTTGAATATGTCCCAGATGAAAGCTGCGATTAGCTGTGCTTTTAAGCACTGGTGAAGTGCCAAAGGGTCATATAGGCCAAAAACGCCATGGAAATAAAATGGATGGTCCTAATGAACTTAGATCAAACTTGATGTAGACATGATGCCTAAGTTGAATAAGCACTCTCTAAACAACTCAACCATTTGTGAGGCACTACCATTCCCTGTGTTGTTGTTTGTCTGGCATGTGGTTATAGTGAGTATTCCCTTCCATATACAAAGTGTCATGATGTTAAGTAGGAAGTCATCCTTTGCCCTAGCTTTGTCAGTTTCAGCCTTCACCCTTCACTAGCAAATTGACTACAACTATGAAGTGAGTATAGTCCTGAAAGTCTAGTCTGAGTAATAATAAATATATATGTATTTGGTTGATGTACCGCCGGTGAAATGACTACTACTTGTTGTGATTGTTGCTTAAATGATTTGTAGAGCATGTCTTATCCTTATAACACTTGCAGCAGATGGATGATAGTCTGAGTTATATTATTGGAATCTGGTCATTCACAG